>OZ018387.1:6733478-7160149 GCA_963969525.1 Ontholestes murinus
CTAGATTTTGTTTTTACTAGATAAAAAAATATATATTTTATTTTTTGTGGGAAAACCGTAAAAGATATCAAATATTATTAAGAGATGAAAAAGTTTTAAATTAAATGGTCTTTCAAGTAGTATTTTTTTAGTTTTTATTAGATCCACCAATAAAAAAATATTTTAGTTTTAAGTGGTGGTACTACTGTTTCTTATACTTCTTGTTAACGAATAATAGTCATAATAACTGAAATAATGCATTATATTATGGTAGTTATTAAAAATAAATTTCATTCAAATCAAATAAAGCGTTCAATTGTTATAAACAAAAGAAATAAAATTTTTTGAATCTTTGAAGCCAAATTCCGGCTTAACCGTAATTTTTTGGATATAGATAAGTTGCGTTAAATCGTCATATTTTGACCTCAGGAATCTACGGTCCAGCCATTTCCCCGCATTAACGGGACACCCTGTATATACCATATATAAAGAAACCAATGTTTAAAAATTTTATTTATAGAAAATCCAATCTTTTAAAAATTCTTTTTATAAAAAATCCAATGTTTAGAAACATGTATTGAAAAACCAATGGTTAGAAATATATTTATATAAAAAATCAAATGTGTAGAAAATTCTATATATAGGAAATACAATGTTTAGAAAATTCTATATATAAAAAAATCACAATGTTAAAAAAATCTTATTATGGAAAGTGCAATGTTTAGAAAGTTCTATCTATAGAAAAAACAAGATGTTTAAAAATTTCTATTTATAGAAAAACCAATCTAGAAAATTATTTTTATAAAAAATCTAATGTTTAAAATATTCTATATATAGAAAATCCAATCGTTAGAAAATTCTATATATAAAGATTCCAATGTTTAGAAAATTCTATATATCGAAAGTCTAATGATTAGAAATTTCTATTTCTAGAAAATGCAATCTTTAGAAAATTCTTTTTGTAAAAAATCCAATGGTTAGAATATTTTGTATATAAAAAATTTCTAATGGTTGAAAAATTCTGTATAAATAACATCCAATGTTTAGAAAATTCTATATATAGAAAATTTCCAATGGTTAGAATATTCTTTATACAGGGTGAGTTTTTTAGATGGGGCATCTCGGAAACTATAAGAGATAGAGAAACGGTTAAATGGGGAAAGAAGTGTAGATTTACGAGACGCATAAAATTACATTTTCAAATTTTTCAAAAAAGTCAAGGGTAACTAGATATTTTGAAAAAAGAAAAAAGTGTCAATTTTTTCAAATCAATATATCTCGGTTATTATAACAGATAGAAAAAAACTGTAAAAGACAAAGTTTCAGATAATTTTATGTAGATTAATAAGAATTAATAAATATTCAGAAATTTTTTATCGTCATTATTTTCCGAGATATGACGCAAATTTACATTTTTTTTAATGGAAACCATAGTTGGCTGTGGCCTTATTCGATAGATTTGGAAAAATGACAGTCTTAACTTTTTTAAAATACTTCTTCCCCATTTAACCGTTTTTTCTATCTCTTGTAGTGTCCTAGATCCCTAAAGAAAACATTTAAAAAGACTCATCCTGTATATAAAATTTAGAAAATTCTATAATTAAAGATTACAAATTTTAGAAAATTCTATATATAGAAAATTCAATGGTTAGAAAACACTATACAGGGTGAGTTTTTTTCGATGTTCTGTATGGGGATCTCGGAAACTATAAGAGAGAGAAAAACGGTTAAATGGGAAAAGAAGTGTAGATTTATGAGACGAATAAAATTGCACTTTCAAGGTTTTTAAAAAATTCAAGGGTAACTAGATATTTAAAAAAATGTTAAAACTGTCATTTTTTCCAAATTAATAAATCCCTGTTATTATGACAAATAGCAAAAAACTGTAAAAGATAATTTTATGCAGATTAATAAAATATATACATTTTGTCGCCATTATTTTGCGAGATTTTACATTTTGTTTTAAGTAGTCACCATAGTTGGCTGTGGCCTAATTCGATAGATTATTTTTGTCTCTTTATTCTCTTCATATACTATATTACATAGTTATTTCTAAAAAATAAGTAATTTTTATTATAAATCAAAAAATAGTTAGCCATAAAAAAGTTGAAAGTAAAAAAGTGCAATAATATTGTAATTATTATTTTTACAGAGATAAAAAAAGGTGAAGAAACAGCATACCGAAAATTTGCTTTTAAATGTAAGTTATATAAGCAGATATTTCAAATCAGAAAAATAAAACGTTAAGAAAATTTCACAGACTTTCTTTTAAATTATTTACTAACAACAAATGTTTTCATTGATCTTTCATTCAATGTTTTTAAATTTAGGACTATAGTAAATTATTGATACATAAGAAATATACTGCAGAAAAAATCAATGTTTATAAAACTCGATATCAAGAAACTTCGATGTATAGAAAACTTACTGTATAGATAATCAACATTAGGAACTTTATCAAATGATAAATAAAACTTACTTTGTTACAAAATAAATTCCGTGTGTGATATTAACAAAGTAAGTTTTATTTATCATTTGATTAAGTTCCTAATTCAACATGTATCACAAAATTATGGCTTTAAGTATCCAACATAATCAACATTATATTATATACACACAATTTAACGTTCAGTAAATTTAAAATACATAAATCTTTAGGCAATCAAGAATGAAAAAGTATGGAACATTTATAAAGTCTAACCTAGAATATTTAAATTAATAAAAAATAAATATTTATAAAATCCTACATCGAAAGTTAAACGTTTAAAAAATTTCAAATATAAAACATTTATTTTAAGTCAATGTTCAGAAAAATCGATATAATTCGAACAGAAACTCTTTAGGCAATCGTATGAAAATGTATTTCAAATTTAAAACAATTGAACATTTACAAAATCTAACTTTAAATTATTAAATAAGTAACAGATTAATGTTTATCAAATTCGATACCAAAAAAAATCATGTTCAAAAATTTGATAAATAAAAAATATAGATAAAAAGTCAACGATATGCAGACATGTTTGAACAATCATGTGAAAATATACTTCAAATCAAAAATAATTGAACGTTGAAAAAATCTAACCTAGAGAATTTAAATTATGAAAGATAATGTTTAGAAACTTAATATTTAAAAAACTCGATATATAAAAAATTCTCTATTTGGAAAAGTCAATGGTTAGAAAATTGGATATGCAAAAATTTGTGTACAATCGTATAATTAAACAATTAAACATCTCACCTAGAAAATTTTAATTATGAAAAAATTAAATATTTATAAAAAATATTCTAAAATTTTATTAATGGAAAAGTCAAATTAAACTCAATTCTTTTAGAGACAACGGTTTAAAAAAAAGATTTTAAAAATTAGGAGAAAAAAAAAGAGTTGAAATTATAAGGAATAATTAATAAGGACTTTGCCAAAAAGAAAATCTGGAATGTAGAGTTTAAAAATTACTTCAAAAATTAAAAGCTTTTAAAACATTTTAAATTTGATCAAGTGAAAAAAACAAACAAACTTTGCTTATAAAAAATGTTTGAATGTTTTCTATTTTTAGAGAACTTTCCATTATTACTAGTTTTATCTTATCAGAGTTTTTGTTTCAATTGGTCGAAATTTTGCAGTTATTTCTTAATCTCAGTGTAGCATTTTTCAATTTTTTCTAGATTTACAAAATCATTCATATTTTTTTTGAAAAATTTCGAAGAATATCTGCACCAAATTGCCTAAATGTTTCGTGCAGCATATTGTTCGCCGGCAATTTGTTTACGTAATTACTTATGTAAATAATACAATATTGGAAATGGTTAATTATGGCTCGGTCTGTAAAAAAATGTAAGCAGCACAACAGCCGGCTGGTCGTCTCATTCATTAAAAAGATAATTGCCCCGTCAAAGTCCTGGAACCAATCACATTAAAATATGTAAGGTAGCTTACCTTTTCAACTGTGCGTACACCATAACGAGCTGCGGCTTATTAAAATACGTACTACACGCCATACGTACATAAAATTCAATAATTAAATTTATGATTAAAGTAAAAAAACAAAACTGAACGATACGATAATTGATGACAAATATATAATTAGAAGGAAAAGGGATTAATATAGTCGTTAATTCTTTATACTTTTATGTATTGAATTTAATGATCGGGTATAAATCAGTAATGACTTGTACATTTCAAATAATGATTAATGTGTAATGAGACAATCGTATCCGCGTATGAAACGTACAATTATTTCTAATGACTTTATTCGCAGCGCATTTTTAAATGTTAACTTTAATAGGAGAACAGAACGATGGAAAGGTTTCGGAATGTGAATTGGCGGTGAGTGATAAATTAAATTTAATTAAAAAAAACAAACGCCAACAATCGTGATCCGTGATTGACAAGGTTGATGACGTACATTTCGTGATATTCATTCCATGAATCATTATTATTTATAGTGTTAACTTCATTTGTTTGTTCGTAATGGTGTTATTTTAAATTATATACAATTAATTTTTTTTAAATGTATAGCAATTATTTATATCAATATAATTAAAAATATTGACTCTTGCTAATCTTTTCTCTACTGCTGCATCAATAATAAAATAATTTCTTAGTCTGCCAAGTATCAACTGTAAAGTAAAATCCGCCAATTCTTTACTGTAAAATATTAGCTATCAATATACAGAGTGATTAAATTATTATTATTAATATGCAAACATTAGAAATTTGCTACGTTTAATAAAACTACCAATATCATTAATAAAAATTTTAAAAAAAGGACAGCCCACATTGCGATCCCTGAGGTACCCCAGACGTGACAGCAATCGGCCTATAAACAAAATTACCTATTTTGACGAATTGATTCCTTTCACTTAAATAACTGGAAAACCATTTGATTACTAAATCACCAAATCCAAGACCTTCTAGTTTATTCAAAAGAACAGCATGATTCGCCTGATCGAAGGCCTTTTAAAAATCAATATAAATAGAATCCACTTGGTTTCCCTTTTCGACTGTATCGAATAAGTACATCTGATATAATAATTAATTAGACGTTGTTGACCTGCTGTCAAGAAACCAATGTTGTTCGTCACAAATAAGGTGTTTACAATACCAAATAAGTTGTTTAGAAATTAATTTGTCAAACATTTTTAAAATTGCAGACTGAACTGAAATACCTCTATAATTTTTAATGTCACATCTTTGGCCATCTTTAAATAATAGATTTATGAATGAACTTTTCCAATGAGTGTGAAATATGCCAATTTCAAGAGATGTACTAAATAATAAATGAAGTGGTTTGGTAAGTGAAAAAATACATTTTTTCCATGCCTCTTCATTACGTTTCTTTGCTTGTGTATAATAATATGAAATAATATCGATAGAAGCGTCAATACAGTCGCAATGAAACCATTTACCGCATTTTTTTGCATTTGAAGGATTCTAACCCCTCGCTTATGTTCTCTTTGCATTGAAAGCAATAAATTACCATAATTACGATTCAAATGCAAAAAATTGAAAATTTCTGATTAATTCAAGAGAAGGATTCAGATTAGCGTTAATAAGCGAGAATGCCTTATGGATCACAAAAAATCGGCACACGGCGACAGGTAGATATTTGGATTTGTAGTCACAATAAATTAAATGCGATTTCCAAGCTTCTGGGCAATAAAAATTTGTTAGATTACATCATGGTAAACAAACGATCCTTGGATCTTAATAGTTAGGTAATAGTTAGTTTAGTCGATAGTTGCAACATCCGATTATATTTGAAATCCCCACAAGTAAAACAAGCAGCAAAAAAGGTAGACCTAGCCAAACTCAAAGATCCCATTACGGCACGAATATATGCTAACAATACCAACCAACATTACATCTTTAGAGGCAACATGACAAAAATTCAGGGATTCATTAAAGGTTAATGCAGAAAAAACCTTAAGCTGGTGAAAACGACAAGGCAAGCAAGAATGGATGAACCATAGCATCATACAATTATTTGAGGAAAGGAGAAAACATAAAAACCATCCGAGGGAATACAAAATGCTGAGTAGAAGAATAAGAAACAAAATTAGAGTAGCAAAAAAGGCATGGCTCAACGAAAAATGTTCTGAAATAGAAAAATTCCACGCAAAACATCTTCAACCTTCACAAAATAAGACACACGAATAAAAAGAAACTATACGAAAAACTAATAGATACCAACAACAAACTAATGGCAAAACATAAAGACCAAATGACAACGTGGAAGGAATATGCAGAGAAACTGTTTTCATGTCATATATCTTGGAGGCTTCTACTTCGTTATACATTGTTGTAAATTGAATAAAACACGATAACTTTGTTTGTATAACTTGAAAACTTTTTATTGTGACTATGTGTTTGATAATGACAAGCTAAAATTGTCGAAACTAGTCACAATAAAAAGTTTTCAAGTTATAGAAACAAAGTTATCGTGTTTTATTCAAACTGTTTTCAGATAACAGGCCATCCAACTCAGAAGGAAAAGATAAACCCTTAGAAGGACCAACTATTTTAAAGAAAGAACTCCAAAAGGCAAACAAAGCCACAAAAAGCAGAAAGGCTATAGGAGCAGACGAACTTAATGCAGAATTATTCAAAGCGATAAACGAAGCAACCTTAAAGTAGATGCTTCAGATATATAACAAGATCTGTGATACAGGTCACTTTCCTAAGAACTAGCTGAAATCTACATTCATAGCCTTCCCAAAGAAAGTAAATGCTAAAAGATGTAGTGAATACCGACTGATTAGCTTAATGAGCTATGGGCTAAAAATAGTTTTAAGAATTATACTCACTCGCATATGGAAAAATATCGACCAAGCATCGGAGATACGCAGGTTATATCTCTTGGAAGTATATGGACAAACGTCGATCAGCCTTTGCCTGTATCATAGACTATGAAAAAGCATTCTATAAAGTAAAACATCAAAACTTGAAGTTGGTTCTACGAGCATTCGGATCACGAGCATGACTTTAAAGCTTGTAGTCTGTAACAGAGACCTCTCGAAGAACATCAGATGGAAAATAGTCCAATGTCATAGTCAACATTGAAAGTAGCATCAATGAATAAACTTGAATTTTTTAGAAAAGCCGAACCGTTTAATGCGACTCAGTAACGAATTTAATAATGACAAGATTTGCAATGGTGTTTAATTTTAAAGTTAGTAAACTTGAATTTAAACATATTTAAGTAACGGATTATTCCTGTGTAACTTGACTATTTACTAACTGAAGATAATACCTTCGTACATACCATTTTCTGTTTTCGAGTTCTCTGCTTTCATCGGTGTTCCTTTAGGTTTGTTTAATAGTCTAAAGCCTCATATATTCACGTATTTTGTTCATAAACTGAACTCGAAGCAACTGCAAGTATAAATATATGCGGTTTTAACATTTCTCCTTCTTCAGCATTGTTTTCTTATACATTGCGGCTAATTTCCAGTCACTAGCTTGTATCAAATTGATATTTGCATTGCTGCATTCTTGATGAGTGATAAAACTCCTTGGATGGGTATTAGAAATTGGGCACTATTTTATGTGTATTACCAATCTCCTACCACTTGCGATATAGTGTTTTGATATACCTGTCTAGTCATTCTGGTTTTGAGTTGATCTATTATGTTCCTTAAGACTCATAATCATTTAATAAATGATATTGTAAATACCTTTTATACATCACACACTTTTATCTTTATTGTGACTATAGTTTCGACAGATATATATATATATACAATAATCACAATTTTGATGACACAGATGTACTCGAGATAATTCATTTCGCTGAAAAGGGCTTAAAAATGGATTTACTCGAGAAATTTATAAAATTAAACGTAACCCTGAAATTCTAGTAATAAATGATCAATCTGACCTAATATATACCCCTCTGTTTAACGCCATCTAAATTGTTTGTAAAAATTGTTTTATAAAGTTGTTTGTAAAAATTTGAAGTATAGTTTGAAAATGACAGAAAATCTGTCGAAACTATAGTCACAATAAAGATAAAAGTGTGTGATATATAAAAAGTATTTACAATCATTTATTAATAAGAATGTATCACAAAGTAGAGGCCTCCACAATTACCTATCATAATGATTTGTTTGTGACAGATTTCTTAAGAAGCAAAATCTATTAAATAATGCGTTGTTTTCGATTTTATTATATTCACGCCGAACAACGTAACTCCACTTATCCAACCGATGAATCAAAATATAATAAGAATTATTAAACTGTATTATAGAAATATCTATTCTCGTTCGGTCATCAAAAAATTCTAAAGTAAACTCTACTATACAATCTTTATATATAACACTATAACGTCACTTAATTTTATAATTAAGTATAATAAACGTCCAGAGATATAAAGGAAAAATACAGAGCACATTCGCACACGAGGTCGTTACCTTAATTCGACTTATAAGAAATTAACGACCGATGCCTCAAATGTATCAATAAGTGGAGTTTTATCTAAATTACACCGACCAATTGCTTATTACTCTAGAAAGAGTTATAGCAATTCTAGACTCAGCCAAACACTTTAAAAACTATCTTTTTTGGCAAAAATTCATTATCGATACCGATCACAACCCGCTCGTTAGGCTTTGTAAAATTAAAGAACCCAATTCGAGACTGGTACGATGGAAATTAAAATCAAAGAGTTCGATTTTAAAATAATTTACAAAAAAGACGCTCTTTGTAGAATAGAGATCCATAATACTGAAGACGTCACCGAATCGGTAATCGCACACATCAATGAATTATCCGCTATTAATGACGTAGATATAGAACATATTATCAAAACCTAAACGAATACTCAGAAATACTCGATAAATTAGAATCATCATCATTAAGTGAAAAAAAGTGGCACTGTACATTCAATCGACGGTGGTAACGACAAGACAATTCTAATTTCAGAACAATCCTTAAATATATTTTCTGATCGAATAATTTTTAACATAGGCGAAACCTACAAAAATCGCTTTACCAAACTATAAAATTAACTACAGAATAACAAACACGGCAAATTCAATTCAATTCAAGATCTTTCGACATTCATGAAAGAAACCCTAAAACCAAATTAAAATTATGCAATTTATTTCGTTTAAAAACAACTTAGACGTTCATCCCACTTCAGTTTATCATCAATGATTACCCCCAGAAATTTTGAGCATTTGGTCACTTCTAGCTCTGTGTTTCCAAATTTTAAACTATTTGGAATTGTTGTTGTTTTAGTTTTTTTTAAAGCGATGCATTTTGTTTTATTTTTATTTATAATTAATTTATTTTTATTACACCAGTCAATTATCAAGTTCATTGCAATTGCCCCGTTATTGCACAAGTCATCCCAATTTTTCCAATTATACAAACATTTGTGTCATCTGCATAGTTTATTATTTTGAAGAAGTTATTATTGTTATATTGGAAAATATCATTTATAAATAAATTAAATAGCAGAGGGCCAAGAATACTCCCCTGTGGCACACCACTATGTACATCCAAGATCTCTGATTGTACCATCTCGTTTCTTTGTTTGTATTCTACTAATTGCTTTCTATTACTTAAGTATGATTTAATCCACTTATAAGAGACTCCTCTAAAACCAAGATCATACAATTTTGATAATAAGAGTTCGTGATTAATACACTCAAATGCCTTAGACAAATCCAGCAGTATGCCACAGGAAACATTATTGTTTTCCGCAGCTGAGTATACTAGCTGAGTGAAATCAAATAATGCTGTATTGCAATTTCTTTTCGATATAAATCCATGCTGACAATTTGATAGTATATCATATTTAATTAAGAAAGACATAATTTGTTTAGCAACTATATATTCAAATATTTTTAAAAAGGTAGATAGGAGACTAATAGGTCTGTAGTTTTCAACATTTGTTGGATCACCATTTTTCAATACTGGTACCACTTTAAAAATCTTTAATTGTGTTGGAAATATTCCACTTTTTAGGGATTCGTTGATTATGTAGCATAATGGGTCAGCAATGTAATCAATACATTTTTTAATTAAGTCTGATGAAATTTCATCTAATCCGCTACTTTTTTTATTGGCCATATAATTTATAGTGTCTTTTAGATCTTGTGTAGTTAGAAAATAGATGGTATTTGTTACTTTGGTCGTATTTGTGTTTACCGACAAGGTAGCTGACATATGTTTAAGCAGATTAGCTGCTAAATTTACAAAGTATTGATTAAACTTGTCAGGGTCAATTTCGTGAGGTATTTTTCGAGAGGATTGTTTGGAACATGATGTAAGCTTCTTAACTATAGACCAAGTAGCTTTGACTTTAATAGAAGATAGGGCTATTTGGTTATCATAATATTTATTCCGATCATTTTTAAAAGCTCGTTGTACTGGCGTTTGTAATGTTGTAAAATAGATTTATATTCTGGTAAGAAAGTAGCCAAAATGTCATATAAATTAAGTAGATCTTTGCATTTTATAGTTTCGTTTGACATAGGTATAATAGTTTTAATTTTTCTACTTCTAAAATGTTTATATTGAAAACTACTATTAAAATGCCGCATTAGTGTACCCATAAATGCATTAAATTGATCATTTACGTTTACACAATTATACACATTAATCCATGTTTCACTGTTTAAAAGATTTAAAAAGATATTTACATTATCAGAAAAATTTCGGACGTTTAAAACAGAATTATTAATAATATTGGTGTCTCTAAATTTGACAATTTGAGCTAGATGATCCGAGAACCCAGTATTTATTGTGTAGCAATCTAAAGTTTGTGGATGATTGCTAATGATGTTGTCAATGCACGATTTTGTTGTATTTGTTATTCTAGTACATGCTTTTATTAGAAAGGTGCTATTATAAGATTCTATTAGATTTTTAAAGTCATTGGAGGTTGAAGTTACTTTTAGAATATCGATATTAAAATCGCCAGATATAAAAAATATGTTATTATTAGCCTCTAAAATATTGAGTAATATTTCGAACATAAGAAGAAATCGTTTGATGTCGGTATTTGGTGCTCTATAAATTGTTACGTAAGTTATGTCCCTGTTGTAATTTTTTCTGTCTGCCCCTGCACATTCGAAAATATTTGTTTCTGATAAACAATTAATGTCTTCGCGACAATTATATTCTACATTATTTTCGAAATATATAGCTACACCACCATGTGATACGGCTCGACAGGAGGAGGATACTAGGTTATAATTTAGCAATCTAATTGTTGATAACTGTTGTGAATTTTGCCAGTGTTCGCTTAGACAAATTACAGTGAAGTTATAACTATTAACTAATGAACATAATTCATTTACACAATTTCAGAGGGATTGTATGTTTAGATGAATAATACTATTTGAATCATTATTTATGAATTGTTTGGTTTCTTTGATATTCTGAATAAAAAAGGATTTACACAGATTCCTTTCGGCCAGGTAGCGGGTTCCTTTAGTCTGCTAATATCATCTATTGGTACGCCAACTTTGAAAGACGAGTACTGCGAAGGATGTTTTGATTCGAGCTGTAGACATTCAACTATTTTGAAGTTCTCGCTGCTTAAATATTTTCGTATATCATCATTAGTGGTCGTAGGATCGAAACGGGAGACATGGATATACCTCAGTTTTGGGACTGCCGTTAGAGATGACTTGTCGGAAGTTCCATAAGTACTAGATGCTCTTTGTCGCCTTTTGCGGTAATTGATTGTTTTGAATCCATCTTCGTCCACATCTGTGTTTATTATTGTTGTTTTTGTCTGAGCCGTAGATTTATTATCCGTGGTGTTTTTATGTTGTTCGTCTGGAGTTGGTTTGTTTACATTTTTTTGTTTCAACGATTTTTCGGTGGGTTTAATTTTTGTTGATTTTGCTGTTTCTGGTGCCATCTTTTTTTCGGTAGAATCATTAGAAAAATCTACGGATTTGACTGTAGATTCCTTTTCAATTGCTGTGTTTGTTATGGTTTTATTATTATTTAATTGTAAGGTTAGAATATCTTTTTGCATATTCTTAATTATTCTAAACAGTTGATTGATTTTATCGTCGATATTATCATTATTAGTTGGAGAAACGGATGCAGAGTTTTTGCTATCTCTAGCATATTCTAACTTACGTTGTGGGAAGTCAGTGATGCACTCGTCGCAAATCCATTTAAAATTGTTGTTTTCCGGTGATCCAGCGGCTTTCCGTTTTAAACCACACGAAAGATGAATTGTATAGTCACAAATAAAGCAAATTAGACATTCTTCAGTCTCACTGATATGTCCCCAGATACAAAAAATTAACAGTCGAAAAACAAAAATTGAATAAAATTTTTGGAAAAACTCAAGAATCTAGAAACACTACATTTCATGTTCAAAAACTAAAACTGCTAAGAAAATCATCTTCTTTACAGATTTCTAATTCACCAGGCCCTTCAGGTAAAACCGATTGATAAAAAAATAGAAAATTATGGTAATGATCAAGAATTTTCACCGGTCCGATAGGTTCTTGAAAAACGGCTATTTTCAATAACCTATCGGACAGGTGAAAATTCTTGATCATTACCATAAGTTTCTATTTTTTTATAAACACAGCAAATTTAGAGTAGGATTTAATGAACTGCTAGCAAACGCTGAAACCTTATAAAATAAGTCTTGAAATTCGTAAACAACTTTTATCAAACTGTAAGGATATCGAGTTGTTACTAAGGAAATTCAATTATAAATCTAAAAGAGCATTGGTTAGCATTCTAGGGAAAGCAATCAAATTTATTACCGGAAATCTTGATGAAGACGATCTTCATAATATTAATGATAATTTACAGAAATTATATAACAACCAGAATTCTGAGCTATACCGAATAAATAAATTAACTACCTTTTCAAATCACTTATCAAAAAGATATTCTTCTGACTTGCAAATTTTAATGTCAAATATAAACCAAACTCTTTATTGAAAATCTTAAATTAATTGAAGATACCAGTATCCATCATAACCTTTATTAAAAAAAAATGAAATATTACCCAATGCTACATTTTGAGCTCTCATAAAACAAACATTATAATTCTTGCTCTTATATAATAAACATCTTGTAACCCATTAGGGAATAGTAAAATAAAACATTTTAAAAACGTAATTCACAATTTGTGAAATTTAACTATATAAATAATATTTGTTGCGACACACTGTATGCACCGTTTATTGTTTTCCTAATTTCAATGGGTAATTGGTATTCGCAGAGGGTCGCCCCTGCAGCGCACGGGGGGCGGGGTAGAAAAAGTTGCCGGAGTTTCATTTGTACTTCGGGGAGTTTCCGCCCGTGTTTTTTTCAATTTAACATTTTTCCACGGCGAGGGTGGACTTATTTATTGCGAAACTTGGCAATTATGATTTTAAGGAATTTCAGCCGAGTTGTATTTTTCTTTCCTTCTGTTTTATTTTTCTACTTTCACTCGGAGTAAAGGGCAAACGGGGGCTTCTGTTTATCTGGTATGATAGGGTTGATAATAATTATAATAGTAATTAAACGCTAAAAACAACTAATACATGATTTAGTATATAAGGCAGGATTATCCTGAAATATATAGAATTTATTGAGAGAGAAGAAAACATATCTAATTATATTCAACATGCTGAAAGACCTACGGTAGATAGCCAAGAAAACAAGGAGGAAGAATTTTTACAATTTCTGATAATAAAATACTTTCCGTTCTTATAATGACACATATACCACAACAGTCCACTAATATATTCGTTCGGTAACATTATGACAGCGTTACACGTTGTAACACACTCGGTTTTAATGATAATTGTGTTGATATTGTTAACATAATTTTAATGGTCCTGCTTTGTGGTGTGCTGGCACATAAATCGGTTAATTTAATGTTCCGGCCTGGGTATAAATAAGAAATATTTATCGTGCGGCGTGACGGAGACGAAGATGAAGAAGAAGAAGAAGAAGAAGTACCAGACGAGGAGAAGAGGAAAGTCCCATTTCGGCGCTTTATTATTGGAAGAGGAAGGCGTCGTGTGCTTTCGTTGTTCCAAGACCGAGCACGCTCTGGCATAAAGTACTTTTAACTGTTTCAACCGTTTCACTGTCGGTACCGCTCGACCACGGAGCAGAGAGGGCGGAGTGTACCTGGTGCTAGCTGACCTCCTCTGACCCGCACGGCAACGGCACGCGCGTCTCGCACACCACGAAATACAAATGGAATGATTGCCGGCTTCGGTTATTTTCCTCCACCCAGGTTATAATCACCTGTGACATTAACCATTTACGAATAATACTTCTTCTAGGTACACACACACATTCCAGTGATTAATAAGCGTGCTTTTCTTTTTCGGTCTTGAGACGACGGTACGTACGCATAAATTAGTTCAAGTCGGGCGGCTTGTGCCAGGGGGCAATTAATAAGTGCTTTGCTTGAGATTCATCCCATGATGTACTGCTCATTTTTGTGGTTTATTCTACTACGCTCTCGTCTAGAAATTAAGCAACTCGTTCGGTGCCCTAGGGTGGGCAAGGTACTATTACTAGGGCCGCCGAGATACATTTAAATATTACATTTCTACAATTTATATCCTACTTCGGAACATCATAATACTATTGAAGGTGATCTTGTGTATACTTTTATTCCAATCAGTTTAATTAAGACATTCAAAATGTAGTACTGATAAGTAAACAGAAAGAACTCTTCATCAGAAGTGTATAGTGTATGCAGATTTTACCACAAAGTTCTGAAGAAGAGTCATTTCTGTTTACATATCAGTAGTACTTGTTTAACGTTCATTGCTAATGATCATTGGTTCGAATATATTCATACACAATATAGCCTTCAAAAAAATGATAGTACTTTTATTTAACAATCAAACTTCTCTAGGAGTTTTGATTAATCTTCGCTAGAACCCGGTGAACTATTAGTATGTAGATGGAAGATTGTGTATTTATTAACCTACATTTTTAAACCCTTAAGGTTTTAACCTAAAAATATTTTCGACTTACGAGTTGCAATTTTATACAGTGTGATTTATATCAATGTCGCATATTTTAAAAATGGAACCCTCTGTTTCATTGCATATTTAGATTCCTGGGTTCATTCTGTTGTGACTCTATGTATCATACATAGTATCTAAAATAATTCGTCTATCGCAGCTATTATAAAACTTAGAAGGCTCTACAATGTTACTAATCACGAAATATACTACCAAAACTCGGAAGATCAAAGCCTATGTTTTTTGTGTTAAAAGAAATCGATACGCTTATTTGCAAAATTTCAATCATGGGTAACTTGATTTTTTCAATGGAACTACCAATTTTTTTTGGTGCAACAAATGCATAATTTTATTACCTTTCTAACGATATAAGATTGTTTACATTTATCTTTTACAGTTTCTTCTTTATTTGAGAATTTCTACTAATTGGTAGTATTTTTGATTTTCAACGCCTTTCAGTAATTAGCGTGCCATAAAAAATGATTTATTTCTGTCACTTTCTTTCTGTAGCCGAAAGAACTGTGCTGAAGTGGTTTGCTCGATTTAAAGCTGGAAATTTTGCCCACACTCAACATTACTAATAATACTCAAATAGCAGGAATGCTAAATAAATCAAAATCAACCATCCACGACCATATTGTGAAGCTTGGCTACGTAAACCGTCTTGATGTATAGGTTCCGCATGATTTAACGGAGAAAAATCTGTTGGATCGCATCTCCATTTGCGACATGCTTCACAAACGCAACGAGGAGACACCATTTCTGAAGCAACTAGTGAGAGGGGATGAAAAATTGATAATTTATAAAAATGTTCAGCGTAAAAGGTCTTGGGGAAAGCGTGATGAACCACCTTTAGTCGCCCCAAAAGCCGGTCTTCGTTCCAAGAAGGTAATGCTCTGTGTCTGGTGGGATTGGAAAGCAATCCTTTATTATGAACTTTTACCTAATAATGAAAAAATAAATTCGAAAAAGTATTTTTCTCAATTAGAGAAATTGAAGACAGTAATCGAACAAAAACGTCTAGAAATAGCGAATCGGAAGACCGTCGTCTTTCATCAGGACAATGCCCGACCTCACGTGTTTTTGTCAACTCGACAAAAATTTTTGGAGTTTGGTTGGGATGTCTTACCCCATCCACCGTATTCGCCAGACCTTGCGCCCTCTGATTTTCACCTTTTCCGATGATTGCAAAAAATTTCAACTCTTTGGTTGAGATAAAAACTTATTTATTTGCCAAAAAATCTGAGAGGTTCTGGAAGGACGGAATTCTTAACTTGCATGAAAGATGGAGAAAGGTTGTGGAACAAAATTGTACCTATATAATTTAATAAATGTATTGTCCTTAAAAATCGGCACGAACTTTCCGGACAACCTAATAGAAAGTGCTGAAGCATAGAATAGATATCGTAGTATCAGGAGAGTCATATCATCTCAAGCGAGTCTACAGTACGGAAATGGTTTGCGAAGTTCAAAAATGGCGTCAACGACACGCCCTGCAGCGGAAGATCTTTAAAGCACTTTTGAAGGAGGACGGTCATCAAAGAAGACGTGAATTGACCGAAAAAATGAATTACGATCATAAAACGATTCTCAATCATTTTCATTCAATGGCATTTGTTGAAAAATTGGTAGCCTTGATTGTCTCAAGAGCTTAACAAAAACACAAAGAAAATCGACTACAAATTGCTTTTCATCATCAAGCAACACGCGGTACCGAATCGTTAGAGGAGATGAGAAATGGTGCCTATACATAAATATAAAGCAAATAAAGGAATGGGTGGCTCCAAGAGATACACCAAAGCCAAGAGTCAAGCCTGATATCCATCTAAAGAAGAGCATGATCTGCGTTGGTAGGACTGTTAGGGCATGGTGCACTGGGAAATGCTCGAAAGAAAGGCGGCGGTCAACAAGGAGCTCTATAGCCCAGCTACACCGCGTCAAGGAGGCTATTCCACTATTGCCATCGATAAGGCTAAACCATATTCCTTCATGACAACGCCAAGCCTCATATTGCATAAGTCATCAAAGCCGCACTCCAAGAGCTCGAATGGGAGGTTATTCAGCATCCGCCATATTCTCCGGATCTTGCACCCAGGGATTAGTTAATGAAGAGGACCTTAAAAACTGGCTCAACAACTTTTTCGATATCAGACCGAGCCATTTTTGACAGAACAACATCGAAAAATTGATCCATTGATTTTCTTTAAATGAAAGTCTTTGATAAAAACGCTACGAACCAATATTTATAAGCAAATGTGCTGCATTTAATCCTTTTCGTGCGACAATTTAAACAAAGTATATTATCTTAGTAATTTTAGCATTCTGTAAAGCCAATTGCAACACTTGCAACATGTACCCGATAAAAAATTGTCTACTGAATAATTCATACTTAGAAAGTCTTATTTTAGCAGTTGAACGTTCATGGTTATATTTTCTTTGCACTTGTAACGTAAAATCACAGTTAATAAGACTATTATCATAGAGAAGACGACATTTCTTAAAGGAGCACGTTAATCGTACACAACCTCTTCCTAGAAAATATAGAGCAGCAAAGTCCAGAAGCTCAAAATCTGCACTAAAATGTCTTTGGATTTTACCTCTTGTGTACTTTTGAATACTGAGACACAAAACCCTCTCTATGATAATGTAAAGGATGATCCAGATTGGACCGTAGGATTTGTTCTTTGTTTAAAATTCAAGATATTTAAAAAATCTGAATTTTGTTGTTAATAGTATAAAGTATTGACTTGGCAATTATGTATAAAATATGATTTCGTCCAAAAGCTCTCCAGACTGACATGATACAATTCTTTTTTACGAAGTTCTCCGTAAGATTGCAATTGCACGTCCAATGTTCTCTTCTAGTTCTTAAATCATAGCAAGTTTGTTGATATAGGCACTTGCCTTCAAAAGGGCCTAGAGAAAAAAGCCTAGAGGGGTTATATGGTAAGACCTTGCTGGCTAATTGATATCTACCCTTTAAGAAATAGCATGACGTTAAAATAAAGTGGATGTTTCACGCGCTGTGGAACATGTGGCTCCATCTTGTTGAAACTGCACGTCATTTAAGTTCAAAACATTGGTTTCATGGAAGAAAAGTGGTTTAGCATCTTCCGATAGAGTTCACTGTTAACTGTAATAGCGCTACCTGCTTCGTCCTCAAAATAGTACGAACCAATGATTCCTTCAGCCTACAGTGCACACCAAATAGTATGATAATCAGCATCAATTTCTTTGTTTTATAAAACCCAGTTCACAAATGTACTGGTGGTCTGTTGGTTTAAATTCTTGGGTCAGTTGAATTTTATACGCCTTTAATTGAATAATTCGTAGAGTAGTGTCATATCAAAGACTCAATTGATGTAAACGGTGACTGATTGAAGTGCTTACACGCAATAACTAAATACAGCATGGCATTCTGAAAAATTCTAAAGCCTCGCAAAGTCTTTTAGAATAACGATTTTTGAAAAATTCTTGAAAACTTAGATTTAATGTTTCCTGGAACATTCTGATCAAATAAAACAAGAAATGGTTGTAAAATAGGAAGAAATATATTGAAAATTCTAGATTTATAAGAGATATTCAAACTGAATAAGTGAAGAGATTTTGGTCATTGATAGGGAAAATGTTGGAAAATTTAAAATGTAAAAGGTGGTGAAAAATTCTAGGATCTACAAAGAAAATTCTCGTTACTTGAAAAAATCCTCAAAGTTTGCTAGTAAAATTTATAAGATTTTAAGAGGAACCCAATGTGTAAAAGCAAGAGATGATAGAGAATTCTAAAAATGAAAAACTGAAACCATTGGGTAAAAATATATATAACTAGGGGAAGTGCTGAAAAATTCTATAGACTTTAAAAAAATCCTCTCAACTTAATATACATATTATTGTAAAATTCATGAGTAATAGATAAGGAGGAAAAAATAAAATAAGAAACGGAAAATAATCTCTAAAAATGAGCTTCCAAATTCTAGAAAGTTTGATGAACAAAGGGATACAAAAAATACGTAAAATCTAGAAAATTATAAAAATTTAGAGGGGAAAAGTGGAAAAAGTCTAGAGTTCTTAAAGAAAATGCTTGAAACTTTATGAAAGATTCTAGTGGTCTCAAAAAATTGTTCGTAACTTGATAGAGATATCATTTTTTTAAAAATAATGGAAGATTAAAAATAAAACAAAAAAATGTGTCAAATGAAACAAATTGTTTCAAAATTCTAAAATATTTTAGTTGATACTTGTTGAGCTACCCTCTTGATGGAACCAGATATGTAATTTTGGTTAAGAAAAACACTTGTTATGTTCCATATTGTTACTTTGAAAATGATCGAGTATGATCGAAACACGTGTCAGGAAACTGAAAATAAAAGTAACAATATGGAACATAACAAGTGTTTTTCTTCACCAAAATTCTAATATATTAGATGAGAATTTTAAGATCTGGGGGAGAAAATCCAAAAACATTTCAAAAATCTGAAAAAAAAAATCGTGAAACTTCTAGGGACCTTAAAGAACATTAACGCAACTTAAAAGAAACATTTCTAAATAAAGGTCTTGTGTACATTTTCAATGAAATGGGAAAATATTCTGAAATGCTGAGAAATGTTGAAATTTTGATTTTTTTTTTAATTTCCCAAAATGCGGCAAGAGGTGCTAGAAATTACTAGAAATCGGAAAGAGAATATGCTGTCGAAACTGTCAGAAACTTCTAAAATTTGGCGGAGAAAATTCTCTTACAATGAAAGAGTTTAGAAATTTGTAAAAATGACCAAACAAATTCTGAAACAGAATAAATGTAAATAATATGAAGAGAAATCCGATAGAATGAAGCGAAAGTTGAAAAATTACATTAAATTCAAGGGGAAAGATCTATAATTCTAAAGAACATATCGAAAAGTACTAGATTTTGGCTTAAAAATTAATTTTAAATTAAAAGAGAAATTCCTGGAAAATTTTAGTGATCTAGAGAAAATGTTAAAAAGAATACTGAAACATTAAAAACCACAATTTGAAAAATATTGATTTGAAAAATTCTAGAATTTGGAAATAACGAGACAAATTCTGAATCTAAAAAAGTCTAAATAATATGAAAAGAAATCCGAAAGAATTAGGCAAGAGGTTATGAAAAATTGTATTACATTCAACGGAAAATCCTAGAATGCTTTAAAATTCTAAGGGAAATATCAAAAACGTATATGATTTTGCTAAAGTTAAATCAAAAATAGAAGAAAAATTCCTGGGAAAATCTAGTGATCTGGAGAAAATGTTAAAAAAAACTCTGAAATCCAACAGAATGAAGCCTAAGGTGATGAAAAATATTAAATTCAATGAGAAATCTCTAGAATTCTAAAAGGAAACATCGAAAACTTATAGAATTTGGCTAAAGATGATTCTAAAAATAGAAGAAAATTTTCTGGAATGAAAAATTTAGCGATTTGGAGGCAATGTTAAAAAATTCTAAAACATTGAAAGAGCATTCAAGCAATTTGAGACAGATCTAATCTGAATCACCCTCTTTTACCAATCTTCTACTAAATAGCATTACCTTCTAATGGTTTCTATAATATACTACATTAAATATCATTAATCTTCTATTCCTAGACGAAAATTCTTTAGAATCTTCATCTTCTATATGTTGATCCCTATAACCATATTATAATCTAAAAATTTTAAAAACCTATGCTCAGAATTAGTAATCGAAAGTTTTTGACTATTATCCTTCAAATGATTTAAAGACTGACACACAAAACGACCCTAATTGCAATATATTAGCTTTTCTCTGCTAGGTACTCTTAACCTTCTAACACTTTTCTCTATAATTCTAATTCAAGTATCATAATCGAAAAGCATTTTCTATTTCTAGGCGAAAATTATTTAAAAACTTGATCTCCTACATGTTGATCCTTATATGCAAAACATAATAGCCATATATTAATAATTTCATTAATCTACAAACCAAAAAAAAAGGATAAACAAATTTTTGCTTACTAGCCATTTAGAAAATTAAGCTACTAATCATTAATCATTCATAGTTTTATTATTATAAGTTAGATATGTCTTTCTTATAATATTATTGTCTCACTTAATTCGAAAATACCAAAAGAAACATTCATAGTTTAATTATAACAAAACAAATTTCCAAATAAAGAGTTAGGTATGTAAGATAATTTCTCAATATTTAGAAACTATTCAAAAATGCATCTATTGAAATTAGAATGTTACTAACATCTTATTCTCATCTTCTCCTTGGTAACATATTGGCAATTTATTATTGTGATGTTATAGACTCTAATTATAATTTGTTTTAATAATTTTCAATCTAATAACATGTGAGAATTTCATTAACAAAATTGCAGTGTGCATCAAACAGAGTCCAACGAGAAAAGAACGTACGCTCGCAAAGGGCACATATAACTCCATAATAGGCCCCGATTTAGCCCTTAAGCGAGGATAAGCGTGCAGACCTAAACAAACAAATGAGCATACAAGGCCCTTGACACTCTTCATGTGCCACACATAAATCCCTCTTGATGTTCGATCGACAAGTATCTCTTTCTGTACAATTGCACTCTGCCCAAGTCCATTCGGCAAACAATCCAATATTGATCGTGGAAAAAAAATCGCAGAAAGAATAAAGAATCCTTTTTCTCTTCTCTCAATTGGATGAAAGGAGAATGGAAAAACCGATGTACAAATATGAAGGATAATAGCGGGGAGAAGACGGGTTTTTTTTATTTTGTTGTTGTTATTGTACGCATTTATATCATTAAAACTGTAACAATATGGGTTGTTTGTGCGTGTGTGTGTGTGTAGAGGAATATGGTATAGTATAAGATAAATCACCCTCGAATCGCCCTTGGCGGCGTTGAAAATTACTGTTATTTTGTGGTTTAAAAATGTAGCCCCACTAAAATAATACCCATCTTTATGTCTATAATTAAAATCAGTATTATTATACTGAATTTGAATTGTGAAACGGCGTTATAATAAATCATAAATTATTATTACTTTACTATTGTCTATTTTCACATTACTTTACCAAAAAATTAAAAATATAAAAAATTGCTATTAATGATGTTCTGAAATGAAAAAGCAGTTTATGTAGTAATATACAAATATAATTTTTAGTTAGAATCTTTAGACAGTTTTTAAATTTTTTTTTCACACAAACATTCATATAAAAAAATTGACTATACATTTACGTTGAAAGTTAGGATTTGAAAAAAATATTATAACTATTTAGATAACAAAACTGTTAGATTTTCAATTTGGTTTTATTGTAAACACTACATATGTTTCGGCTTTTTCAGGTGAAGAAAATATGAAAAATATTTTCTTCGCTATCACACCTTCTAATTATTAAAACAAATAACTGGGATTTCTCACACAAGGATTGTACAAAATTAATCTTCTTATAATCAAATTGTCGTTTAAAGTAATACACTATAATATTTTACTCAATAGATTTTTTTGACATGAAATTTTGTTCATCCAGCCTCTATTGCCTGGAACCATAAAAAGCAAACAAACAAACGTAGACACATAGACAAGACACGTTTCAGAAACATCTGAATGATCTAAGAAGTCTTCAAAGCATATTTTTCCTATGAAATTTCGGATTAAAAAAATCACGATGATGTTAAGAGAGAATATATTATGTATTAAATTGACTATCGATTTTGTTTATAATTCCTTATTTATTCAATATAATAGTGGAAAGTGTTTTACTAATTAGAGGGTGGAATGGGTGTCACCCACCCACCCTGTATATTCAGTGAAACTTAAACTACAAACATTTTTTTTCTATTATTTTCCTTAAA
Organism: Ontholestes murinus; assembly: GCA_963969525.1. Lineage (NCBI taxonomy): Eukaryota > Metazoa > Arthropoda > Insecta > Coleoptera > Staphylinidae > Ontholestes > Ontholestes murinus. The sequence continues at coordinate 6,756,242 of OZ018387.1, forward strand.
ACCAGAACAGTGTTTGTAATTAAAGTTTCATTGTATATGTAGGTTGGGTGGGTGGCCTCTATCCCACCCTCCAATCAGTAAAACATCCTTACCGATTTTACTGAAGGAATAATTATTAAATAAAACAATCCCACCTTTTCTAAATAATTAATAAAATAATTTTACTAAAATATAATTATTTCACGTTTAATAATAAAATATACACAAAAAGAAGGACTATCAATGGGGTCACCCTTAAGCTCATTGTTAGCTAAAATTTTTATGGATAACCTGACAAACTTAAACCTTAATTTAGAATTAGCCAAAAAACATATTCGGTTCTGGTATCGTTATGTTTTAATTAAGTGATATTAACCTTCACGTACTCAAGTAACTACATTATCGTTAGGTTGATGATATCCTAACGGGATTTGTGGGCAAAGAAAGACAAATTAATTAATTTTTACAATTTATAAACACAATTCACCCTAACATAAAATTTACTCATGAAACTGAACATAATAGAAACATTAAATACTTAGATCTCTCAATTTCCATACACAATGACAAATTAAATTTTGAAATACGTAGAAAACCCACATTTACAGACACAGTAATACCAGCAACCTCAAGTCATCCAATTAAACATAAAAAAGCAGCCTTCAATTCGATGATTCACAGAGCTTTTTCCTTACCTTTATCACAAGAGGCTTTAAAACAGGAAATTAATAGGAGTACCATTTATAATATTGCTAATAATAACGGTTATACAAATAAAACTTAATAAAAACCCGCCAAAACAAAAATATTAATAAAATGTTGCATACAGCTAACATTCCAGAAACAAAATATTTTAAATCATTAACATATTTTGGAGAGCTCAAAATTTGCAATATCCTAAACAAAATAAAATAAAACGAATAACTTTGTTTTTATCACTTTTTTAATAACACTCATTATCAAACAATTAATATGACAAGCTGAAGTTGTCGAAACTATAGTAACCAGTGTTATTAAAAAAGTGATAAAAACAAAGTTATTCGTTTTATTTTATTTTGAATCATAAAATGTATCACGAAGTAAAAGCCACAATTACTTATTTTATATCCTAAACAAACTAGGCATTAATGAAGCCTTAAAACCGTATAATAAAATATGTAACACCATTTTTAATTCAAAAACTTCCTCAGAAAAATTTATTAGAGCAGGTATTTACAGATTAAACTGCAAAGATTGCTCTTCGATTTACATAGGGCAGACACGTCGTAGTTTTAATGATAGCTAAATTAACATTTAATGTCGTTTCGTTAAAAAAAATTAAAAAAAGAAGATTCAACATTTCAAATTGGGTTTTCAAAACATATTTCTCTGATAAAATTTCGGATTTAAAAATTCACAATGATGTAAAGAGAGAATATTTTTTTAATTAACTATCAATTTTGTTTATAGGTCCGTATTTATTCAATAAAATAGTTGAGAGTGTTTTACTAATTGGAGGGTGGGATAGGTGCCATCCACCCACCCTACATATACATTAAAATTTTAATTACAAACTCTCTTTTTGTATTATTTTCCTTAAAACCAGAACATTGTTTGTAATTAAAGTTTCATTGCATATGTAGGGTGGGTGGGTGGCCTCTATCCCACCCTCTAATCAGTAAACCATCCTCAACGATTTTGCTGAAGGAATAATTATTAAATAAAACAAACCCACCCTCTAATGAGTAAAACAATTTCAACTATTTTACTGGAAGAATAATTTTTTACATACATAAGTTAAATTTGGTATTACTTTAAATATTAAGAAAAATTATTGGGAATGTTCTAATGATTGGAGAGTTGGATAGGTGCCATCCACCCACCCTACATATACAGTGACGATAAAATTACAAACACTTTTTTTAAATTATTTTCTTTACTATCAAAACATTGTTTGTGATTAAATATTTTTGTATATGTAGATGGGTAGGTGGCCACTATCATACTCTCCAATTTTTAAAACTTATTGGCATTGTTTTACTGATTAGAGGGTAGGATAGGTGACATCCACCCATTCTACATATACATTTAAAATTTAAACTACAAACACTATTTTTGTATTATTGGCCTTAAAACAAAAACAGTGTTTGTAATTAAAGTTGCAAACTTATAAAAAACGTAAGCAAACAACAGTAACGGGTAATTTCTCATCGGGAAATTCTTTCAAGGCGGCAAACAAAAAGGCCTGGATATAATTGGATATATTGGGAACTGTGCAGCAGAATTGACAATTGATGACATCAACACGTATATTCAGAAAAATCACCCAGTTATAAGTAGGGTTGAAATCGAGGAACTAATTACGAGAGGCACCAAAAAGGCGTTCAAGATGAGTGCTGATTTCAGCCACCTGGACACTTTGATGAAAGAAGAAACCTGGCCTGCTGGAATAATAGTACGAAGATTCATCTTTAATAAAAATTTTCGACATGCGAGAGAGGAAAACAAAATCAAGTAATTAACACTACTACAAAAACATCAGAAGTCAAATATTTATTTTTAAACGTTCAATTAAAAACAAAGTGAGTGAACTGGAAAATTTTCTTATTGATAAATCTTTTAGTTTTATTGCTGTGTCCGAACACTGGCTAAGTAGCGATGAGTGCGCAGTGCTTCACATAAATGACTTCTGGCCCAAAGCGTATTATGTGCGACCAATGACTCGTCATGGAGGAACAATTATTTATGCGCCAAACAATATAAGTAGCTGCGACTACAATGTAATTACTAATAAATATAGTTCTGAAAAACACTGTGAATTGTCGTGTATATTTATTGAAATTTATAAAGCTCTTTTAATATGTGTATATCGATCTCCTTCAGGTGATTTTAACATATTTTTAAACAATATTTCCTCTTTTTTAGCCGAGACCAAGTATTATCAGTACAATGTTATTGTCAGAGGCGATTTTAACGTTCATTTTAATCTAGATGACCCGAGAAGTAATACGTTGATTGATGTTATGAGTACTTTTAACCTTAATAAAACTGTCAATTTTGCAACAAGAAAAGCAAACTGTTTAGATAACGTCTTTACAAATATTGAAAGCGATCTCATTTCAGTACTACCGGCCAATTTACTTATATCAGATCACGAAGCGATAGCCGTAACGGTTCGGTATCCTATAGTTCAACCCCGCAAAACAGAAGTACACACCAGACCCGTCACAATTGAAGGTAAAGTAAACTTTTTTAACCTCATTAATAAAATAGATTGGAACTTTTTAAATAGCTCATCAAATATAAATATCAAGTGGGATCATTTTAATACTGTACTCAAACGTGCAATCAACAAATCTTTCCCTACCAAAATAATAACTAAAACACGTGTCCGTGAAGCACAGGTAAAGTGGTTTGACACAGAGCTGTTCAATATGCGTGAAATATTGAGATTACTTAGGGAAGATTATAAAACCCACCCAGGAATAAAACAAAAAAATGCTGTAAATAACTATAGACATAAATATAATCTAGCCATTGTACACAAACAAAAACAAGCAAATGACCAGTACATATTAAATAGCAACAATAAATCTAAAGCTACATGGAACCTACTAAATAATCATAGAGCGTCTAAAACACAAGTTCAAAGCAACTGTACCATAACTTGCAACGATTTTAATAACTATTTCGCGAACGTTGCCGGCTTAATGTCTACAATACAAGTGCCCAACACCTTAGATATTGAATTCCCATCGGTAAAATCTATTCCCTTTAACTTTAAAAAAGTGTCTGAATGTCAAGTAAGAGAGTTTATAAATCAATTAAAAAATACAAAAGGGTCTGATATCTATGGATTGACGTCAGAAATGTTAAAAAGTGTCAAGGATTTACTTATTCATCCAATTACAAAATTGATAAATGAGTGCCTGGATGAAGGGGTATTTCCGGATACTTTAAAACTCGCTAAGGTTATTCCTATTTACAAGAAGGGAGATCGAAACGATGTCACCAACTATCGACCTATTTCAATACTCCCGTTAATATCAAAAATCTTTGAAGCAGCACTCAAGCGTCAATTAGTGGAGTATTTTGAGAGTAATGAACTTTTTAATATAAACCAGTATGGTTTTCGTTCAAATAGGTCAACCATTGATGCAATTACGCAACTCTGTGATTTAATCTGTGATAATTTTGAAAACAAAACGCCATGCATGGCATCATTTCTGGACTTCAGCAAAGCATTTAACTGTGTTCCTCATGATATACTCTTAAGCAAGCTTGAAAAATACAATTTTGACAAAAATAGCGTTGGAATGATTAGATCATATTTACAAAATCGAAAGCAGCTAGTATATCAAAATGGAAACCAGTCAGATGTACTTCCTATAAATATCGGTGTACCTCAAGGGTCAATTCTAGGCCCGGTACTATTTATCATTTATATAAATGATCTACTATCTATTGTTAGTGACGCTGAAGTTATAATGTATGCTGACGACACTACTATCATAACTAGTGCTTGTACTGCAATGAACATGGAGGCAATGTATAGTGTACAACTCAGTAGAGTATCACAATGGTGTGTTCATAATAGGCTCATTTTAAACGATACTAAAACAAAACAAAAGGTTTTCTCCACCTCCAAATCTGACGAGCCAGTTGAAAGTGTATGCTTTCTTGGTGTCCATTTGGACAACCAGCTAAATTGGACCGATCATACTGAAATACTGTGCGCAAAGATTTCAAAAAATACGTACTGCCTACGAACTATATCACGCCACTGTAATGATAGTGCAGTACTTGTAGCATATTTCGCTCTCATCGAAACCCATATCCGGTATGGAATATTGGTTTGGGGTCACTCAACCTGCCGTTGTGTTTGCTCTACAAAGACGAGCCCTAAGGATAATAGCTCATATCGGATACCAAGATGACTGTAGAGACTCTTTTAAAAAACTAAATATACTTACTGTTCCTTCCTTATTTATATTAGAATGCGTTTGTTATTTAAAAAAAACATTTGGAAGATTATCCCACCCAACAGCATTCTTATGCAACACGTGGAAGGAATTGTATTTGTCTCAATCAAATTCGACTTAAAAGAACACAAACTGGTCCACGATATTATGCTATTAAATTTTTTAATGAAATGCTTTAAAAATAATGTCAAAAAATACCTAATAGAAAAATCATTCTACACACTAGAGGAATTTTTAATAACGGACATAGTTTTTTAATATATCAACTTTCTTGAATAAATAGCTATGCTTTTGTTGTATTGGTGATGCTTGATTTTATTTTCTTTTTTAATGTTTAACTTCCGCATTATTAACCAATCTGTTAAGTTCTACTTTATTGTGCCTTGTTATTTTTATTTATTCTAATGGTCATTTTAACCTGTTATTTTAAACTGCTTTGTATTTATTTTCTATTTCGATTTTTATTTGTATCCGTTTTTATTTTTATTTATTACTATATTATTGTATTGGTAATACTTGATCTCATGTTTTTAATTTTTAATATTTGCATTATTTTGTAATTTAGTAAGCTTTACTTATTGTATACTATGTTATTATATTTTATCCTGTTACTTTTTAAACTGTTAGTGTTCTATATTTTAATTCGCTTTTTCTTGGTACCCGTTTTATTTTTATATTATATTTTATTGGAAATTTTGTTGTTACTTGTTTTAGTTTACATAATTTTACATTTTACATATGCCACCAATATTACTTTTTACTACTATTATTTAGTTATATCCATGACAAGTGTAAACAATAATGTATATCACAATAAATCATATTCTATTCTATTCATATTCTATTGCATATGTAGGGTGGGAGGGTGGCGTCTATCCTACCCTTCAATCAGTAAATCTTTTAGTTCAATCAGATCTTTCTGTATGGATAAAGTAAAAATTAATCCAAAGAATAAAGCCATGATTCGGAATTTTGGGTTTAGTTATAAGAATGTTTTCGTAGTTGTTCTCAAGGCAAATTAATAGATATTAGTTAGAAATACAATTCTTTTAAGTGATAGATTCCTAAAACTGAAATTATTTTATCGTACCCTGGCGATTTATTTTACTGTACGCTAATAGCTTCTCCAATAGTGATATGTGATGGTATTGGGTACAGCTGAGATTTGCTACTTCAGCCTCTCGACGTTATCCTTCTTCTACGTATGGCCGATAATTTCTTGATGGCTAAGATTTTTATTAGGCGGCTTTATCACTTCGCCTTTTCTAACAGTAATTACGCAGTTCTTTTGCTTCTTCTGAATTTCGTTGAAATCTATTATCAACGGTAATTATGAAGTTCTTTAAACTACTTCTAAATTTTCTTGTAAACTATTCAGATTTTGGTTTATTTGGCGACAGTGTATGTTCTAGTAAATCCAAACGAATACTAGGTAGTTTTAATTTTTATTAAGAATCAACACCTTCTTGATTTAATCCTAATGACTTTATTGATTTTTGCTGTAAAGGTTTTTATATTTTCATCAATTAGTTGTTTCGTTGTAAAGTTTTGAAAGTGTCAGTAAACTTGCCTGTTCTCTTATATCTGGATATTTCAGTGTGGATATCTACTATCACTGGATTGTGATAAGACAGAAATTCAGAAGTAACCCAGAAAATCTTTTGTTTTATTAGCATTACATAATGTCAGTATTTGATTTCTTCACAACTCCTAATTTTTAATTCAAGACTTCATAAATCACGTTTAATATCCTTGAATAATTTAAAACGCCAGCATTTTCTTCCTTTCTTTCATTCAATATTTTTTTTCTGAGGCGCGTACACCCTCACCACCATCGTCCAATTTCGCTTCGGCAAATTATCGGTGCCGCATTGAATGTCGGCGTAGTCGGATATTATTTATGATGTATTCCACCGCCAGCATTATTGAGTTAGTATGATCGCCGTTATTCCTGGGTAAGGGCCCCGAGGGATGTGTGCTAGAATATCGTCCCTTGAGCGGTCCTGGCCCTAACGCGATAATAACAGACTGCAGTCCTCCTCCTGCGACGTGTACAACCTACAACTCCTAGCTGCTTCGAACTCTACACACACACACACACACACATAACACTCTGTGAATACATTATAATGCACTGTTATTAAAATCACTGGCGTTACTTTTTTTTAGATGTCATATTCATCACATGAGTAAATGTTTGTGCATTTTTAATGGTTTTAAAATTTCAGTACTATCAAGTTGAAATTAGTACTGTTTTTGACTAGGACGTTAAGGATTTGTTTTGGCAAGTTTCATCAATTTTTCTTTTTACATTTCTTATATGAAATATATTGCTTTCGTGATTTTTTAAAAATGTTTATTAATCTTTATGCTTTATGATGGTTTAGACACTAATGTTTGAGCAATATCAAGTAACTTTCTAAATGAAACTGTTCTAGGATAGGTCGTCTTTTCTTTTCTCTGGATGATCCTTAATTGTTTCTATGATTTGTTTTGGAAGATCTCTTCAATTATCAAAATAAGTTTAATGATTTTTAAGTGTAAATAAAAAGTGATACCAACAAAGTTAATCGTTTTACTTATTTTGAACTATGTTCAAGAGCTACCAAATAATTCTGCAATTAGAATTCTTTTCTAAAAATGTAGAGTAGATATTATCTAATAATTATTAGTTAATTTTCTACAACGTAAATGACTTTAATACCTTTTTTTGTTAGATATTATCTACTATAAAAAGAATTGAAAGTATTTTTGCTGATTGTTAAAGCTTTTTGTAAAAGTACTATTCGTAGTACTACCTGGAGTCGTAATTAAAATAATAATTATGATGTTTCGATGATGTTTAATGAACATTTCCACCTGACACGATGTGTGTGTGTGTGTGTGTGTAAAGGGTTCGCGGGCGGGCTTAGTTATTTTGTATTGTATTATGTATTATGTATACGGAGCTCATGTAGTATTCATGAGCAGCGGCCGATATTAAAGTAATCAGGTTGGTACGTGTGGTATGCGGCCTGCGTGCGTCTCGGTCACTCAGACCTGTGTCTCATCCCGAATACCTGAATATTACATGTGTGTGGGAGATCTAAAACAGACACGCAAGCCACTTCGCCAATCATTTTTACACGTAAAAAAAATGCTTTCCCACCACACGATGCCAAAACCACCCTCGCCAACATTACATCCAAATAATAGGTTTAATGTGTCTATTATGACCGCACATAAACACACACACACACAAAGAGGGCCGATTTCTTCTTCTTCTCTTTTTCCGATTTTTGGAAACGCGATCGAGCGTAATGATGCCGAAGGCATGTAATTTGTTCAGTTCGGTACTACTATTCCATCCATTGTAAATAACAGGTTCGGGGAAATTTCACGGATTTACCCCTGTCAATAACGATGGTTAATGAGCGCGAATTAGGCGAACTTCGGTATGCCAGGTATTTAAACGAGCTTCAGTTGTTTTTTTCCCATCGATCCGCAAAAGTTCTCACAGACGATATTTAAATATTCCAATGGGAAATTTTAAATATAACTAGGATTACATTTAATACCTACAAATATGTGCAAGGATTCAATGTTGTCAATTGTTTTTTTATTGATTGCCAGTGTTGACAGCTCCTTGAATATCTGTGGTGCTTATCTTAAACTGTTCATCAGATGGTTTTTGATCAACCGTGTGTCGTATCATCTAAATAAAAAGTGTGTTTACAATTAGAATCACGGTTTGTCGAGTCGTTTACAAAAATTAGAAAGATCAACGGGCCCAAAACGGACCCCTGCGGGATACCAGATGTTTTTAAATTTTGATCTCGATCCCTCATAAAATATCTACTAGATATATAAGATATTAATAATAAAAATGTATTGTAGCAAATTAACTGATATCTTAGTAAATAATTGTATACTATGGAAAATTACTTAAAAACATTTTGTGAGACACATAATCCAAGGTTCTTGATTTTTAGAAAATTTTCAACTCTTTTTAACTAACATTTATGTATTTTAGTGAAGGTGTGACGATTAAGATACTCTCCAGTATGATATCATAGTGGGTTTATGTATTTTTTCTATTTGAAGAAATTCTGATTTTTGGAAACGCCTTCGAGCATATTTTCTAATACATTTTTTTGAAAACATCAATACAATGTAGACAGTAAAACACACTAATTTCTTTGAATCAGACCTCCTAGAAGATCACAAATTGTATACATTGATTACAAAACCCGGTCCGAACTAATAATTTTTCCGAAACGGTCCGCTACTAAACATTTACGTAATGGATTACGCGGAATCGAGTCGTCCGTTAATAATTCTCTAATCAAAACGGTGAGGGAGCGCGGGATGGAAAGGACGGGCATTTTATGAAATGACAGTGTTTAAAAGTGATACAGAGCGGACTGCGCCGTAACGAGCGCCATTCCCACAGATACAGACAATTTCATCAAGAACCCGTCATTACGGACACTGATATTATTTGGGACTTCGTTAACACACCGCACTGTATAATTTCGTGGTGCATTTTAAATATTTTTATGTCCCGTGTGTCTGCGTCTGCCTTCGGAAAGGCGATGTCAAATTTTTGTGTGAAAGCACTTCATTACCTACCCCTCGCATGTTGATAACTTTTTAATATCGCAGGACGACTGAACTGAAAATATCGTGTATCATTTCATGTCGGTGAGGGAAAAAATACCTCCATTATAATTTACATATTTCGTATTGCGTCCATTACAGTGTTTAATTTCATATTTTTTCCACATTAGCTACATGTATTCATTCTACTTAAAATTGATGATTTTAAAAAGCTTTCCTGATTCAAAAATGAATCCTACATATATGCTTAAATTTTATTTATAGTAATACTTTTGTTTCTATTTTGATAATTCTAGAGTAACTAAAATAATTCTATTGTATGTGCAACTCAACTACCTTGGGCATTCAAACAGTCTTTAATCGCTGTTACATTTTTGCAAATCTCATCAAAAAATTGTAAGCATAGTGGGTTACTCACTCATGCTACATATATTTTGATTATTCATTTCATTCACGAAAACAATACTTTCCCTATATATGAAATCAATAATCCATTTGAGATGAAAACTTAAAGTTTTATCATTAAATGAACTGAAAAGCTTCTGCTAAACATTCATAAACCGGAAGTGGGCGCTTTTTTGTTTTTTTTTTTCTCGATATTTTTCTAAATTTGAAAAATATTACATACCTCTTCAAACAAAAGTTAAAGGTAATGAGAAACTCAACAAGCTTTATTAATCTTGACAGTGAACAATGGCTGAATCAACTCGTGCTTCTGCTAGCTCCGACCGAGATAAAACGTGCAAGTGTGGGAGTAAAGCAAAAAATGGTCATACCTGTGTAACATGTGGTTTAATTTATCACAAAAATTGTAGTGAACGTTACAAAAGATGCTGTGGCATCACGTTAATTGAAGATCAAATGGAATTAACCTCCAAAAATTGTACTGATGAGAAAACACTGCTGATCGCTCTGGTTTGCGAACTACGCAAGAACAACAACTATCTACAAAACCGGATGAGTGATCTTGAAGATAGAATAGAATCTAAAGATGCAGAAATATCAACATTAAAAGATGTTATTAGAACAAGTACTCTAGACGCGAAAAGCCGTAAAGAATCGATTAAATCCACGCCAATACCGCAAAGCAGTTGGCACCACTACGATTCAAAACTCAAATTTAAACGGGAATCATTCCAAAACACAAAAAACTCGCACTGTGGACTCGGGCGATAAAATCGTTAATGCCGTTCATACAGTACACGACGATAAGCAGATCATTCCACCGACGGTCCAAAGTAATGATAATGAGTAGAAAATAAAAACCTACAATAAAAGAAAGGCAAATTCAGGAATTACCGGCAAAAAGAATTTAGTAGCTCCCTTTGCACTTCGCGCCCCCAAAAAACTTGCATGGTTGTTGGAAACTGCGACGAAACTGTTGAGTGCGCTACAATCATAAACTATTTAAAAGAAAATCATCCAGAAATTACTGTAACACATATTACAGAATTAAACAATAAAGGAATCAATAAATCCTTTAAGTTAGGCGCGGATTTCACAATGTTAAAGACGATTATGGATGAAAATACTTGGCAACATGGTAACGAAGTCGCGAAAAGAGTCTCCAAAAACGTGTCTTGCCTTCGAAATCTTCACGACAAGTCTCAATCCACGTATTAAAAATTGCGAATTTTTCATTAGTTGAATCCCATTTTAGGTATGGTATTCTAATGTGGGGCCATTCCGCAATCAGTCATCGTATGTTTGCACTGCAAAGGCGTGCAATACGAATTATTGCAGGTATTGGGTACAAAGATTAATGCAAACCCCAATTTGTACGGTTAAACATTCTAACTCTACCATGTATCTATATACTTGAGTGTTTACTCTACGTTAGAAAACACGAATCAAAATTCAAGAGGCACAGCCATCACAATTACTCCACAAGATGCAAGAGTAATATGTATCACACCCAGACGAGATTAAAAAAGTCTAATACCGGTATAAACTACTTTGGTAAAGTATTTTTTAATAAATTGCCTGAAAACATCAGAACTCTACCATTTAATAAATTCAAAACAAAAATAAAAAAAATTTCTCCTTTCAAAGGCGTTCTACACAATTGAAGAATTGATTAACTCAGATATTAATAACATGTCATAATATCTAGCACTGTTACTATACACTGATTGTATGTGTTACATAACGTCTCATCTGTCATTAATTTAAGATTACAGTGTAGTTTTTTTTTTTCGTCCTGATTCAAATATGAATCCAAATATTCAAATAGATTGGTCAATTAATTTTGCGTAGTTCTCGTCCAAAGATGAGATCAGGCAGAATTTGTATAGCTAGTTGCGTTTCCCTCTTCTTTCTCTCTACTGGATTTACAGCGAGGTAGTTAACTGGTGTGAATTCTGGTCTATTTGTTGCGTGCCCTTGTCACTGATTATCCTTTTGGGGAATCGATATCGTAAGAATATTTCTTCGACGTTGCAGGAAGTGATCGCGGTGACCACTTGGTATGTGAATAATCCTACTTATCTGGTAGCGGAATCCTCTACTATGAAAATCTTTTTTTCTCAAGCTGGCCCTTCCGAGAACTACACGAATATATCGATTGTCAGGACTTTAAATCATCGGTTCATCGTAGGAGTTATAACAAACTCGGCGTTGCACTCCTGGTATCATCGGACATAGTTGATGACGTCGGACCAAACTCCATGCCAGTAATTATTATTCAGGATTTACCTGAACGTTCTGCCAACTCCGTGATGGCCGGCAGTGGGATCGTAGTGGAATCTGTTGAAGAGTTCTTCCCGTTGCGTTTTGGGAATGACGAGTTAAGGGTTTTCGCTTTCATTGTCCTGTGTATACCGGTATAGTACTCCTTGGTTCATGATATAACCTCTATCCGTCCAATGAGTTGTTGAGGGTGTCCATTATCTTCCTAATTTCTTTGTCAGCTTTCCAGCCACATCTGTGGTTTAATGAGTCGATGCTGAAGTCAGGCGTCTACTTCATGATCGCAGCGTTATTAACCATATCAAGGGTTTATATCTGTGATCAGGATAGCAGAACTGTCCTCAATGTATACTCGGAATTTTTGTAGTGCCCACACTCTCGCTCTGGGGTGCTGTAGTCCATTTCAGCTTTTGATAATAGTCGACTTGCTTATTCTATTGATCTTTCCACCTTGGCTCCTTAGGCGTAGACGCGCATCGGTGCGTAGGATAAAGAGTTTGCTGTGGTCTGCCTACTGGAGGATTGGTGCAGATGAAAAAAATTCCATTCCAATTTACACGTTTTGCCCTTTTCCTAGATGGTGACTGTGTTGTGGATTCGAATCCACCAGGTACGTGCATCTGTCTCCTAGAGTATCCTTAATCCCATGATTACGTTTTCAGTGGAGATTTCTTCGCTCATTTTATATAAATCGATTCTATCGAAGAAATTATTGACTATATTTCTGTTTCTCCTTTGAATCTCGCGGTGAGGTGCATAAAGTGTTTTTCTGAAAGTGTTGGCTTGAGAGTCTGCATCTGTTGTAGTATAAAGGCCTCTCGTTGTCGGATTTCTGTTAGTTTCTCTCTCTCTATTATTCTCTTGTGCACCGTCATGAAACATAGTGGATTTTTTAATTCAGTGTAAGTATGGGTTATTACGTAGTAACGGTCGCAACCATTTTCTTTATTGTATATAATTGTTCAAATAAAGATGTTGTTCTCTCTTTCTCATACAATTATACAAATAAAAAAATAAAAAATTAGAAAAAACAAACGCTGGAAAAGATTATTCTACAATAGCTTTAAAATATCAATCCAGTTTTTAATATAACAAGAAAAAAAAAGATTTCTCAGCAGAATTTAGATATAAACGTGATAGGAAATAAGAATAGTCATATTGGTCAAATAAATTTAAAATAAGGTAAAAAATACTAGAAAAACAAACGCTGGACATAATTTATCTACAATGGCTTAAGATAATAAGTCCATTTTAAATTCTATAAAAAAATATTATTCCCTTGTAGAATTTAGAAGTAAAATAAAAACATCTAAATCAAACAAATTTTGAAAACGTCGGAAAACAATAGAATAAACCAGCGCTGAACATATTTCTTTTACAATGGTTTTAAATTATTCGTACGGTTAATTATACTTAAAATTTTTAATTAATTCTGTACACAATTTAGAAATAAACGAAGTTAAAATAGAATCATACAAGTTATGAAAAATGTCAGAATTCATTTAAAAAAAGACGTTAGACAAATACACCCGTTTTATTAGATATACTAAGTTTTGAATTTTAAAGAAAAAGTTTAATTATTTTTTTCGGGAATTTGGAAATAATCATGTTGAAAATTTGTGTCAATTCATTTAAAACGTCAATAAAATAAAATGCTGGACAAGATTTGTTTACAATAGCTTTAAAATATAAGTCCAGTCGGTGATTCTACAGAAGAATTGAATTTTGTTTTATGATTTAAAAATAATCGTATTTGAAATTAATGTTAATCATTGGAGTTATTTAAATTTAAAAAATAATAAAAATGATGGAAGAAATAAACGCTGGACAAATCCATTCTATAATGGCTTTAAAATATTAGTCCAGTCTTTAGTTACAACAACAAAATTAATAACTCATCTATAGAATTTTGATATAATCGTGGATAAAATTTAAAATAGTTATACGAGTCAAACCAATTCAAAAAAGAAAATGCAGAAAATATTTGAAAAAAACAAACGCTGGACAAGATTTAAGTTTTAAGGTAATAATTTCAGTTCTTAGTTCTACAAAACGAAATATTATACCCTCGCAGAATGTAGAATAATCGTAATAATCATACAGTTATACAAATTAAAAGAAGTAAAGAAAATAATAGATAAAACAAACGCTGGACAAGTGTCTACTACAATAGCTTTAAAATATTGGTCCAGTTTTTAATATAACAAGAAAAAAATAATTATTCTTTTACAGAATTTAATATAATCGAGGTTGAAAATAAAAATAATCATATGAGTAAAACAAATTTAAAAAAAGATATAAAATATTAGAAAAAACAAACGTTGGACATTGTTTACGGCTTTACGTAAGTCCAGTTTTTAATTCTAACAAAATATTATACCCTTGCAGAACTTAGAATAACCGTAATAATCATACAATTATACAAATTATAAAGAAGTAATGAAAATATTAGAAAAATTAAATGCTGGACAAGTTTCTTTCACAATAGTTTTAAAATATTTGCTCAATCTTTAATTTAACAAGAAAAAAAATTAATTATTCTTCTACAGAATTTAGATATAACAATGGATGTAAAGGAATATAGTCACATGAGTCAAACAGATTTTGAAAAAGTTAGAAAATACAAGAAAGAACAAACGCTGAACCAGATGTATCTACAAATGCTTGAAGTAATAAGTCCAGTCATTAATTCAACAAAAGGAAATATTATTCGCTTGCAGAATTTGTTAATAATCGTAGTTAGAAATAAAACCAAACATTTAAATCATACAAATTTTAAAAAGTCAGAAAATAAGAGAATAAACCAATGCTGGACATATCTACTCTACAATAGTTTTCAGTTCACAGTTCAGTCATTAATTTTACTCAATGAAATATTATTTAATTGCAGAATTTGGAAACTACCGCAGTTAAGAATGAAAACAAACATTTAAATGAAATAAATTTGGAAAAATCAAAAAAGCAATGGAATAAACCAACGCTGGACATATTTCCTCTGTATTATTGGTCAAGTCTACCACTTAATATAGTATTATTCCCCTGTGGAATTTAGAAATAATCATAGTTAAAACTAGTAACAAACATCTAAGTCATACAAATTAGAAACAAGTTAAAAAAATAATGGAATAAACTAATGCTGGACATATTTTCTCTACAAAGGTTTTAAATTATTGTTTCAGTCTTTATTTCTACTTAACATAATACTTTTGCCTTGTGGAATTAAGATATAACCATAGTTAACATCAAAATGATACAAATTTGAAAAAGACGGAAAACAATAAAAAAAAACAACGCTGGACATATTTTCTTTACAATCATTTTAAATCATTGGTATACATTTAAATTAAACTTAGCAAAACATTACTCCCTTGTGGAATTTATAAATAATAGTAACTAAAACTGAAAACAAACATCTAAACCATATAAATTTGAAAAAGTCAGAAAATAATAAATTAAACCAACGCTGGACGTATTTCCTCTACAATAGTTTTAAATTATTAGTTTAGTCTTTGAGTCTACTGGAGAAATTATTATTTCCTTGTAGAATTTAGAAATAACCGTAGTTAAAAACACGTTTTTGAAAAATACAAGGCAACATTTATTTAAATTGAATAATAGTATAATTTTAAAAAAAAAATTTTTAAATGTTTTCGCTCAATATTTACACCACCGATTAGTTAAAATCCACAATTTAAAGATATAAACCGAGTGCATAACCGAGAGAGTGATAAATTATTTAAACGGCCTATAAAGTGTTTTTAATCAACTGGAAAACTGCATTAAGCACATTTCACACGTCTCCGGAGACGTTAAATACTCTTACAGAGGTTTTTAATACTTTAAAAATTTAAGCAATATGAGCCCAGGTGATATCTCAAGCTACTTTCTAAAGAAATATAAATTTTCTCTGGTGAAACCAATTTTTAAAATTTTAAATCTATCTTTATCATTATCAGTAGTTA
This sequence comes from Ontholestes murinus, assembly GCA_963969525.1. Taxonomy (NCBI): domain Eukaryota; kingdom Metazoa; phylum Arthropoda; class Insecta; order Coleoptera; family Staphylinidae; genus Ontholestes; species Ontholestes murinus. The sequence continues at coordinate 6,772,431 of OZ018387.1, forward strand.
CAATAAACCAAATTTTTAAAAGTGGTACTAAAGAAGATATTGAACACTACAGGGCGTGTTTTCACAGTCAGTATTACCAAAAAGTTAGATCATTTCATATCTGATCAATTATTATGGACTTGTAGAGATATCATAATTAACAAACAACATAGTTTTGTCGAAAATAGATCAACCCTCACTAATCTGCTCACTTACACAACCTATTTTTCGGAGTCTTGGGAAAATGGAAACCAAGTTGACGTTATGTATACTGATTTTTCCAAGGCCTTCGATCGTGTGGACCATAATACTTCATTAAGTGCAGGCGGATTTGGTGAGAACGTTGTCAATTGGTTTTGTAGGTACTCGAAGGAAAGAGTTCAGCGCGTTAAAATTGGAAATATTACTTCGTCCAAAATAACGGTTACGTCGGGGGTGCCTCGGGGCCTATTGCTAATAAACTATAGGAGTTACATAAAATTTATATAACAAATAATTGTATAGTATCAAAAATTAAGCAAATTGTTAAGAATAGCCCTATTGCGTAAACCTCGTAGTTTTCAAGAAAAATGTAGGGAAATTATTATGATGGCCACATCACCATTTTTTCAGATAAGATAGACCAGGGGTCGGCAACCTATGATGCGGGTAACCGAGGAACCCATCTACTAATTTCAAGTGACCGACTTTAGTACCGAAAAAAGTATAATATGTAAATAAAAATAAATTATAAAACATAAACATGAAACGAACACTTTGAGAATAAAAGAAAATTTTAAAATAGATACTTTGTTTTTGCGCGCAAGTCAATTATTATTATTTTAAAAAATATTACCATGAACAAACAAAGAGCAAGAAAGAGTTTTTTTCAAGATGTGTGGCATGAATAGTATGGATGTATCGAAAATGGTGACAAATTGGTATGTACTTTATGTACAGACGTAATTACCGCCAGGACAATATTTAGCGACACTTTTCTTCAAAACATAAAGATGTAAGTAAAATGACAAATGAAGATCAATCTGATTACATTGCTAAACTTGTATTAAATTTTGGAAAACAAAATAAATTCTTACCAACGAAAAACCAATTACAGACGGCGAGTTTTTGAAAAACGCATTCATAAATTGTTCCGAACACTTATTTAACGAAAGGAATGCCAATATTAGCTAGAACAGTTTAGCGTCGCGTTGAAGATATGATCAAAATGATTTGTTATATAGTGACATAATTAGCATTGCACTTGATGGAAGTACTGATATAAAAAGTAAGGATAAGCTTGCAATTATTATTAGATTTGCGTCAATAAATAATTCGAAAGTCAATGAAGAACTGTGCGTTCTTGCTTCAATGAATGACACGGCCAAAGGCACTAATATTTTTCATCAAGTACAAGAGTTTACAAATTTTAAAAATGGGCAAGTATTGGATATAAAGAGTAAATTGTTTTTAATAACAACTGCTCCAAGTATGAGATAAAAAAATGTTGGATTTGTAAAACTAATGGAAAATGAACTTGGTCGCTCACATTTGTCGTTTCATTGTATCATACATGAAGAAAATTTATCTGCATCTACATCTATAAGTTAAGGATGTAATGGAAAAGGTTGTTAAGATGATAGCAGGATTAGCATTAATACACAGGCGCTTCAAAGCTTTTTTTGGAGGAAATTGAATCGAATTATGGAGATTTGCTGTTACATTCTGAAATATGATAGTTAAGTCGAGGCAAAGTTCTTAATAGGTTTGTAGAGTGTTTTGATGAAAATTTAACTTGGAGAGTAAATACTCACAATCTACAGTATTATCAATAAGTTTTTTTTTAGCAAAAGACGCGCTGGGAATATTTCTACGTTCGGCTAAGTGATGTGACATTATACTGTGTTAAGAAGCAGTTATAATCAATATATTGAGCATACCAGTTTGCTTAAACGATAGATATCTTAAGAAACATCTTTGCACGCGTTCCGCAGTGAGAGAATTGTTGTTTAGAAAATGCGGGTACCAAATAATTGACACATATTCCAACTTAGACCTAATAAATGTAAAATATAATGGTATTAAAATATAGATATTTTTAAAATAATTAGAAATTCACATTACAAATCCCAAAATTTTTGGGGCAGACGAGGAAATACTGTTTACGTGTTTACAATAGCTGAGTTGGTCATCAAATAGAAAAAAAATGTAGATCTATAACAAAAGAGAAGTAATGCATTTAATTCTTAAGAAATCAGCATAAAAAGTATATAAGAAGATTTTAACATCTGTTCTTTTTATGTAGGTTAAATATTCGTGCAGACCTTTCGAATAACTTCAAAGGAAAGCATTTCGGTGGATAATTTTTCTTATATGTTCTTTTAGGGACGGGTGTCCTAATTACATAATTATACCTACGACACGTAAACATATGCATGCTTTAGAAGAAGAAAAGATGTGTCCTAATCTCCGATCGAGACCTTTGAAAACAAAGCACTAATCATTCACCATCGATATTCAATATATAAAAGGAAAACGCAGAGAGGGTAACGTCGATAATTTTCTAAACGTAAACGGCGTCCATAATCCATAAATATTCCGATGGTCTATAATTTAAAATTTAAAACAGTCCTTATCGCCGGGACGAATCGGAGCGTGCGCGCGCAAACCGCGCTCCGTTTTTAAATTCAGCTGACACGACCCTCTCTCTAGAATCGCCTTATCTGGGCCTCGGGATCAGATTCGGATCTGGACCGTCCTGCTCCCTTTTGCTCCTCAATTCTCGGACGACTTTTTGACGTGCGTGCACGCGCAATTGTTACACAATTACCTGCACTTCGATGTGAGAACACCTGCGATGGTTAAATTATGGCCGAGAGCGTCTCCGACGTCGGTTACGTTATTGTTGTCTTTAATTCCACCACTACGAGGGGGGAGACGGCATTAAAAACGCATTTAACAGATATTCCGAGGCGTGTAATCATAATGCCATTTCGAGAAATGGAAATTTTCTGGCCGGTGCTTAAACCTCTGAAAGTGACAATAAACAATTTTTTAACCAACACTCAGTTTAAGAAGAGGTTTCTGTGTTTTCTGTTGAAATAAGAAGATAATTGTACAATTTATTTGAATAGGGTTGACAAAAAGATATAAAGACTAAATTTTGATTCGACCAAATTGGAAATTTTTAGTAACTTTTCTTTTATATCATTAGAATTTTTGGCGAATTTCTCTTTCAAATTGTGTAATGTTTATTCGTGTTTTTCTAGATAAGTGGACTAACGATTACTTTTTTATTATGCAAAAAACAAGCTTGTTTGTTTAAGTGGTAAAAGAATTTAATTTAAAACGCCACTTTACATTAAAACATTCTAGTCATAGTAATCTCAATGGGCAACAAAGAAAAGATGAAATAATAAATTTGAAAAAATGTTTATCTGCGCAACAGACAAACAAAGTGATTTATGCAATAGTATTGTACAAGCAATTTTTATAATTAGTGAAAAAATTGCAAAGCATTCTAAACCTTATTCTGAAGGTGTTGTTGTTAGAGAGTGTCTTAGTGCTATCGTTAAAGAACTGTGTCCTGAAAAGAGCGACGATATAGAAAAAATAAGTCTTTCTCGCTGGACTATAACAAGACGTATCGATGATATGGCCAACGATATCAAATCAAATCCTAAGTTACGTGCGTCGCAGAAGTTTAAGGCATTTTCAATTGCTCTCGATGAGAGCAGAGATACTACCGATACCGCACAATTAGATATTTTTATTCGCGAAGTTGATATCAAATTTAATTACATGGAATAATTGCTGGCTCTTCGACCTATGATGTTTGAAACTATTTGTAAAAGTATTAATTTTGCTCATATTATTTGGTTTTGGAATGTTACATCGAAGGAACAAGTCTTCAAATATTTTACGCATCTGGGGCTCAGATAATCCTTACGAGATACAATTGCTACCAGACTCCACTAAATTGAATGATCCTTTTATCTCGGCGTAATGCGTTTGTCCATATTTTAGTCTTCATCGTTTCAAAATTTTGCTCGTTGTTTGGATACTCAGAGTAATGTTTCATAATCTTTAAAACTCTTTGTAAAAGTCAAAAGTCAATTCAATAGTTAATTTTGGTCGAATTTTTTGGTTTTGGAATGTTACATCTAAGGAACAAGTCTTGAAATATTTCAAAATATTTAAGAATTGAAATGCAAAACCAACGAGAAGTAAAAATTAGGATTCTACAATCTGATAGAGGTAAGAATTCTAGAAGTTTTTGGAGAACCATACACCAAACAACAGCACTGTACACATCAGAGATAATCAACAGAACAAAAACAAATGCCTGTAGTTTGATAATTCGGTACAATGTCTTAGAACCTTTACAACCATCAGTGAAAGTCATTAATTATGTCGAAATATGTTTGGAATGTTTTAATACCATCAGAAAAGGTAAGGAACTTTGTTATTATTTAAGCCATTCGATGTTACGTTAAAGAACCTTTCAGAATATAGAAATAAACGTAATAAGTTTTGGAATCTAAACGTGCAAGTAACATCAAGCTAGACTGGTTTGAATCTTCTGTTTTATTTCTTAACTTACAAACTATATATACACATTATTATTTACATAAAATGATAAGTGAATTGCGTCACAAAAATGCGGACAAATAGCAGTTGTTGTTGTTTACAATTAAAGTCCATTAATTACACTTCTTCGTGTGTACAGAACAATTAGGCGCGACAAAGGGCACTCTTATCTAATCTTGACCGCGCGGTGATATGCTCTGTACAATGTGAATTGGACATCTTGGGGCCCCCGGGTATTATGGATCTTGAAGATGGAATGCTATTCCTGAATCTGAAGTCTTGCGGGGACGTTTCAAATATACAAATGTGCTTCCAATGGCAATGGCTGTAATAATAAAAACAATTATTGACCATATATATTTGTGAGATTCATATTCATGCGATATTGAATGCCAAGTGGTGACTTGCTCTTTGATGTACTGCTCTTCATCTTTTAGAGTGGTGCTGAGTGTCTGTGTGGTTAGGAACACCTTCTCTTGGGGTACGGCTGGTTCTTCTGTTAGTTTCAAGCTGGTGAGGTTGACTGGCTTGATGGATAGCCCCTTCACTATAGAAGTTATATCTTGTGTCGGTAGTAAACGATATTCTTTACTTTCTATAAAGCAAGTACTTGTTATTTGTATTATTCCAGTACCTTCCAATAATACATTGGTACATTCGTTACTACAAATGACTGCTACTGTCCGAGCATGATTCGATATGAACATCCATGTATTTGGGTATATCAGCTTCTTCCATACAAGATTTTGTAGGTTATGCTTAACTACCTTGTGCTTGCATGGTTCTTTGTTCTCATGGACCAGTTCAATGTCGCATCTCTTTCTTGCGTCTAGCCTTTCGATTGGCGGTGGATGGCACATCATGGCATTATTTTTCAAATATCTACATTTTTGAAGATCTTCTTGGGATAATCTAAAGAACTGCAGACTGTTGTAATTTACTCCAATTATCCCATCTGTAGTCTCCAATGTGTTGTATCCTGTGTTTGTTATGTTGAATGCAGTGCTTGTTAGCTTCATCAATTTATATGGAGTCAGGTTTATTATTGGAAGGTATCCTTTTAAGATGACGTGTGTGGTATTTCTTACTACCTCTGCTTTGTGTGCTGGTAGTAGCGGGCACCACAATGTCTAAAAAGGCTGGTATGTTCCCTTCAATATTTTGCAATTTGCTATATTGTTCCTTTAATTCCTTGATGTACATTTTTGCTTGTTGGTACATGTTTATTAGGTGTAGTTGGATTCTGTTATCCTTGGTACTATTTCCTACTGATTGCATCACCAGGTTTACGTGATTTTGAAACCCTCTCATATGTGATTTTAATTGTTCCTCTGTATCATTTACTACGTGCAATGTTGATAACATGAGTCCTTCTACGTGATTCTGTTTCTGGATAAGTTTTTGTTGATTTTCATCCAACTTATCAATGACTTGGTATACTTCTTCGTTTACACCGAAAATTGTTGTTAGCATGGTTCCTAATAAGCCGCGTTGAACTCTATTTTGATTTGCTGTGGTATGTGTACCTCCGATATATTCTTTGATGTGTTGTAAATATTGAATGTCTTTAAATAATTGATTCTCCATATATTCACATTCACATGTGTGATTATATGCTATTGCGGCTTTACACGTTAGTGAATAGTGTAGGTTCATTGCTTCAGCTTTCTGTAATTGGTTTCGTATGTCCGTTTTGTTAAATATAATTTGCATCTGGAATGTTCCTTGGTTTAGGTATGCAGATCCTAGGTGCTCTGTTAAGATGTAGTTCGGAACCTGTCTCAATTGAAATGATGCCGTTGTAGACGTTATTAGTCCTAAGAATAGCAACATAATCCAGTGCATAGCGATTGGTAACTTGGAGCATGGCTTCTTCCTTGACACAGTCGTTAAATGTGACATTGTGGTTGTTGTCTCTTCCTTTTTATCTAACAATTCCTTGTTCTCACTGCCATGTGGTAATGGAATAAGGTTTGTAATTGCTCTTTTATACGTAGTTCCCTCGGAATTTTTTACAGTCACTACTCTTACTTTACCATCTTCTCCTGGATGAACTTTATGGACACGAGCTAATGCCCAATTTGCTGGATCTACGTTAGCAACCTTTATTATCACTACCTGGTCCTGTTTTAAGTCTTATGTTTCGTCCGTCCATTTATACCTGTTTTGCAGTCGCGATAAGTACTCACTGGACCATTTCTTCCAAAATTCTTGCTTGATCTTTTGAATTTCCCGCCATCTCTGATGAAGACTTTCATTAACCGGTGTATTTATAATGTTTGTTGGTTCGATGTATGCTTGTCCTATCAAAAAATGCGCTGGCGTCAATGCTGTTAAACCCTCTGGGTTATTGTCTATGCCGCATAATGGTCGTGAGTTTAAGCATGCCTCAATTTGGCATAACAGTGTACTTAACTCCTCGAAGGTTAGTGTTGTGGATCCGAGAACTCGTTTGAAATGGTGTTTTGTAGCCTCCCATAGTCCACCAAAGTGTGGTGACAGTGCTGGTATGAAACTCCAGGTTGTTCCTTGTTGACTCAGTGTTCCTTGTACTTCTTCTGATTTTTCGATATTCATAAGTTCCTGTCGTAGAAATTTCGCTGTTCCTACGAAGTTTCTACCATTGTCACTGAACATTTTATGTGGTCGACCTCTTCGAGCTGTAAATCTACGCCATGCTGCTAAGAATGATGAAGTTGACATATCGCTGACAACTTCTATGTGTACAGCTTTTGTTGCAAGACAAGCAAATAGTGCGATGTATCCTTTGAATGTCTTGTGACCACGACCTTTCGTAGTTCTGACATCGACTGGTTCTGTGTAATCCACTCCTGTGTGTGTGAACGCTCTTGTAGGTGTTACTCTCTCTGCTGGGAGTTGTCCCATCAATTGTGTTGCTACCTTGGCATTGTATCGAATACATGTTATACATGAACGAATATGTTGCCATACTTTGTTCTTGATTTTTGGAATCCAGTACTTTCTTCGGATGTATGCTACCGTAGCCTCTATTCCTCCATGTAGTGTGTTTTTGTGTGCGTCTTGAATTATCAGCGTTGTGATGTGATGATTTGTCGGCAATATTATTGGATGCTTTTCATTGTACGTAAACGGAGCTTTATTGAGTCGTCCCCCTATTCTAAGGACTCCTAGTTCATCTAAAAATGGGTTCAGCGATTTAATAGTGCTTGAACTCTGCACTGATTTTTTTATTCTTAAGGTTGTCATATTCATTGCTGTAATGTTGCTTCTGCACATTTTTAATTAGGATCATCATTGTGCTCTCTAACTCACTAGCAGAGAGATTGCCTTTAATATTCTTTCCGAATCGTCTGCAGTAGGATATAACTCGTTTAAGTCTAATTAGCGTGGGAAATCGTTCTATTATTGTGTCTGTTTTAGGTCTTGTGAGAAATGTTACCTTTTTCGTAATTTCTTCTTGCTCTTTTTTCTCTTCATATGTTTTTCTTTTTTCATCCATTCTGGACCTGTCCACCATAAGGTTTTGTTGATTATTTCCCTGGGATCCATTCCTCTTGAAATACAATCTGTTGGGTTATCCTGACTCTTACCATGATGCCATTCTATATTTTTTGATAATCTTTGTATTTCCGCGATTCGGTTAGAAACAAATGTATCCGTTTACTTGTTGTTGCCTTAAATCCACGCGAGGGTAATAGTAGAATCTGACCAAGCGTGTATGAATTTAATGTTGCATTGTAGTTCATTGAGCACTTTTTCTAATAACTTAACGAGTAGTTGCGCGGCACACAGCTCTAGAGTGACCTTACTTTTGATTGGTGCAACTTTTGATTTACTTTGCAGTAGTGTAATTTTTATTTCTCCTTTCCAAATGGCCCTAGCGTAGACTACAGCACCATATGCTTTTTCTGAGGCATCACAGAATCCATGTATCTCCATTTCATTTGTAAAATATGTCCATCTCGTGATTTTTAGTTCTTCGATGCTAGGTAATTGATTTACTATTTGGTGCCAATTTTTCTTATGTTGTGGCGATACCTCGTCATCCCATTCTATTCCTGATATCCAGAGTTGCTGAATAAGCAATTTCGCTTTGATCGTGACTGGAGACAACCATCCTAACGGATCGAAGATTCGAGAGATATTGGAAAGGATAACTCTCTTAGTAATTGTAGAATATTTCATAGTAGGTATTCTGAAGGTAAAATTGTCGAGTCGTAGATTCCATAAAATTCCCAAGGATTTCCTTTGAGTGCTTACGACTTCGTAGTTACTTTGCTCTATCATGTCCATGGGTAAGTTCTCTAGTACTCTTGGATCCATTTTCGAAGATTAAAGCATCCTCTCTTCAAAATTTCAATTAAATCTCCCTGTAGTGCTCTAGCTGCTGCAATGTCGTTACCTCCAGAGAGGACATCATCCACGTATGTGTCTCTGGTAATCGTTTTCGCTACTTGTCGATATTCTCTACTTTCATCAAATGCCAGCTGATGTAATGTTCTAATTGCCAGATATGGTGATGCTTTCATTCCATATGTGACAGTGCATAGTTGATACTCCTGTATTTCCTCAGATTGATGGAATCTCAATAAAATTTTCTGGTACCGCTGATCTTCTTCTGTTATTTGGATCTGCCTATACATCTTTTCTATGTCTGCGATGAATGCGACTCGATGTAATCTCCATCGAAGTAATATACCTGTTATGTCGTTCAATAGCTGAGGTCCTGCATACATTTCATCATTTAAACTCTTAGCAGATGAAGTCTTGCAAGATGCATCAAACACTACTCTTAGTTTGGTGCTTGTACTTTCTTCTTTAAATACTGCGTGATGTGGGATAAAGTATTCGGATATATAATTGTTATTTGGATTGGCTGGTTTCATATGACCAAGGTTTAAATATTCTCGCATGAACTTATTGTATTCTAATTTCACCTCCCTCGATTTTTGAAGCTTCCTTTCTTGTTGTAAAAATCTAGCCACTGCTCGGTTTCTGGATTCTCCTAAGGCAGGTGGTCGATTTATTAACGGTAGTTCCACACAATAGCGTCCCTTTGCATCTCGTTTGGTTGTTAAACTAAATTGTTCCTCGCATATTGCATCTTCCTTTGTTGATTGGACCTTTGCCGTAATTTCTTCCATTTCCCAGAATATACTGATGTCTGGAGCTGCTGTTATTTTTGTTATCATACATCTTTGACTTCGTTGTTTCAAATGAACATTTCCTGATACAATCCAGCCAAATTCTGTGCCTTGCAATAGCAGTCCATTTTCCTTTTTCAAGATATTGCCATAATATCTTGTTCCTAACAAGATATCTATTTTTCCTGGTTTTCCGTACGTGGGATCAGCTAATTCATATTCTTCGAGATTGACTGCATGTCCACGTGTTGCTGGGTGCATTCCAGTGATTTTTCGGATAATATGAAGTTGCGCATTTAACTTGAATTGATTAGGATTAAGTGGTGTTAATTGTACTTCGATTTTTGATTTAGATATTTGTTCAATGCTATCTCCTATTCCTGTAACTGTATTATAAGATGTTTCCTTCGGAAGGCCCAGTAGCTGCGCTGTTTGTTCTGTCACAAAGGAACTTTGTGAGCATTGATCGATTAAAACCCTGACTGTAATTTTGTTTCCATTCTTCGTCATGGCTTGTATAAGTGCTGTAGGCAGAAGATCTTCATTTTCAGGTACGTCAACTGCATATGTGTTGCTTCTATTTTGGTATTGCTGACGTCTAGGGTGCGGTGACTCTTTACCTCTGTTGTTTGCTTGTGCATGTCGGCGTGGTTCATCGTATTGACGTAACGAGGTTGTATCTATGTGTAATTGTGTGTGATGATAACCGTTGCAGATTCTACAACGATGTGATGATGAGCACTGTTTTGAGCTGGGGTGCAAAAGAATATTTTTGCAGATTCCATATTCCTTTACTATCCGGTTTTTTTTCCTGCGCATTCTTAGACGAAAATATCGGACAGCGACTTAAATCATGTTGACTTTTTCCACACATGGCGCATACTTTTGAGTGATGCTGCGTATACGTGGGGCGATATTGTTCCATTGAGAGAAATCTTTTTTCCATAAATTCCAGGATGTTCTTTAACGTTGGAACTTTGTGCGGCGTTTCCATGAATTGATCAAATATCCTGGTGGTGTCTTCGTCCCATTTTCGCATTATCAGTCTTCCTACAATTGGATCCCACGTTGTTGTATCAGAACCCAAATTGTCTAATATTTGGATGCATTCTCTGCCTACATCGTGTAATTTTCTTAGTTGTGATGGTGCATTTGGTTTACAAGGTTGTTGGTCTACTAATCTATCCACAAGTTGTGCGACGAGTAGGCGTCTTTCTAATGTTTCCCACGCGGTGAAGTAATTCGCTCCGGTGATGGGAATATGTTGAATTAATCGGGCTGCTTCTCCACACACATATCCTTTCAAGTATTCAAACTTTTCAACATCAGATAATGCGCTATTTTGATGGATAATTGTTCGGTATAATTCACTAAAGTTAGCCCATCTCTCGTATCCTCCATCGTATGTGGGAATAGTTTTTTGTGGTATTTGCATAATGGCCCGGCTCTGTTGTGGTTGGAGGCAATAACTTAAATGTGTTTCTGCTTCAATTTTCTTTTGAAACAGTTCGTCATATGTTTCTTCTTCGTTTCTGCTCATGTTGGTGTTAAGTGTACTTCGTAAGTCATTTACTGTTTTCCAGTTGTTTGTGATGTGCGCTGCCCAGTTATCATGAACTATTTTTGATATAGATGTCATTTTCAGTGCGTCATTTATTATGTCGTTTAATTTATTCATCCATATAATAAATGCTTCATGTTGTGAGTCCTGAGCAGATGCATTGCTTTGTGATGAAGCTGTCGGACGGTTTTCAGTGTCGATTTAGCAGATGTTACTATTTCCTCGTATCTTGCACATAGCTTTTCATAGTAGTTACTCCGGAAATACGTATGGTCAGGATCCCTTATCTTCATGCAATCAGCATGGTCCATGTCTGCTGTCAAGCTGTCTATGAGTGCTTATCTTTTATTTCTGGTAGTAGTTTGCTTGTTCAGCTCTTCATGAATTCCATTCATGTGTTGTCCAATTGTTTCTAGGCGTTTCGCAAGCTGGTTTAATGACTCCATGTTGATCTTATCTGAGGGTTATGAGTCGGGTTGTAAGTCCGATCCTCTAACTACGCTCTGGTGCTCGATCCCCAGAGTATACACGCTTACAAAGTTTTTTACCTCTCGTTCGGAGGTGTTTGTTGTGTTGTGTTGTATTATGTTTTCTTCACGTTCGGAGGAAAATGTGTTCCGGGTTGTAAATTTGAAGCGGAATGTTTTTTTTTTTTCGTTTTTCACTTATCTCTCGTCTAGGAGATGGGCTGTGCTTCACGTCGTGGTGGTTATCTTCTGCTAGCGTTGTCTTCTAGTTTAGAAGTGGTCGTGATTTCGGGTCGTAAATCCGATACACAAGGTGTGGTTGTCCACGGAGATGATGTGGAATATTTAAGGAATATTGTGCAGGAACTCCGGTACTCGATCCCCAGAGTATACACAATTTCGTTAAAAGCTTCGCCGTCGGTTGAACCTCTGGATCGGGTTTGTCGGCGGCGTCGTTGGATATTTTTCTAAGATCCGGTTCGAAGGACCAATGTGTACGCGGACGCTGCTGTGTGAGCGTTGGTACGTGGGGAGCGTCTGCTCGTAATGGCACTGGTTCGTGTAGTATGGATGTCTTCACGTGGTGAGAAACGATGATCTTTAATTTAAGAGAGAAATTGCGCTTTGAGGTTCTTAGGCTCGTCAGTAAGACACAAGTATCTCTACTTAAGATTAAATTATGTTTTATTAACGCTGGTTATACGGCAGCGGAGAAGTAAAGCAGTAAGTTGAGGAAATTGTTCTCTGAGGATTTTAAGCTCTTCAGTGAGAAGCAAGTAACATCAAGCTAGACTGGTTTGAATCTCCTGATTTATTTCTTAACTTACAAACCATATATATACATTTTTATTTACATAAAATGATAAGTGAATGACGTCACAAAAATGCGAACAAATAGCAGTTGTTGTTTACAATTAAAGTCCATTAATTACACTTCTTCGTGTGTACAGAACAATTAGGCGCGGCAAAGGGCGCTCTTATCTAATCTTGACCGCGCGGTGATATGCTCTGTACAATGTGAATTGGACAGAATCATTTGGAACATTTGGATTTTCTGAATTGTTACTAGTTTTAGGATTCTTAGACATTTTAAATCGTATTAGATATTTAAATTAGGATTCCTTAATTTTTTTGGATTAGTTAGATTTATTAGATTTTATAGAATTATCAGAACCTTTAATCCTTTAGTTTTTTTAATTCGTTTGATTCTGTAGAATTCAACTAATTTCTTTAAATTATTTAGAATCTCTGTTTTTTTTTTGTCTATAGTATAAATAAATTTATAAGGGTTATTAGAAAAAATTATCAAAATAAAAACATGTAAGTTATTATGTATAAGGATAGTAAATCTTTACATAAAAAATATATCCTTTGGGATCTTCTTATTTTTATACAAATTAAAATTCTTTTGATCCACGCCCCACCGTAAAAGATTTCAGATGTTCACCCCTAAGAATAAACGAGCCCTTAAAATCGATAAAAAAAAAATCTGCACTAAAATAATGAAATCCACGACGACACGAGTCGTAACGGATCTACCCTCAAGATCTCCACTAATTACCATCGGATTATACGGGGCCCTATTTTCGGCCCAACCAAAAGGGCCGATTGGCTGGGAACGACATTCTCTGTCTCTCTTTCTATATATAATAATATAAGCGCGGTGCATATAGAATGCAAAGATAAATGAAATGAACTCCGGGGATAAGAAATAAAGTAAACAACACTTGTCGCCCGAGGGCGAGAATTGTAATGTTTCGGAATATATAGGGGGATGAGTACAGAGGGGGGTTGCGGACAATATGGCGGATACACTTTTTTTATATATCGTGATAGAGTGAATAGAATAGAATTAATTACAGGGGTGTTGTATGTAAATGTTTTTCGTTTTCTGATACGCAATAAACAATATGTAGTATTAATTAACAATAGAGAAACATCTCCTTTACATCAACGTCTAAAACTAAAACCAACTAAGGCCGACAACACTGGCAACACAAAGACGGCCTTAATCTAATATTAATTAAACTAGAGCGAGTACACATGATCTGACAATGTCCCGGGAAAACGGCCAGGCCGTGAGCTTTGCGCAAATCTTTGCCTAAGCATAATTAATTGAAATAAGTTTTCGTGCAGGTACACCCGGTAATCAAATTTAAAAGTGGCTGAGCTGAGGGGCTCAGCGTTCGAGGGCCCCTTGATCCTCTTAAAAGTCCCTTTTCGGGATCCCTTCCGCGCCGGCTAGGTGATGCGGCTTCATCACTTTAATTGAATGCTAAGAACACTCAGCCGGGATCAAAACACGGATCACTGATCAAAGCTAAACGCCTCTTATTATTCTTACCTATCATCCGCAGAACTCCACTTGCTTAGCTATTACTTTATTACATTCTAGCTTTATTATTAACGCTCAGATTAATTTCTTCCTTAAAAATCAATACAAAATTAAACATACATTCTTCAACAATCATTAAAATATAAGTTTTGAACAGTTTTCTTTAAATGAAGATGATGGTGATGAATTACAATAATTTAAAATTTTACTCTTACAAAAATGTAGTGGGTGTAAGTGGTACTGTTTAGAGCCTCAAGTGAATTTACACATCTGCCACGTAGTAAAAAAAAATGAGAAGTAACAACAAATTATTACATTCACTTGCCTATCAGAGGAAGCAGTAATTACAACGTAGCTGAAGGAATAAACACGGGCTACGTCAATTACTAGATTTATTATAAATGCGTGAGCATTTTTGCGCCGTTCTGATGTTGTACACGTACGTACTACACGTCGTACCATGTATAACACATGTTTCCCGTATGTAAATAAGATAAGGAGGCCAGCGGATGACTTACTTGTGATTGGACGCAGAGTATTTCGAACGGGCGTATCAAAAGGCGAACGCATTGTCGTTATTTTTTTCCCTTCTTCTTCTTCTTCTTGTACGATCGAATACCGGTATGTGGTTATGGTATGTGCACGGGGTTTACATTAATTTATGCAGGAACACGAGTAGATGAAATCAGTTGCGCATAATAAATGAGCGTTGGCCTCAGGTGCGATTGCTTCGGCCGGCTAAACAACAGAACTAATCTTTTCGATCCCCTCGACGGGGCGCACATTTACGAAATCAGTGGGCCCAGCATGGGACAAACACCACTGCCTGCTACCTGTGATCACTTATTACTACTACTACTGTTTTACACCGACGAAATCTTTTTTGGACATGCACACGCAAAATATGGCCAAAAATTTAAATACATTAGTTATTCATCATATAACTAGAAAAGTGATTGATTGATGATTTTGAATTCAAAAGTTGGAAACGTAATAGCAGTAAAAATATAAAACATTAATTATTCTTCCCTATCAACAACAGCCACGAATTATGATGAAATATATATATGTCTTCTATTACTCATGTGACCAAAACCAGTTTAAACTTTTCGAAATGATCCAGACCAAATTGGAATAACAATTCAGTAAAACACCTCTGTTAACATTCTTTGATGAAAGAAAAGTTATACCAATAAGAAGCAGAAAGTATCCCAAACCTTGTATCTGCACCTCTACATAGGGATTAGTTTCCTCCCAACTCAATAAAGTCATTTTTAACAAAATTCAAGAAATCACGAACACGGAGATTTGTAAGGATACCATTCGAATCTTCAATTATATGTACATCTTAAAGCAGTGAGCTTCCACCTGCTCAACTTATTCTAGCCTCTAAAATTTGGACTTCTTAGTTCCAAGTTTTTGGCGACAGTTGCCAACTTAGAGTCGATTTATTTGAGAATTGGATATCCAATGAAACATCATCAATTGATTCAAAAATCCTTCGGCCATAGCTATTGTTATTAATGTTGAATTTAAGGAAGCCACCAACATTAACTCCATCATCAAGGATTCTGGCATGTTCTCAGCTGTAGCTACTCCGGTCGTTGTCAAAACTTCTAACAAAAAGAACGCTTAATCCGAGTCCAAATATGAAGCTATGGGTTTTAATTTCTTTGACTATTTTAAGCATATTTAAGCATGATTCACATAATTCCTGAATAAATAGTTTACTTATCCTATTCCTACTTTTTCATCATGGATTGTAACAAATTGAACATTTTGGAAAAGGTTCCATTACCACTTTTCACCTTCTTCTTCAGTTATTTACAATCCAAAGTACAATAAAAGAATTTTATAATAATAGTAAAATATTGATGATTTTCAATTTTTTTATTTTAATTCACTACAATTGTTTCGCTACACTGTAGATTCTTCAAGTGAAGAATAATATGAATGAATAATCGTCCATTGACGTTAAACGACTCATGTATGTTAAACTTAAATGTCCTTGAATAACCTTGAATGATAATAAATTGCTTTAAATGAATGTTGAATTACCTCAACTCATCATTGGAATTTTCTAACTTAAATAATTATTAGATTATCTTGAATCATACTTGGGTGGTCCTAGATAACCTTGAATTGCCGTTGAGTAACTTTAATGATGTTTAATGATCTAAAATGATCTTCAGTTTCCATTGAATAGTCCTAAATGATCGCTATATGAATTTGATCGATGATTTTATGATCTTGTATAATATTAAAATTTAATGCCAGCAATATTAATTAAAAAATATTAATTAACCCAAATCATAACATACATGACCCTTATATTACCTTATATAGTTATTCGATCACTTGAAATTATTTGGGAAACCTTGAATAGAATTTAGTGACCTCAGATGACCTTGAATAATCATAAACAGCCATTGAATGACCTTAAGTGGTCTTTATGTGGCCTTTTAATAACCTTGAATAAACCCAAATTACCTTTAATGACCTAAATACAATCTTGAATGATTACATGACCGTTGGATAAATTTGAATGTTTAATGACCATAAATTGGTCATCATTGGTTATCGTGAATGATTGTTAGATTGTTGGACATTATTTTATAAAAAATAAGATTTAACATAAATATTTAATTCAAATTACCCATGAATGATCTAGAATGATTATTGGATTACTTTAATCGTGCTTGTATAATCTCGAATGACCATAGGTGACTTTAAATACTTTAGTAATCATTGCCTTTAAATGGTGTTTGTTTACAATAATACAATACGACTTTTATACATCATTTTATTATGAGATCACTTTAAAAGATCATTGGAAGATTCGGTTGAATCAGCGTTACGTCAGAGTATCACACGCAATTCACGAACGATTGTTGTGGAACTTCCACTCTTTTTGTAATGATCTTTTATCACTTGGATATGTTGCTGAGTTGTCATCTGCTCTAAGACAAAAATAAACGTAAAACTTCAATGCTCACCATACAAAAGCTATCAGGCTACTAATGAAAAGAATAGCAAATAACAAACATGAAACAAGCACGCCTGCCAAACGTCATAGGATAAAATAGCACCAAATTCAAATCCGTCCGTACTTCCCGGACACCCTTTAAAATTAACCTCTTTCTTTCTCTAGCTATTCGTGGGACTTACATGGACCAAAACCTTAAATTTTCCTCATCAATGACCACAAAGGCCACAATAGATTCTACTTTTTCAATGGAGACAAATAGAAGGAAACCCCTAAAGGCAAAAAGCCCTGAACCATAAAGTTTAGAAGCTAGTGCCAAAGAGGTATAAACCACATTATGGTAGGCATCTATCACTCTAAAGCGGAATTAAGTGCCCTTTATTGAAGATTTAAAAAAGCCAAATTTGAAATAGGAGGAGCCTTGGATCAATAGGAGACAGGTAAGGGGTCTACCTCAAAACAATTATTGTCTAGTGTATAAAACAGACTGCATTACTCCAAGGACAGTTCTAATGTTATAAAAGATATTAATGATACATTCATTTCAGAATTGACCACAGTGTCCTAGCAGCAACCCTAGTAGAAGTTCCCACAAAAAAAAATGCAAGAGTCAGCTTATTGTGGCCTCCGACTACTTTCTAGGAGAACAAAGCAAACCGCCACCAGACGATGTAAGTAGATTCGTGGAGTGGTGCAGAAGTGGCAATTAACACCTTCTCCTGTGTTGTGATATCAACGCCAACAATATGGTATGGGACACCACGGACTTTAACAAATATACAAATTAATTTTACATATTGAAATATCAATTATTTTGATGGAAATAGTATTTTATTAAAAATACAAATGAGCTTACGAGCTGAATAATAGCCACCGGAAGAACATCAACAAAGAATTCTTCACGAGAATAGGCTGAATGGGTCAGAGTGGAAGAACATCTCGAAGGAATGAACTCCGCCCGGGTCTCTTCAATTAAAATTATAGTAATAGTTTTCATAGTATGTATTTTATATTCTATTTAAGAAGAGAAACAAAGCAAAGCAAACAATAAATAAATAACAATAGAGGTAAGGAACTACTTGAATTAATTATTTCTAACAATTTAGATATTATTAATAGAGGTGCCTACCTTTGAGAATATTTGAGAATACAATCAAGCAGGAGTTGCTGGACATCATTCTAGCTGTTGCCTTCACAGCAAGTACAATTCAAAATTGGCATGTTGTGGAAGAACCCTCTTTGTCAGACCATCAATAGATGTGGTTCGACATAGAGGTCACAAAGAAAGTCGCAATGGAGTGTAGAAATCCAAGGAGCACAGACTGGAGTCTCCTTACAGTGCTTAAGTCAGAGAACCGACGATCTCTACCTCAACATTCAGGCCACAGATTAGCTGAAGACAGCAGCTGGTCTGCTCAGAAATAACGTCTTAAAGGCATATGAATTCATTTGTCCGCAAAAGAGGTGATTTTTCTCCAGACACGTGTCCTGGTGGAACAATTTTCTACAGTACAAAGAAAACAGGCAACTGGGATGCCTATAGACAGGCACTGTTGAGTTGAGAAAAAACGTTCTATGAAGGAGTCAGAAACAATTCCAACAGCCAGGCTTCACAAAGTCCTATCTAAAGACCACTCCAACAGCATCTAATAAAAAAAACCTGATGGAAGTTACGCAGAGGGGCTCAAGAAAAGACTTTGTGTGCTGTTGAAGGCGCACTTCCCAGGCTCAACATCTGTGGACTCCCAAGAAAACGCTGCTCCATCTATGGAAGGAAGCATATTCTTAACTACTAGAGGAAGCAAAAGCAAGGTTGATAAACTCATTATCAAAGAAAAAATTGGATGGTTAGTTAATAGCTTTAAACCTTTCAAAACAACAGACACATGTGGCATTTTCCGTGCACTACTGAAGCAAGGTCTAGATATATTAGCCTCCTACATACAAGCAGCTTACAAAGCATTTAGCTTTACATTAGGCTATATTCCAATGGAATGGAGGCTAGGTTAATATTTATCCCTAAAGCAAGCCGAAGGTTATCGATTAGGCCAAATCCTACCACCCAATTAGCCTTACCTAATTTCTTCTAAAAGTCATAGAGAAAATTATAGATAACGATGTAAAGAGCAATTTGATTTCGTAACGCGCTTTGAAGTGATTATTCATAGTCGCTAAGCCTGAATCCAATCAAAAAAACTAAAACATAACTCTGTAAATTGGTGTACAGATGCATCAAAAACGGAAAGAAATTAAAGAATAAAATGCCTGGAAACAGTTTTAAGATTTTCTTTATTGTTAATTTAAATTTGGTTGAAAATCAGTTGAAAATCCTCTCAACAAATTTTATTTTCGTTTACTAAACCATTCTAACAAGTTTGTTAAAATGATTTTTAACACGGAAGAATTAGCACAAACGTATGTGTATGTTATACAACTGATGGGTGGGATAGTAACCACCCACCCTTCCTACATAAATAATTTTACGAAAATCAGAATGATTATTCATGTGAATTTGTCAACAACATCCACAACTCGGTTTTTATTGTTGTATTTTTTATTAACACTGTTTAAAACTGAAGTCAGGAATGTGTTTATATGGTGGGTGGGTGTCCTCTAGTCCACAATCCAATTTGTAGAACATAAACAAGGATTTCTGCGGTTATTTTTGTTTTATTAATGAAATTTTATTTTTATTTTTGTATGAATCCGGATTATTTAAAACCTTTGTGTGTGTGTAATAAGGTTGGAGGGTGTGATAGTGGCCACCCACCCAACCTACATAAACAATTACACTACAATCAGAATCACTGTTTATGTAAATTTATTATCAACATTCATAACTTGTTTCCATTGTTTTTTTTATCAACAATGTTTATAACTGAAGTCAACAATTTATAGATAGGGTGGGTGGGTGACCTCTTATTCACAATCCAATTTGTGAAATATAGACAAGAGTTTCTGCTAAATTATTTTTGTTTAATTAATAAACCGACGAGCTTTTTAAAATAATTTTTGTGTAGAGAAAAATAACCAAAAAGCCTTACGTATGTTAAAGATTGGAGGGTGGACTAGTGGACCACCAAACAATTTTACTAAATTCTGATTCATTGCTTATGTGAATATATCAACAACAACAACTATGTTTTTATTGTTGGTTTCTTTTATTAGCACAGTGTTTATAACTAAAGTAAACAATGTATATGTAGGGTGGGTAATAAAATAAAATAAAATAAAATCCAAACACAATATTGTAATAAATCTAAAAAATCGCAAATAATCCAAAAATCAGGGAGAAACATTTTACAGTTTGAAAGAAAAATTATAATATAAAAGAAAAGTTCTAATTTGGTCGATGACAATTCAATGTTCAAATTCTTTATATTTAAAAAAAAACAATATTTTTTTCAACCTGATTCAAGCAAATTTTACACCTTAAACTTTTCAATCAACTTCTTCTAATTTCAAAGGAAAACACAAAATTCCAAAAAAAATCAATGCAATCAAAATTCTGCTTCAAATTTGACTGTTACGTTTATTTATTATTTATTTATTTATTTATTTGTATATTTGGGCTTTTCTTAGGTTAAAGAATTTTCGAAATATTTTATAAAATAGGAGAGTATAAATTCTCTCTAAATTCAAGTAATAAACGCATTGATTTCTTTCTATTTAGAAATCTAAATTGTGAAATGACAGAAAATTCTAGAAAAATAAGAACAAAAATGCTGAAAATTTCAGAAATCTAGATGGTAAATTTTGGAAAAATCACGAGGAATACTTTCACTATTTGAAAGAAATTAAATCAAAAATTCTTAGAATGTGAAAGGAAAGTTACTAGAAAAACTGTTTTTGTCGTTAAATTTTAATTTAAAAAAAAGAAATCTTAAATTACGTTAAGTTGCCATTGGATCACCGTCGTTTAAATGATATTCAATTATCCTTGATAACCCTCAAATGGATTTAAATGACCCCCGAATGACCTTGAATAATTTCGATGATTAAAAAAATATGAATCTGTAATTTTTAATACAGACTAATATTCGTTGGATGACCAGAAATTATTCTTGAATTTCCATTGGATGACTATAGGTAATCTTAAATTAATTTTAATCATGGTAAATAATATTAAAATTAATAATCAAGAATTTCAAAATTGTTTACCTTTCCAGGCAGGTAAAAAATTCAAAGCATTTAAAATAAATAAAAGAATTCAGACTGATTTTAAACGAAACATTGTGATAAACCTAATAAATCGAAATAATTCATGAAAAAAAAAACATTACATAAATATGAAAAATTCAAAAGTCTTATTTTATTTTGAATAGAGATTAAAGATTATTTGGATTCTATTGATTAGTTTTATAGAAAAAAATCAAAAAATGTATTTGATAGAAGTAATAAAATAAAGCTTAGTTGTCCAAAGAATTAAAAAGGTACCTAAAAAATCAAAATATTGTAATGAATCTAAAAATTCCTATTCAAATCCAAATAATAATAATTTGAGAAGCTATAAATCAAAAAAAATCAAGAGAATACTAAGAATTGCAAAAAATAAACAATACAAAAAGATTAAATGAATTTCCATGCTTTGAATTTGAATTTTAATTTATTTGATTAATTTGGTTTTGTGGAATAATTTTTTTTTAAAAGACGATAATCTAAATAAATGGAAGAATACAAATTTAAAAGATAAAAATTACATCTAATGAACCCAAAAAATGAAACATATAATAATAAATATTATAAACACAAAGAATTTCATTTGATTCATTTCGTAATTTTAACTTGCAGAAGTAAAAAAAACGAAATAATTATATAAAGCTTAGTTGTCTAAAGAATTCAAGTTATATCTACAAAACTATTTTCATCAGTTAGTTAGTTATCCAAAGAATTAAAGTTACATCTATAAAATCTAAAATCAATAAAATGTAGTCTTAGTAAGACTCATTGTTGTAGATTCACGAAATGTTTTCGTATTTTTAAATTTATTATCTAAAATCAACTTTCATAAATTTAAAAGAACCCAACGAATGTAAATAATAATTATAACTTAAGGATGCAACAAATCCATTCCAAGGTAATACAAAAATTTAGTCGTGCTTGTATAACTCGAATGATTTTAGATGACTTAAATACTTTTAAATAAATACTTTTAGTGATCATTAGATGCCTTTAAATGGGTTTTGTTTACAATAATATGACACGACTTCAAATTTTACATCATTTCATTATGGAATCACTTTAAATAATCATTGGATAAATTTAACCGTTGAATGACCTTAATGGTTTGTGAAGGTTGATGAGATTCATTTGTCCTTTGTGTCTTACTCCTTGAGCTAACCTGAACTTCTTGTAAAGTCGAGTAGTTGGCCGTGTAGAGTATTGCCCAGCTTTTGCCAATCTGGCCACTCTTTTCCAAATTCGGACCACCTGAGATGTTTAAGTGACTCGCATTCTTAGGGTCTCCTCTTCTCGCTGGCTTTTCTGACATAAAGGATCTTTTGCCACCCCTATGTTGTGGAGGTGCTTGATTAGTTTGCAGTGCCCGATTTTTTTCTTGGTAGTTCAATGTATTACTGCTCAGCTTCGGTGTTGGTGAGTGGAGGAATTTTTTGACAACCGCTTGTCAGTTTGTAGCCATTCGTTTTTATATTTCTCAAGGGAGTTTTTTTTTTCTGGGTTAGGTATTAGGTATTAGGAGATAGTAAGTGGTTCTAGTAGCAGAGACTTTTTAGAGCAGCTCTTCTAGCTAACATGTCGGCCCATTAGTTCCCTTCATTGTTTGAATGCCCCTAAATCCAGAGTACTGTAACTCTGTGGGTTGCAAGTTTTTCTAGAGCTTGCCTGCATTCCAGTATTATACCGCTGGCCACCCTTGGTCTCGATGGCGCAGCACTGCTTGATTAGCTGTCAGCTTAAGGAACAAGACCTGGTGGAACAAGAATCAAGATATCAGTCAGGAAAGCTCTCAGCAGCGCAAAGAATACAGGTAACTGGGATGCCTATAGACAGACGCTATCGGAATACAATAAGAAGTTGAGAAAAATCAGAAAGAAAACAAGAAAAACGTTCTGTGAGGGAGTTACTGACACAACCTCAACAGCCAGGCTCCACAAAGTCCTATCCAAAGACCATATCATCTAATAAAAAATCCTGATGAGAGTTATGCAGAGAAGCTCAAGGAATGTCTTGGTGTGCTTTTACAGACGCACTTCCCAGGCTCAACATCTGTGGACTCTCAAAAAAACACTGCTCAATCCACGGAAGAAAGCATATTTCTTCCTACTAGAGAAAGCAAAAGCAAAGCTGGGAAAATCATTACCAAAGCAAAAATTGAATTAACGGTTAATAACTTCAAACCCTTCAAAGCACGAGGCCTAGATAACCTTTTTCCTGCGCTGCTGCGGCAAAAGCTAGCTTACAAAGCATTTAGCTTTACATTAGGCTATGTTCCAATCTGTGCAATATAAACAAGGGTTTGTTCTAGATTATTTTTGTTTAATTAACAATACAAACGTGTTTTTAAAATTATTTTTGTGCAGAGAAGAATTATTAAAAACCCTTGCGTATGCTAAAGATTGGAGAGTGGGATAGTGGACACCCACCCACCCTACATATACAATTTTACTACAATCAGAATCATTATTTATGTGAATAATACAACAACATCCACAACTCTGCTTTTATTGTTGATTTTTTTATTCACACAGTGTTTATAACTGAAGTAAATAATGTATATATAGGGTGGGTGGATGGCCTCTGACCCACAATCCAATCATTGGAACGTAAACAAGAGTTTCTGCAAAATTATTTTTTAAATTAGCAATACTAACGACTTTGTTATTTTTGTATGGAGAAGAATGACCAAAATTCCTTGCCTATGTTAAACATTGGTGGGTGGGATAGTGGCCACCCACCCTACATATACAATATTACTACAATCAGAATCATTGTTTATGTGAGTAATACAACAACATCCACAACTCTGTTTTTATTGTTGCTTTTTTTTTATTCACACAGTGTTTATAACTGAAGTAAACAAAAAGTGTTTATAACTGAAGTAAACAATATGTAGGATGGGTGGGTGGCCCCTAACCCACAATCTAATCATTGGAACATAAACAAGGGTTTCTTCAAAGTCAAGTAACTTTAATTAACAATGGCAACGACTTTTTTTAAATTTGATAATGAAAAGAATTACCAGAAATGCTTGTGTATATTATAAGATTGGAGGATGGAATGGTGGACACCCACCCATCCTACATAAACAATTTTATTAAAATCTGAATCGTTGTTTATGTAATTATATCAATAACATCCACAACTCTGTTTTTATTGTTGCTTTTTATTAACAAGTGTTAATAACTGAACTTAAAAATATATATGTAGGGTGGGTGGGTGGCCTCCAATCCACAATCCAATCTGTGCAATATTGACAATGGTTTGGCTAAATTATTTTTGTTTTATTAACAATAGGAAAGTGTTTTTTAAAATTATTTTTGTGTGGGGAATAATTACCAAAAACCCTTGCGTATTTTAAAGATTGGAGGGTGGGATAGTGGCCACCTACCCACCCTACATATATCAACAACATCAACAACTCTGTTTTTATCGTTGACATTTTTATTCACACAGTGTTTATAACTGAAGTAAACAATGTATAAGTAGGGTGGGTGGGTGGCCTCTAACCCACAATCTAATTATTGGAACATAAACAAGGGTTTCTTCAAAGTTAAGTAACTTTAATTAACAATGGCAACGACTTTTTTAAATTTTTGTAATGAAAAGAATAACCAGAAATACTTGTGTATATTATAAGATTGGAGGATGGAATAGTGGACACCCACCCACCCTACATAAACAATTTTACTAAAATCGGAATCATTGTTTATGTAATTATATCAATAACATCCACAACTCTGTTTTTATTGTTGTTTTTTTATTAAGAATAGTTAACAACTGAAGTAAAAAATGTATATGTAGGTGGGTGGGTGGCCTCCAATCCACAATCCAATCTGTGCAATATAAACAAGGGTTTGTTCTAAATTATGTTTGTTTAATTAACAATACCAACGTGTTTTTAAAATTATTTTTGTGTAAAGAAGAATTATTAAAAACCCTTGCGTTTGCTAAAGATTGGAGGGTGTGATAGTGGCCATCCACCCACCCTACATATACAATTTTACTGCAATCAGAATCATTGTTTATGTAAATATATCAGCAACATCGACAACTCAGTTTTTATTGTTAATTTTTTATTCACACAGTGTTTATAATTGGAGTAAACAATGTATATGTAGGGTGGGTGGGTGGCCTCTATTCCACAATCCAATTTGTGCAATAAAAACAAAAGTTTTTGCTAAATTATTTTTTTTTAAATTAAGAAACCAAAGAGTTTTTTAAAACCATTTTTGTATGGAGAAGAATCACCTAAATCCCTTGTGTATGCTAAAAATTGAAGGATAGTATAGTGACCACCCACCCACCTTACTTATACAACTTTACTAAAATCAGAATCACTTTTTATGTCAATTTATCAACAACATTCATAATTCTGATTTTGATTTTTTAGTAAGGCAGCATAAACAATAATTTCTACTAAATTATTTTGGTTTAATTATTAACCAAGGAGTTTTTATCATTTTTGTATGGAGAAGAATGACCAAACACCCTTGGGTATGTTAAAAATTGGAGGGTGGGATAGTGGCCACCCACCCACCCTACATATACAATTTTACTATAATCAGAGTCACTGTTTATATTAATTTATCAATAAAATCCACAACATTGTGTTTATTGTTGCTTTTTTCATTAGCAGTGTTTATAACTGAAGTAAACAATGTATATGTAGGGTGGGTGGGTGGCCTCCAACCCACAATCCAATCTGTTGATCATAAACAAGGGTTACTGCAAAATTATTTTTGTTTAAATAACAATACCAACGACCTTTTCTTATTTTGGTATGAAGAAGAATGACAAAAAAACCCTTCAGTATGTTAAAGATTAAAGGGTGGGATAGTGGACACCCACCCACCCATATATACAATTTTACTACAATCAGAATAATTGTTTATGTGAATATATCAACAACATCCATAACTTGTTGATTTTTATTCACACAGTGTTTATAACTGAAGTAAACAATGTATATGTAGGGTGGGTGGGTGGCCTCTAATCCACAATCCAATCTGTGGAACATAAAGAACGGTCTCTGCAAAGTTATTTTTTTTAAATTAACAATACCAACGACTTTTTTAAATTTTTAAAATTGCATAGTTGGATGTCCAAAAATTTTCCTTTAATTTGCATTCGATGACCTTGAATAATGAAATGGGTAATCTTAAATGAATTTCAATGATCATAAATTGTATTAAAATTAATATCAATATATTTTATAATTGTTTACTCTTTCGGGCAGGTGCTTAATGTAAATCTATCATAAATTGTACGATTAATATTGATGAAACTGGACGATTCGGCATGTGCAAGTCGCTACAGAAATCAATTAATTCCTTAAAATGTTAATGACGGTTGTGTTCGTATAATCTTATTAATTGCTAATAAGCGAAAGCGTTTTGTACACGAGTTGAATTTTAATGTGAAAATTTCGTGGTGTAAACGACTACAATTAAAAACCTGCTATATTTGTTCGCAATCAACTGGTAATAATTTTCTTCGTGAAGGTAATTTTTCATTTTAAAATAATATTATTGCTAATAGATATAAATTATTTGTTTATTACGCGATCCACCCACAAACAAAATTTGAGCCGGTCGTAAAATCCAGCGCGCGACTTTTTTAAAAACAAACATTTCGCAATAAAAACGGATTTACAACCGCGCGCAACATAAATAAAGAAACTAATTACGTTATTTAAATCGCGCGCGCGCAACGAAAAAAAAATATGAATTTCCATGCCAATTACGCCGCACGAAACAAATACTTTATAAACGCATTATTGAGTTATCAGCTCGTTTAATATGCATATTTAAATGCAATGTTTCCGTTATTTATCGCACCGTTTAAATTATGTCTTCATATAACGATGCAACGATGTCGATTTTTTTAATGTATTCCGCTCCTCTTATGTGTGTGTACTCGATTTTTGCATCATCGATTTAATTTTTAATTTTATTTTCGTTGCCAAGGCGTTAACTAGTGACGTGCGTTTATACGGAATTATTCCTTTCGGTTGTTAATTGTCTGGTTTTTTTAATAAATGACCCTAGTAAATGGTAGGTTTTTAATTAAATAATTATAGTGTGCTACAGATTTCGCGTATTATTATTAATTACAAACGCTGTGGGTTTATTGGTTAATTTGGTTTTAATTATTACTGGTTGTGTTATTAATAATTATTCTAAACGTAAAAGTAATTTACGTAAGCTATTGTTTTAATTATTTCTATGTATTTTTTTTTTCGGGTGGAATTTTTTTATTCGACAGTTAGGATTAAAAAAATAGTGCAATTAATTCTTCTCGTAAAGGGAAAAGTAGCAACAATAACAATTTAAAAAATCAATGTTAATCGATATTTAATTTACACTAATAACAATTTAGTCGTGAAAAATGTTAAATGTGGTAACGTGTTAACGTTAAATCTGATAACGTGTAAACGTTAAATATGATAACGTGTGCAACTAAAATAAAATAACGTATATACGTTAAATGTGATGACATGTACACGTTAAATGTAATAACGTATAGACGTTAAATATAATAACGTGAACACGTTAAATATAATAACGTGAACACGTTAAATGTGTTAACGTGTAATATGTAAAAATCTACTAAGCAAATTGGTCAGTAATTTTCAACAATTTTTCTTTCTTAGATTACTTTTGCTATTAACTTATGTTACTATTTAAATGGATTGAGAAATTTTGTTAAATAAGATTAGTTTATGCTTCTATCACAATACTCCCCTTTATTATCAGATTATCATAAATATCCAGTACTGAAGAATAATCCGTGGCCGTGCGACGAGTCGGTCGTAATTGTAACGTGACTGATTAAGACATAATCGGGACAGACGTCGCACCGCAGTTTGACAAATTATGACCACTCTCTACCCATCCCCCAAACCCAGCAGCAAGCAGCCCCTTGTCGTCGCGAGTCTCTTTACCACACTTGCACACAGCCTCGCTCAACCCTCCTCCATTGTGCACGCACGTATATAATAATTGCGGTTTCAAAAACATCCCTCACGGCCTCCTCTCTCTATAACAAAAACCCGCATTTAATGGACCCGAATGAAAGCCAACGCGGTATTTATGATGTCAACTTGGTCGTAGATCATTTTCACTAAATTAAAATACTAATAATATAAAACAATTCCATCGGAATAACCGCAATTGTTATAAAAACAAATTTTTGATTTAATTGCTCCATAACAAATCGAATAAACAATTTGAACAATCCAATTAAATATGATTTTTCGGCCATCAAAAATATAAATATATTTAAAAAAAAGGCGCGAATTTTAATTTACATCCGGTATGCATGTGACATTTCCCTCAACCCCCACGCGCACAAAGGAACCGGATGGAAACTGCATTTGAAAATGGGCCGCTGAAAAAAAAAAAACACGCGCACAGCCGAGAGTTCAATTAAATCCATCCAATGTCCTGTCATAGGGCCACCCTCGGTCTGGTGGTGTTGTTAATTGATTTGTTAGAGTGCGGTGCAACGCACGCTTACAACACGGAATCGTGCGTAGGTATGATCAACGCAGTTTTGTAATTGTGAGTGTGTGTGTGTGCGCGGACCACCCATTGTTATCAAGGGGTGAATTTCTGCTGTAATTGGAACGCGAGGGTTTCGAATCCCATTGTTACATCATGCGCGACGTTTGTTCGCCTTAATACTCATTATTCTCCACGAAACAGAAAATATATTCATGTGTAATAATAATAATTATAAAAATAATTATATTAATTCCCATTAGAATTTAATAATTAATTTTTACCCTCTATTATCAACAAGATTTCAATTTACGTGAAAATGTGATAACGAAATGTATTTATACTTAATTCAATGTTTATAACGTATTAACGTTATATATAACGTTAATACGTTATATATAACGTTAATAGTTTAACGTTAAACATTAAACTATAAATTAAAGAACGTTAAATATAACGTTAATAATCAAGTATAAATTCATTTCTTCACATCAATAAACATAATTTATGCGCACGTGTGCGGTAAAAAGAATAAGCGAAAATAAACACACGCGCACGCGAAATTTTGCGCGCACTCGTTACAACAATTACGAAAATTACGGTGCGGAGAGATGGGGTAGGAAAAAAGGGGGCGCAATTAAAATACGCAGGGCCGTCCGAGTACACAAGATGCTTTTTACTTTTAGACGCGGCCGCCGAAAAATTTCATGTAATCAATCGTGACTTAAAAATTAATGCAGTGCCTTAAAGGCTTCGCACACGTATACTTATATTTATAAGTGCGCGCAACATTCATTCGTACGGCCACGAAAAATTGCACGAAAACGCGAAAACGTAAATTGTCCGAAATTTGCATAGTAATGCCAAGTAATTTTTAAAGAAAAAATAAAAAAAATCGCACGTCACACATGCCCCTTCGTAATAATCGCAAATTCGTAGTTCAATTGTTTATTCACTTTTTTGTTATATCTCCTAAACGCGTGTTTGGATTTAAAAAATAATTTCACTAATGAGTTCCTGTGATCGTATATATTCAGAAAACACGAAAAAGCAAAATTCGATTTTCAATTGTTTTTCTATTTTTTGCTAATATCTTCTGAAATATCATCACTATTTGCAAAATTATTCCACCAATACGTTTCTATAGTCAAGTACATTCAGTTAACGTAAAAATCGCAAATTCGAACTTCAATTGTTTTTTACTTTTTTCGTTATATCTCTTAAACGCGTATTCAGATTTAAGAAATAATTTCAGGAATGAGTTCCTATGATCGAATATATTCAGAAAACGCCAAAAAACAAAATTCGTTTTTCAATTGTTTTTTCAATTTTCGACGATATCTCCTGAAATAGTAATGATATTTGCAAAATTCTTTCAGTAATAAGTTTTCATGGTCAATTGCATTCAGATAAAGTAAAAATCGCAAATTCGTAGTTCAATTGTTTTTTACTTTTTTTTGTTATATCTCTTAAACGCGTGTTCAGATTTAAGAAGTAAATTCACTAATGAGTTTCTGTGATCAAATATATTCAGAAAACGCAAAAAAACAAAATTCGTTTTTCAATTGTTTTTTCAATTTTCGACGATATCTCCTGAAATAGTAATGATATTTGCAAAATTCTTTCACCAACAAGTTTTCGTGGTCAATTGCATTCAGATAACGTAAAAATCGCAAATTCGTTGTTCAATTGTTTTTTACGTTTTTTGTTATATGTCTCTCTTAGACGCGTGTTCAGATTTTATTTATTTATTTATTTACGGAAGGCCATTACAACATAAGAATTTTGAGAAATAATTTCACGAATGAGTTCCTGTGATCGAATATATTCAGAAAACGCAAAAAAAAGAAAAATCGTTTTTCAATTGTTTTTTCAATTTTTGACGATATCTCCTGAAATAGTAAAGATATTTGAAAATTCTTTCAGCAATAAGATTCCATGGTCAATTACATTCAGATTACGTAAAAATCTCAAATTCGTTGTTCAATTGTTCTTTACTTTTTTCGTTATATCTCTTGAACGCGTGTTTATATTTAAAAAATAATTTCATTAATGAGTTCCTGTGATCGAATATATTCAGAAAATGCAGAAAAACAAAATTCGTTTTTCAATTGTTTTTTCAATTTTCGACAATATCTCCTGAAATAGTGATGATATTTGCAAAATTCTTTCAGCAATAAGTTTTCATGGTCAATTGCATTCAAATAACGTAAAAATCGCAAAGTCATAATTCAATTGTTTTTAACTTTTTTCGTTATATCTCTTGAACGCTCGTTTAGATTTAAGAAATAATTTCACTAATGAGTTTCTGTGATCAAATATATTCAGAAAACGCAAAAAAACAAAATTCGTTTTTCAATTGTTTTTTTTCAATTTTCGACCATATCTCCGGAAATAGTAATGATATTTGCAAAATTCTTTCAGGAATAAGTTTTCCTGGTCAATTGCATTCAGATAACGTAAAAATTGCAAATTCGTAGTTCAATTGTTTTTTACTTTTTTCGTTTTATCTCTTGAACGCGTGTTCAGATTTAAAAAATAATTACACTAATGAGTTCCTGTGATCGTATATTTTCAGAAAATCGTTTTTCAATTGTTTTTAATTTTTTTGATGATATCTCCTGAATAAGTGATCATATTTACAAAATTCTTTCATCAATAAGTCTCTGTGATTAAATACATTCGGATAACGTAAAAATTGCTAATTCGCAGTTCTATTGTTTTTTTACATATTTTATTATATCTCTTGAATGCGTATTTAGATTTAAGAAATCGAAAATACACAAAAACGCAACAACTAATACGTAATTCAATTCGTTTTTTCAATTTTTGTTTGAATCTCATATATCTTGAGTGATATTTTTATTTTTTTCTAGTATGTAATAAGTTTTTATTGTGGAACACATACGAGTTACGTCAAAATTTCAATTTTTAATACAATTGTTTTTCAGTTTTTTATTATATCTTTTTAATGTGTGCTTAGATTTTGGAAATAATTTCACTGTTGAGTTCCTATGAACGATTATATTCAGAAAACACAAAAATCAAAATTCGTTTTTCAATAATTTCTTCAATTTTTGATGATATCTTCTGAAATAGTGATGATATTTGTTAAATTCTTTCACCAATAAGTTTTCGTGGACAATAACATTCAGATAACGTAAAAATCAGAAATTCGCAGTTCAATTGTTTTTTACTTTTTTTGTTATATTTCTTAAACGCGTATTCAGATTTATGAAATAATTACGGGAATGAGTTCCTGTGATCGAATATATTCAGAAAACGCAAAAAAACAAAAATCGTGATTCAATTGTTTTTTCAATTTTTGACGATATCTCCTGAAATAGTGATGATATTTGCAAAATTCTTTGAGCAATAAGTTTTCATGGATAACGTTAAAATCGCAAATTCGTAGTTCAATTGTTTTTCACTTTTTTTGTTGTATCTCTTGAACGCGTTTTCAGATTTAAGAAATAATTTCAGGAATGAGTTCCTGTGATCGAATATATTCAGAAAACGCAAAAAAAGTAAAGTCGTTTTTCAATTGTTTTTCAATTTTTTGATGATATCTCTTGAATAAGTTATCATATTTACAAAATTCTTTCATCAATAAGTCTCTATGATTAAATACAATCAGATAACGTAAACATCGCAAATTCGTAATTCAACTGTTTTTTACTTTTTTGGTTATATCTCCTAAGTACGTGTTTAGATTTAAGAAATAATTTCACTAACGAATTCTTGTGATCAAATATACTTAACAACGCAAAAAACAAATTCGTTGGTCAATTGTTTCTTCATTTTTTTCGATGATATGTTCTGAAATAGTGATAATAAATAAAGTAAACAAGTTACGTCAAAATTCCAATTTTTTATTCAATTGTTTTTTTGTTTTTTATTATATTTTTTTAATGTGTGTTTAGATTTAGGAAATAAGTTTACTAATGAGTTCCTGTGATCAAATATTCTCAAAATGACAAAAGAATCAAATTCGTTATTCATTTGTTCTTTCAATTTTTTGATGATATCTCCTGAAATAGTTATGATATTTGCAAAATTCTTTCACCAATAAATTTTCGTGGTCAAATACATCCAGATAATGTAAAAATCACAAATTCCTAGTTCAATTGTTTTTTTAATTTTTTTTATAATTGATACTGGTAGAGCTACACTCTTGATGGAACGAGATATGTAAATTCAATGGGGTAAAACACTTGTTAAGTTCCATATTTTTTTTTTCAGTTGCTTGCAACTGAAAATAAAAATATTATGGAACTTAACAAGTGTTTTACCCCATTGAATTTAATTTTTTTGTTATATCTCCTAAACGCGTGTTTAGATTCAGGTAATAATTTTACTGATGAATTCCTGTGATCAAATGTGTTCAGAAAATGCAAAAAAACAAAATTCGTTTTTCATTTGTTTTTTTTATTTTGATGATAATGATATTTACAAAATTCTTTCATCAATAAGTTTCTATGCTTAAATACTTTCAAATAACGTGAAAATCGCAAAATTGTTTTTTACTTTTTCTGTTATATCTCTTGAAAGCGTGTTTGGATTTAAAAAGTAAATTCTTTTGACATTTATCTTCTATTTTTGTTTTTTTTTTCTCTTCTGTCTTCTGACTTTTGTCTCTCGTTTATCATTTTTCCTCTTCTGTCTTTTGTCTTATGTATTCTGTCTTCTGTCTTCTGTCTTTTGTCATCTTCTATCATCATTAGCTGACCTTAGTCATCTGTTTTCTGTCACCTGTTATTTGCCATCTGTCTTCTGTCTCCTACCATCTGTTTTATTTCTGACTTCTGTTCTTGTCTTTTACCTTCTGTAATCTATCATCTGTCTTTTGTTATCTGTCTTTCATCTTCTGTCTTCTCTCATCTGTCTTCTGTCTTCTGTTTCCGTCTTTCGTTTTCCATCTTCCCTCTTCTGTCATTTCTAATCTGTCATCTGCCATCTGTCATCTGTCGTCTGTCATCTATAAACAGCCATTTTATATTTATGTAATTTCATTTCTAAAATGTTTATTATTTGTTATTAAAACAATTAGATATTCAAATATACAGATATTCGAAAATTCAAAAATTCAAATATACAAATATTTGACAATTTAAAAATTCAAATATACAAATATTTGAAAAATTAAATATTCAAAAATTCAAATATAAAAAAATTTGAAAATTCAAATATTCAAAAAATCAAAAAATTAATCATTCAAAATTTCAAATTGTATTCGAACATTCAAAAATTCAAAACTTACGAAACTTAATGCTACAAAATTTAAAAATTCAAATTTACAAATATTTGAAAATTTAAATTTTCAAAAATTCAAACATTAAAAAAATCAAAAATTTATAAATTTAAAATTTGAATTATTCAAAAATTTGAAAATTCAAATAATCAAAAATTCAAAAACCTAATAATTTAAAAATTCAAAAATTCAAAACTTCAGAAACTTAATAATTCAAAAATTCAAATGTTCAAAACTTAATATTAAATAAATTAAATTATTACAAATTCAAAGATTAAAAATCATTATCTGCGATCAGTTATTTGTCATCTGTCATCTATAATTTATCATGTGACATCTGTCATTTGTCATGTATCAACTGTTATTTGCAGAGAGAAATTTGCAATTCGTAATTTAAAAAAATCCAAAAAATATTTTAAACACTAGAAATTTCAATTTCAATTTAAGAAATTTGCATTCCGTAATTTGTAAAATTCTGAAAAAATATACTAAAGATGGAATTTAGTTAAGAATCAGTCGATACATTAAAAATTAATGTATTTCTAACATACTGTAAAATAAATGTTATTACCCCACTGGAAACAAGATGGCGACACTAAAAACACTAATTACAATTATTAAAATTTGAAAAATTCTAAAAAATATTCTAAACGTGGAATTTAGTTGATAATCGGTAGATATATTAAGAATTAACGTATTTATAATATACTGTAAGATAAATGTTTTTTACTCCATGGGAAACAAGATGGCGACACTATAAACCTAATGAGTTTCTCTGATCGAATATGTTTAGAAAACACAAAAAACAAAATTCGTTTTTCAATTGTTTTTTTCAATATTTTGAAGATATCTTCTGAAATAGTCATAATATTTGCAAAATTCTTTCAGCAATAAGTTTCCAATCAAATACATTCAGATAACGCAAAAATCTTAAATTCGTAGTTCAATTGTTTTTTAGTCTTTTTGTTATATATCTTGAATGCGTATTTAGATTTAAGAAATAATTGCACTAATGAGTTCCTGCCATCGAATATATTTAGAAAACACAATAAACCAAATTCGATTTTCGATTGTTTTTTTCAATTTTTTAATGATATCTTCTGAACTAGTGATGATATTTGCAAAATTCTTTTACCAATAAGTTTTCGTAGTCAAAAGGATTCAGATAATGAAAAAATCGCAAATTCGCAGTTCAATTGTTTTTTTTACATATTTTATTATATCTCTTGAATGAGTGTATACATTTAAAAATTAATTTCACTAATGAATTCCTGTAATCGAATATACACAAAAATGCAGAAACAAATTCGTTGTTCAATTGTTTTTTCAATTTTTTTATGACTATTTCTAATATATTGATAATGGGTAACGTAAAAATACCGAAATTCGTTATTCAATTGTTGTTTTAATCTCATATATCCTCTGGAAGAGTGATATAATTATAATGTTTCTAGTAATAAGTTTTTATAGTGGAATACATACGAGTTACATTAAAATTTAAATTTTTTATTCAATTGTTTTTTCAGTGTTTGTTATATATTTTTAGTGTGTGTTTAGATTTAGTAAATAATTTCAAGAATGAGTTCGAATATATTTAGAAAACGCAAAAAACAAAATTCGGTTTTCGATAGTTTTTTCAATTTTTTTTGTATATCTTCTGAAATAATGCTGATATTTGCAAAATTCTTTCAGCAATAAGTTTTCATGATAAAATTCAGATAAAGTTAAAATCGCAAATTCGTAATTCAATTGTTTTTAACTTTGTTAGTTATATCTCTTGAACGCTTATTTAGATTTAAGAAATAATTTCACTAATGATTTCCTGTGATCGAATATTGTCAAAAACTCAAAAAAACAAATTCGTTGTTCAATTGTATCTTCGATTTTTTGATGATATCTTCTAAAATAGTGAAGATAGATAACATAAAACGAAAATTCGTTGTTCAATTGTTTATTTAATCTCATATTTCTTCTGAAGGAGTGATATAATTTTTATTTTTTCAAGTAACAAGTTAAATTTCAAGCTTTTTATTCAATTGTTTTTTTCGGTTTTTGTTATATCTTTTTAATGTGTGTTTAGATTTAGGAAATAATTTCAATAATGAGTTGCTGTGATCGAATATGTTTAGAAAACTCAATAAAGCAAAATTCGTTTTTCAATTGTTTTTTCAATGTTTTGTTGATATCTTCTGAAATACTGATGATATTGGTAAAATTCTTGTACCAATAAGTTTTCATGTCCGAAAAGATTTAGATAACGTAAAAATTGCAAATTCGTTATTCAATTGTTTTTTACTTTTTTGCTTATACCTCTTGAATGCACGTTTAGATCAAGACAACATTTCACTACTGAGTTCCTGTAATCGATTATGTTTAGAAAACACAAAAAAAACAAAATTCGTTTTTCAATTGTTTTTTTTTAATTTTCGGCGATATCTCCTGAAATAGTGATGATATTTGCAAAATTCTTTCAGCAATAAGTTTTCATGGTCAATTGCATTCAGATAACATAAAAATCGCAAATTCGTAATTCAATTGTTTTTTACTTTTTTCGTTATATCTCTTGAACGCTTGTTTAGATTTAAAAAATAATTTCACTAATGAGTTCCTGTGATCGAATATGATATTTGCAAAATTCTTTCAGAAATAAGTTTCTATACAATACACTTCCACATCTATGATGCTGAGGAAGCAAATATTCTCTTGGGCATCCGGAATTCAGTTATATGTGCTTTTAGGCAGAAAACAAAATTCGTTGTTCAATTGTTTTCCAATTTTTTGATGATATCTCTTAAAACAGTGCAAAATTTGCAAAATTCTTTCAGCAATACCTTTTTATAATCACATACATTCAGATAACGTAAAAATCACAAATTCGCAGTTCAATTGTTTTTTACTTTTTTTTTTGTTATATCTCCTAAACCCTTGTTTGAATTTAAAAATAATTTCACTTATGAATTCATATAATCGAATATACTCAGAAAACACAAAAAAAAAACAAAATTCGTTTATCATTCAGATAACGTAAAAATCGCAAATTCGTAGTTCAATTGTTTTTTTTTTTAGTTTTTTTTTGCTATATTTCTTGAATGCGTGTTTAGAAATTCAAGAAATAATATCACTAATGTATTTATTTATTTATTTATGAATACTAATGAATTGCTGTGATCGAATATACTCAAAACTGCAAAAAAACAAATTAATTTGATATTTTCAATTTTTTTATTATATCCCTTGAAAAAATTATGATTATGGTCAAATACATTCGGATAATGTAATAAACACAAATTCGTAGTTCAATTGTTTTTTTTGTTTTTTAGCTATATCTCTAAAACGAGTGTTTAGATTTAGAAAATAATTTCACTAATGAGTTGATGTGATCGAATATGTTTAGAAAACGCAAAAAAAAAACAAAATTCGTTTTTCAATTGTTTTTTTTTTCAATTTTCGACGATATCTACTGAAATAGTGATGATATTTGCAAAATTCTTTCAGCACTAAGTTTTCATGGCCAATTGCATTCAGATAACGTAAAAATCGCAAATTCGTAATTCAATTGTTTTTTACATTTTTTCTTATATCTCTTAAACGCATGTTTAGATTTAAGAAATAATTTCACTAATGTATTTTTGTGATCGAATATGTTCAGAAGATACAAAAAAACAAACTTCGTTTTTCAATTTTTTTGGTGTGTGTATGTGTGTGATGTGATTGTTTTTTAAATTTTTTTTGCTATATCTCTTGAATGCGTTTTTAGATTCAGGTAATGATTTCACTAATGAGTTCCTGTGATCGAATATATTCAGAAAACATGAAAAAAAAAAACAAATTCATTGTTCAATTGTTTTTTCAATTTTTTCATGATATCTTCTTAAATAGTGTTGATATTTGCAAAATTCTTTCAGCAATATGTTTTAATGGTCAAATACATTAAGGTAAAGTAAAAATCGCAAATTCGTATTCAATTGTCTTTTTTACATCTTCTGTTATAACTCTCGAATGCGTGTGTGAATATATGAACTAATTATTACCAATGAGCTCCTCTGATCTAGAATGTTCAGAAAACATCAATAAACAAAATTTGTTTTTCAAATATCTGTATTTTCTGTATAAAGATGAATATTATAGATAACGTTAAAAACGAAAATTCGATGTTTAATTGTTTTTTAAATCTCATATATCTACTGAAAGGGTGATATAATTATATTTTTTCTAGTAATAAGTTTTTCTAGCTGAACACATTCGAATTACGTAAAAATTTCAATTCTTTTATTCAATTGTTTTTCAGTTTTTTGATATATTTTTTGTGTGTTTAGGAAATCATTTCACTAATGAGTTCCTATGATCAAATATGTTCAGAAAACACAAAAAAAGCAATTTCAATTGTTTTTCCAATTTTTTCATGATATCTCCCGAAATAGTGATGATATTTGCAAAATTCCTTTATCAATACGTTTTTTTGATCAAATATGTTCAGATGACGTAAAAATCGCAAATTCATAGTTCAATTGCGTGTAAAGACAAAAAAAAAACAAAATTCGTTTTCCAATTGTTATTTTCAATTTTTCTGAGGTTATCTTCTGAAATAGTGATATAATTGTAATAGTGATTATAGATAAGGTAAAAAATTAAAATTTGTTGTTCAATTGTTTATTTTTAATTGATATCTTCTGAAAAGGTTGTATTTTTTTATAGTAATAAGCTTTTATTACTTTTTAATTTTTTTAATTTAATTGTTTTTCCAGTTTTTTGTTATAACTTTTGAATGCGTCTTTAGATTTAAGAGAAAATTTCTTTAATGAATTTCTGTGATCTAATATGTATGTTTACAAAACACAAAAAAACAAAATTTGTTATTCAATTGTTTTTTTCAAATTTTTGAAATAGTGATGATATTAGCAAAATTCTTTTAGCAATAAGTTTCTTTGGTCAAATAGATTCAGATAAGGTAAAAATCTCAAATTCGCGGTTCAATTGTTTGGTTTCTTAAACGCGTGTTTAGATTTAAGAAATAATTTCACGAATGAGTTCCTATGATCGAATATACTCAGAAAATGCAAAAAACAAAATTCGTTTTTCAATTGTTTCTTCAATTTTCGACCATATCTCTTGAAATATTGATAATATTTGCAAAATTATTTCAGCAATAAGTTTCCATAATCAAATACATTCAGATAACACAAAAATCATAAATTCGTAGTTCAATTGTTTTTTAGTTTTTTTGTTATATCTCCTAAACGCGTGTTTAGATTCAGGTAATAATTTCACTACTGTGTTCCTGTGATCGAATGTGTTTAGAAAATACAATAAAACAATTTCGATTTTCGATTGTTTTTTCAATTTTTTGATGATATCTTCCGAAATAGTGTTGATACTTGCAAAATTCTTTTATCAATAAGTTTCTACGGTCAAATATATTAATATAACGTAAAAATCGCAAATTCGTAGTTCAATTGTTTTTTAATTTTTTTGTTATATCTCCTAAACGCGTGTTTAGTTTGAGCTAATAATTTGACAGATGAATTCCTGTGATCAAATATGTTCAGAAAATGCAAAAAACAAAATTCGTTTTTCAATTGTTTTTTTCAAATTTTTGATGATATCTTCTGAAATAGTGATGAGATTTGCAAAATTCTTTCAACAATAAGTTTTCGTGGTCAAAGACATTTAGATAACGTAAAAATCGTAAATTCGCAGTTCAATTGTTTTTTACATTTTTTGTTATATCTCTTGAATGAGTGTATACATTTAGGAAATCGATTATACACAAATCGCGAAAAAAAATACGTTAATTCAATTGTTTATTCAATTTTTTTAGGATATTTTCTGATTATATTGATAATAGGTAACATAAATAACCGAAATTCGTTTACATACGAGTTACGTCATAATTTAAATTTTTTATTCAATTGTTTTTCAGTTTTTTATTATATCTTTTTAATGTGTTTTTAGATTTAGGAAATAATTTCACTAATGTGTTCCTGTCATCTAATATGTTAGGAAACGCATGGAAACAAAATTCATTTTTCATTTGTCTTTTCAATTTTTGATGATATCTTCTGAAATAGTAATGATATTTACAAAATTCTTTCATCAAAAAGTTTCTATGATTAAATACTTTCAGATAACGCAAAAACTGCAACTTCGTAATTCAATTGTTTTTTACTTATTTGCTTATATCTCTTGAATAAGTGTTTAGATTTAGGAAATAATTTCACTAATGAGTTTCTGTGATCGAATATGTTCAGAAAACACAAAAAAAAAATTCGTTTTTCAATTTTTTTGATGTGTATGTGTGTGATATGATTGTTTTTTTTTTTATTTTTTTGCTATATCTCTTGAATGCGTTTTTAGATTCAGGAAATAATCTCACTAATGAGTTCCTGTGATCGAATATTCTCGGAAAACACGAAAAAACAAAATTCGTTGTTCAATTGTTTTTTCATTTTTTCATGATATCTTCTTAAATAGTGTTGATATTTGCAAAATTCTTTCAGCAATATGTTTTCATGGTCAAATACGTTAAGATAATGTAAAAATCGCAAATTCGTATTCAATTGTTTTTTACCTTTTCTTTTATATCTCTTGAATGCGTGTGTGAATATATGAACTAATTTCACTAACCAGTTTCTGTGATGAAGAATGTTGAGAAAACATCAAAGAACATAATTCGTTTTTCGATTGTTTTTTTAATTTTTTGATGATATTTTCTGAATAAAGATGAATATTATAGATAACGTTAAAAACCAAAATTCGATCTTTAATTGTTTTTTAAATGTCATATATCTTCTGAAAGAGTGATATAATTATATTTTTTGTAGTATTAAGTTTTTATAGCTGAATACATCGGAGTTATGTCAAAATTTCAATTTTTTTATTCAATTGATTTTCAGTTTTTTATTATATTTCTTTTATGTGTGTTTATATTTAGGAAATAATTTCACTAATGAGTTCATATGATCGAATATGTTCAGAAAACACAAAAAAAAAAACAAAATTCGTTTTTCAATTGTTTTTCCAATTTTTCATGATATCTCCTGAATTAGTGATGATATTTGCAAAATTCCTTCATCAATACGTTTTTTTTTTGATCAAATATGTTCAGATGACGTAAAAATCGCAAATTCATAGTTCAATTGTTTTTTGTTGTTATATCTCTTAAACGCGTGTTTAGATTTATGAGATAAATGAGTTTCTGTGATCGAATATGTTCAGTAAACACAATAAAAACAAAATTCTTTTTCAAATTGTAATTTCAATTTTTCTGATGATATCTTCTGAAATAGTGATATAATTCTAATAGTGATGATAGATAAGGTAAAAAAATTGCTGTTTAATTGCTTTTTTTAAATCTTATATATCTTCTGAAAGGGTCGTCATTTTTTATAATAAGATTTTATAAATTTTTATATTTTTGAATTCAATTGTGTTTTCAGTTTCTTGTTATAACTTTTGAATGCGTCTTTAGATTTAAGAAATAATTTCATTAATGAATTCCTGCGATCGAATATGTTCACACAACACAAAAAACAAAATTCGTTATTCAATTGTTTTTTTCAATTTTTTGATG
Source organism: Ontholestes murinus (assembly GCA_963969525.1). NCBI lineage: Eukaryota > Metazoa > Arthropoda > Insecta > Coleoptera > Staphylinidae > Ontholestes > Ontholestes murinus. The sequence goes on from OZ018387.1 coordinate 6,813,959, forward strand.
ATATCTTCTGAAATAGTGATGATATTAGCAAAATTCTTTTAGCAATAAGTTTCTTTGGTCAAATAGATTCAGATAAGGTAAAAATCTCAAATTCGCGGTTCAATTGTTTTGTCTCATAAACGCGTATTTAGATTTAAGAAATAATTTCACTAATGAGTTCCTGTGATCGAATATATTCAGAAAACACAAAAAAACATTTTTCGTTTTTTAAATGTTTTTTTCTATTTTTGATGATATCTTTTGATATCTTTTAAAATAGTGATAATATTTACAAAATTCTTTCAATAATAAGTTTCTATAATTAAATACATTCAAATAACGTCAAAATCGCAAATTCGTAGTTCAATTGTTTTTTTTTTCTTTTTTTGTTGTATCTTTTTGAAGTATGTTTAGATTTAGGAAATAATTTTAATAATAAGTTTCTGTGATCGAATATGTTTAGAAAACGCAATTAAACAAAATTCGATTTTCAATTGTTTTTCAATTTTTTGTTGATATCCTCTAAAATACTGATGATATTTGTAAAATTCTTTCACCGATAAGTTTTCATGGTCGAAAAGATTCAGATAACGTAAAAATTTCAAATTCGTAATTCAATCGTTTTTAACCTTTTGTTAATGTTAATGTCAATGTTCAGAAAACGCAATAATACAAAATTCTGTTTTCAATTGTTTTTTCAATTTTTTGATGATATTTCCTGAATAAGTGATGATATTTGCAAAATTCTTTGAGCAATAAGATTCCACGATCAAATACATTCAGTTGACTTAAAAATCGCAAATTCGTAGTTCAATTGTTTTTTTCTTTTTAATGTGTGTTTAGATTTAGGAAATTATTTCACTAATGAGTTCCTGTGATCGAATATCTTTAGAAAACCCAAAAACAAAATTACTTTTTTCTTAAATGATTGTTTGAGTTACTTTTTTCAATTGTAGTTTCAATTCTTTTATGATATCTTCTGAATTAGTGATTGGTTCAATTGTTTTTTACGTTTTTTTCTATATCTCTTGAATGCGTGTTTAGATTCGGGAAATAATTTCCTGTAATCGAGTATGTTTAGAAAAAGCAAGAAAACAAAATTCGTTTTTCAATTGTTTTTTCAATTTTTTAACGATATCTCGTAAAACAGTGTTAACATTTGCAGAATTCTTTCATCAATAAGTTTCTATGGTCAAATACATTGAGATAACGTAAAAAATTGCAAATTCGTAATTCAATTGTTTTTTAGTTTTTGGGTATATCTCTTGAATGTGTGTTTGAATTTAAGAAATAATGTTACTAATGTGTTCGTGTGATCGAATATGTTCAGAAAACGCAAAAAACAAAATCACAAAATTAAACACAATAATCACTTTGTTTTGTATAACCGTAAAACAAAGTGATTATTGTGTTTAATTTTGTGATTAAATATGTATAACGAAGTAGAAGCCTCCATCGTCAATGAGTTATTCAAAAAACAAAATTCGTTTTTCAATTGTTTTTTCAATTATTTGTGTTATCTTCTGAAATAGTGATTCTTTTAGGAATTAGTTTTCGTGGTCAAATACATTGAGATAACGTAAACATCGCAAATTCGTAATTCAATTGTTTTTTTTAGTTTTTTTTGTTATATCTCTTAAACGCGTGTTTAGATTTAGGAAATAAATTCACCAATAAGTTTCTATGATCAAAAATGTTCAGAAAACACCAAAAAACAAAATTCGTTTTTCAATTGTTTTTTTTTTCAAATTGTTCAAAATCTTCTGAAATGGTGATGATATTTGCAAAATTCTTACAGCAATACGTTTTCGTGGTTAAATACATTTAGATAACGTAAAAATCGCAAATTCGTAGTTCAATTGTTTTTTTTTTTTAGTGGTTTTGCTCCATCTCTAAAACGCGTGGTTAGATTTAGTAAAAATCGCAAATTCAATTGTTTTCTATTTTTTTGTTATATTTTTGAAGGTACGTTTAGATTTAAGAAATAATTTCACTATAATGTGTCCTGCATTCAAATATGTTCAGAAAACACAAAAAAATAAAATTCGTGTTTTCATTGTTTTTTTTTTTAATGTTTTGATATCTCCTGAAAAAGTAATGATATTTGCAAAATTCCTTCAGCAATAAGTTTTGATGGTCAAATACAATCAGATAACGTAAAAATCGCAAATTCTTAGTTCAATTGTTTTTTTCTTCTTTTTTTTTGATATGCAGGGTGAGTTTTTTTTAGATGTTCTCTATGGGGATCTCGGAAACTATAAGAGATAGAAAAACGGTTAAATGGGGAAAGAATAAAATTCCACTTTTAAAGTTTTCAAAAAAGTCAAGGGTAACTAGATATTTTGAAAAAAGGATAAAATTTCTATTTTTTCAAATCATTTTAACTTGGTTATTATAACATAATTTTAAATTACAAACACTGTTTCTGCATTATTTTTCATTAATTCGAAACAGTGTTTGTAATTGTTTGTTATGTATATGTAGGGTGGGCGGGTGGCCTCTAACCCACCCCCCAATCAGTAAAACATCAGCAAAAATTCTGGTATAAAATAATTCAACAAAACAACAAATACATTTGTAATAAATTTTAAATTACAAACACTGATTTTTGCATTATTTTCCTTTAATTCGAAACGGTGTCCGTAATGTTTTTAATGTATATGTAGGGTGGCTTCTAACTCAACCTCCAGAAAATAAAACATCAGCAAATATTTTAATATAAAATAATTAAACTGAACTTCTAATTATATTTCATTTCCTGCTATTTCACAACCTCATTATCAGAGTATAAACTTTTCAAATCAATCAAACATTGAAACTTTAATTTTGTGTTGAAGTAATTAGATGGTAGAATAGATGGAACATAACCTGCAATCCCTTTAACTTTTTAAGAATATATCTTAAGTTTATGGGTATAGTCAAAATTTTAAAAATATGTCTTTTAAAACATTGAAATCTGATTTACGTTTAAAGAATTGAAGGGTAGGATAGGTGCCACTCACCTACCCTACATTTGCAATAAAATTTTCTTTCGTATTTTTTCTCTATATTTCGTTTTTTTTTCCTTTGGAAGAATTATAACGTGATATTTGATGATAAATAGTATCCAAAAAAAAAAATCAAGTGTCGTTTACATCCGTGACGAAGTTACGGAAAAGTCATCCAAAACTTCACTTCGGCAAATATTAAACGTCGGCCGAGAAAAGTTTTCCTCGGATTATCTCCGGCCCCACAGTCCTGTTTGCCTTTCATATCATCCGAATTTATATGCGTGCGTATTCATATAATCCACGCTGCTCTTTCCGTTTTTATTAACCGTAACGGGATTACGCCGGGGTGAAATTAGCCCGCTATTTACTGATCGGATCACGCACATGTCGCCTCCTCGTGCAGACCACCACAACAGTCCTATTTCTCACAAGGATCTATTTGCATTGTCCATTAGCCAAATATCCATCATTGATATGCTAACGATATAATCTAATAATAAATTCATCCATTTTATTCTGATCAATAAATATACTAAACATGCTGAAGAATAAATACGTTATATAATAATAAGGTAAATACGTTAAATACTAAATGATACAAAGTTCTTATCTTTACATTTTAGTAATTAATAAATTAACAGTTAAATTTAGGTACTGTACATATTGGATTTTATTTTTAAACTGGTAAAATCACTTTAAAATCTTTAATGTTTATACAAAATTTAAAAAAAAAGTTATTGAAGTGCATCAATTAGATTATCAAAATAAAGACGTGCGCGCACAAAAGAAAATCCAATTTTACGAGCACAGGTATATTGCGCGAATAGAGGACGATATGTCCTTTCGACCGTCTTTTAAAATGATTTAGGTACCGGCCCCGGGGTGGTGTTTTCACGGGGCACCCCGCATATGATTTATCGCACTTGAAATTGCGTGAAATTTCCCGTAATGGGCGATTTCATGGTCGCGAGGGCCGAATTAAACGGGGCCCTTTTGTGATTTATAGGTGCACTTGTGGGAAAGAGTGGAGGGCGTGTGGATTTCCACCAAAACGTCTTCAGAATTACGTTCGCAAACTGAACTGGATTACTGTCAGTTGCACTTTGCACGGCCAACCCGAGACGGGGAGTTTGAGTTTCTCACGATTTGCACCTTGCAGGTGGATTTAATTTCTTCCATTTGGGGGGGGGGGGGGTGAGCTTATCTGGTGTATTCAATTTTAAGGTAACGTGTAAACAATATCTGAAATGTGGGAGTATTTTTTATAATAATACGATGGAAGCGAAATAATACGTAAAAAAATGTTTCCTTACATATAAAATTAAATATCTGTTCGACTTCATTACTAAAATCATTCAAGAGATATAACAAGAAAAGTAAAAAACAATTGAACTACGAATTTGTAATTTTTAGGTTATCTTAATGTATTTGACCACGTAAAATTATTGATGAAACAGATGTCATCAAAAAATTGAATAAACAATTTAAAACCAAATTATGTTTTATTTGCGTTTTCTGGGTATATTCGATCACAGGAACTCATTAGTCAAATTATATCTTAAATTAAAAAGCGCGTTCAAAAGATACGACGAAAGGAATTTTAGAGGAAGTTATTGTGGATTTCCTTTATTCTACCCTCCAGTTACTTTAACACAAAATCATAGTTTCAATGTAGATTGTAGATTGTAGATTGTATTTATTTTATCCAATGTACTTACATAATAAAATTCAAATATATATTACAAACATTTCTTACAAACATTTTGATTGATTGATTTTTTTTTTGCAACCTTATTATCAAAATATTAACTTTTCATATTTTTAGGTTATAGTACACCCACCCTCCCTAAATATTTATTTAAATCTAAGTCAAAAACAGCCTTTGTAATTTTAAACAAAATAAAGTTAAGAAGATATTGTTAATTTATAATCAAATAATTCGAAAACAGTGTTTTAATGAAATATTCTGTACATATGTAGGGCGGGTGGGTGGCACCTATCCCACCCTCCAATTGATAAAACATCTCCAACTATTTTACGAATTGAATATATACATAATAAAAAATTATAATAATCATTGATTCGAATAACAAAAAGTTCTCTTTTTTTCATTTTTTTAACCTAAGTTAATATTCTGATAATTTTAATGATGGATAATTAATAAGTGATGGAATTGCAGGAAATTAAATATAAATCGAAGTTAAGTAAGCATTATTTTATACTTGAATACTTGTTGATGTTTTACTGATTGGAAGGTGGGTTAGAGGCCACCCACCCACCCTACATATACATTGAAAACTTAAATTGCAAACACCGTTTCGGATCAAAAGAAAATAATGCAAAAACAGTGTTTGTAATTTAAAATTAATTGCATTTGTAGGGTGAGTGGGTGGCACTTATCCCACCCTCCAACCAATTATACATCAACAAGTATTTAAGTATAAAATAGATTTTACTTAATATAGATTTATATTTAATTTCCTGCAATTCCATGACTATTAGGAGTAATTCCAATAGATACAGAAAGAAATAATACAATGAAATAGGTGAAACTTTTAAATTACTTTTTATTCAAGTGTTAATTTATTAGATTTTTTTAGCAGATATTTCCCAAACTTTTTTTGATAATTCTAAATTTTTGTTTCAGATTTCTTAAAGGTTTCAATTCTTTTTGTTTGAATTTACTTTAAGACCTCGAAAAACTACCAGAGTTAAATTTTTCTTGTTTTTTGTTATTTGAAGTGTTCTTCGAGACATCTAAAACCTACTAGATTATTTAGCAGATTTGGTGTTCCAAAATTTCTTTAGAGTTAGTATTTCGTATATAAAATTATATATTCTTTAAAGGTTCCTGAAATTACGAGATTTTCTTTCAAGTTTCTATAATTATTCTTTTAAATTTAGAGATTTTTTTTTAATAATTTTGAAAATTTCCAAGAGTTTCGTTAATAATTTTTGATTTATTTTAGTTGTTTTCTTCAAAAGATCTAAAACCTACAATTTTTTTTTTCAGATTTTGTGTTCCAAAATTTCGTTAGGTTTAGAATTTCATGTTTAAATTTATATATTTTTATGGGTTGCAGAAATTACAAGTTTCTATAATTTTCCAGCAAGATCTCTTTAAAATTGTGAGAAGTTTTTAAAATTTTCAAGAGTTTCTTCCAAATTTTTTAAAAGTTTCATTAATTATTGATTTAATTCAGGTTTAAGCGTTCAAAAATTCTTTATATTTATGTTTAGATTTTATTTCTTAAGACTTTAAGAAATTTTCAACATGTTTTGTTTTATTTTATCTAAACTGTTTAAGGTTCTAGAATATATCAGATTTTTTTTTTAATTTGATATAATTTTCCAGCATTTTTATTTGAGAAGTGTTTTTATTTTGAATAATTCTAGAATTTTTTGCTGGATGTCTTAATTTTTTTAACTACTTTTATATTATCTAAAGTTTTCTTCAAGGGTTTTAAAATATACTAAATTTTTGTTTTTCAGATTTGACGTTCCAAAAAGTTTAGAATTTTGTTTTAAAAATTTTAGAATTTTTCAACATTTGTTGTTTTTTTTTTAATTTGTTTCAAAGTTTCGAGAAATTGGCAGATTAATAATTTTCAAGTAATTTATCTATCAAATCGCTAGATGATTTTTATACAGGTTAGACATTTCTTTCAAATTTCCTAAATTTTTTAATATTTCTTGTTTTTTTAAGGATTGCAGAAATTACGAGATTTGTATTTCAAGTTTCTATAACTTTGCAGCAAGTTTTCTTTTAAATTAAGAGTTTGTTTTTTAATAGTTTTAAAATGTTTGCAAGAGTTTCTTCCAAATTTCTTAAATTTTTCAATATTTTTTTATTTATTTCAGGTGAAGCTTTTTTAATAGTACTAAACTTTATTACATTTTGGTTTCAGATTTGGTGTAGATTTGCTTTCTTCGGATTTTTAACATTTCTTGTTTTATTTTATCTACATTAATCTAACAACTACTAGATTTAAAAAAATATATAATTTCTCAGCATTTTTTTAATAATTATTTTATCTATCACATTGCGAGATGAAATATATATATATATATATATATATATATATATAGGTTTAGAAATTTACAGTTTTCTTTCAAATTTCCTAAGTTTTTCAATATTTCATAGTATTACTGCAACTGAAGTTTTCTTGAAGAGTTCTAAAATTCATTAGATTTGACGTTTCAATATTTCTAGACTTTTTTATTTTATCCAAATTTTTCCTTGAGGGTTCTAGAAATTAACAGAATTTTTAATATAAATATTATTAAATTATCCAGCAATTTGCGAGAAGTTTTTTTTAATAGTTCTAAAAGTTTCCAAGAATTTTCTTTTAGATTTTTTCTTTTTTCATTTTTCTTGTTTAATATTTTTTGAAGTATAAGAAGGTTCCAAGAATACTAGATTTAAAATTTTTAGAACTTTTCAACATTTTGTGTTTTAATTGTTTCAAAGGTTCGAGAAATTTCCAGATTAATATTTTTTGAGCAATTTATCTATAATATTGCGAGAATATTTTTATATATGTTTACAAATTTTCTTCCAAATATCCTAAATTTATCAATATTTTCTGTATTATTGCAACTGAAGTTTTTTTGAAGAGTTCTAAAATTTATTATATTTCTGTTTTAGATTTGGCGTTCCAGTATTAAGATATTTTTTTCAGGTTTTTAGAATTTTGTTTTGATAGTTTTATGATGTTTCAACATTTCTTATTTTAACTTTTCTAATTTGTTTCAAGGGTCGAGAAATTCCCAAATTAATAATTTTCGGACAATTTTTCTATCAAATTATTGGTTTAGAGTTTTCTTCCAAATTTTTCAATATTTGTTGTTTTAATTCGACTAAAGTTTTCTTGAAGATGTTAAAAATCCATTAGATTTGTTTTAAATTTGGGGTTCTAATATTTCTGGATTTTTTTTCAGATTTTTAGAATTTTTCAAAATGTCTTGTTTTATTTTATCTAAATTTTCTTTGAGGAACATAATTTATATTTAAATTTTATTAAAATTTCCAACAATATGCGAGAAGTTATTTTTGAATAGTTCTAGAATTTTACAAGATTTTTCTTTCAGATTTGTTATGTTTTCTGAAATATTCTTCGAGGGTTCTAAAAAATACTACATTTTTTGTGTTTCAGATATGATGTTCCAATATATCTAGGATTTTGAGAAAGAAAATGTCTTTAGAAAATCCATCCAAGGACAAGATACAGTGTATTAAGTATGTGTTACCTCAATATATAGATTATTGAGGTAGGTTAGGAGCACGCTATGTTATGGTAGGTCAAGAATACGCTAGTTCAACATTTAATTGATAACTTTGTTTTACCACTTTATAAAGTGGTAAAACAAAGAGGCAATTGGATTGACGAGGCGGATACATGATGAAACTCCATAACAAATTGAAATAAAACAACACAGTTATCATTATTCATCTAACTGATGAAGCCATTGTGTGGCGAAACATGTTGCAGTGTTCAACAATAAATGTGAAACCCTCCCAACTGTGTTGTTTTATTTCAACAAAAAGGCAAAACAAAGTCATCGTGTCTCAATTATATTCAAGATATACAAAGTGGACGCCTCCACAATTAAATATTTCATCAACAATTTATTAATTGTGTGAGGTGAATAGTACGATAAACTTAGATACAATAAATTGAGGCATGTCAAGAGTAAGCTAGGTTTTGACAAATTTAAATCTCCATCTCTAAAAGATGGACAGTAAGCCTAAAATAAGGCAAATAGTAATATTAAATAGAAGCCAAGAAAATTCTTGGCCTCTCTTCTACAAAATTTTTGTAGGTTTCGTATTATATTTTTGTATATTCATGTGCATTTTGTTAGGAAGAAAGCTAAAGTATAATAAATAAATTAAATACTGGATTGATGAGGCTTTTACTTGGTGAAATTCCATTATATAGGTGATAAATAAAACACTTGGGTTTTGAAAATTTACAAAATTTAATGTCGATGCACTGCGACAATTGTTTCGCCACACAGTGGCTTCATCAGGCAGATGATAAAATGATGATTTTATCATCTGCCTGATCATGTCGCAGTGCATCGACATTAAATTGTGTAAATTCTCAAAACCCAAGTGTTTTATTTATCACCTATAAATTAAATACGTACGATTTATTTTTATTTGTTACATATACATTTTTTTATATTGTATTTTATCTCTCGTCTAATTTAATTAATATTCTCTTCTCATAATTCAATAAACCAAAAATAAAACTATACATAAATAATTATACATACTGTACTTTTATGTTTTTCGAACTATATTACTTAATATTTGATGTGTCCTTGAGCGCAACTGTGTTGTTTCTGGCTGGTCGGCCAAGAGACACTATTTATTGACGATAATTGTAATATTTAAAAAAATGTAGACGGGGAGAAGCAATCGAGGAAATTATAGTGCCATCAAATCCTTTATACATTTTTATTACAAATTTAATTATTGTTAGAATGTACATACTTAGTACTGTTACCTATTTTTAATAAATAAATATATTCAATTAGAGAATGTTTCAGCAATTTTTATTTGAGCAATGTCCCTTTTAGACTTCTATAATTTTCAAATAACTTATTTTCGGTATACAACAATTTTCTTACAGGGTACTAGAATTGTTCAATATTATTTAAAATTTTCTAGTGAGTTCATTGAAATTTTTAGGAAATTTTGTCTTAATTTTTAATATAATTCAGCAAAAAATGATCTATTGGTCGAGAGTGTCTAAAGGTCGAGACATAAAGACAAAATGCTCTGACAAAAATGAATTAGGATACTTTCTTGAGTTGTTTTAAATTTTATAGTATCTTTATCTTGTCAAATTTAAGTTATTAGTTGATTAGTTGAATTAAGATTATGATTACATGGAGTATCTTCCTAAATGACGCCTAAATAGATGTAGATGCCTTAAGGTTTCGAAAAAGATTTTCGTTGTTGTTCTTATCTTCAGGCAGTATAAATCAGAAATTAAACACAATTTTCACTTTGTTTTGTAATACTTGAAAATGGTACGTTAATGTATTGAAACCATTGGTCACGCTCAGCTCTTCCGTTCAGCAGTTAAATTGTTCTCCGAACCAACATGGTGCCGTTCTAAGGAGGCTACTTTCGGTACTTGAGATAAGCTAGTTAGTTTCCTTACGTTCCTGCCTTATGACTACGAGTACTCCCTGTGATTCATTAGGTTGTACTGCTTTAGTAGAATACATAATCCGTACCTTTGCTGAGCCAATAAAACAACAGTACTACTCAATTTCTCCTAATTAAAATTATTAGAATATAATCTTAGTTTTAAATGAAAAAGAGAACTTTTTATTATTTGGATCACCCAATTTCTTCAACATAAATCTAATCTCAATGTTTTATAACTTGACGTTTTGGAAGACTTTTCATTTAGAATTTTTACTGTACACATAAATTTAACGTAAATCTTCTGTTAATGTTTAAGAGCTTGGAGGGTAGATTATAAGGCACCCACCCTCCTTACATATTTATTTTAATCTAAGTCAAAAACAGCCTTTGTAATTTTGTAAAACAAAATAAAGTTAAGAAGGTAATCTTAATTTATAATCAAATAATTCGGAAACAGTGTTTTAATTAAAGTTTCGGTGCATATGTAGGGTGGGTGGGTGGCACCTATCCCACCCTCCAATTGATAAAACATCTCAAACATTTTTACTAATTGAATATATACATAATAAGAAATTATAACAATGATTGATTCGAATAATAAACAGTTCCCTTTTTCATTTTTTTTTAAATTAAGTTTTAAAGAAGTGATGGAATTGCAGGAAATTAAATATAAATCGAAGTTAAGTATACATTATTTTATACTTGTTGATGTTTTACTGATAGGAAGGTGGGTTAGAGGCCACCCACCCACCCTACATATGCAATGAAAACTTATTCTACAACTCTCTAAGAAAATTGTCATCAAATTTAATTAAAGATACGGAAAAGTTCTAAAAACCTACAAAATAAATTGAGGAAATTTCTATAATTCTTGAAAAATTGAATAAACATTCTGGAATGTTAAAGAAATCTACAAAAAATACATCAGGAAAATTCTTAAACCCTTTAAAATATTCTCGAAAAATTAAATTGAATTATTTCAAGTCGACGGAATGTTTTAAATATACTGAGGAGTTCTAAAAATCTAACAAAGAAGTTGAGAAAAATATTCTTTAAGAAATTATTGAAAGATTGAATGAAAGATACTGCAAACTACAAAAAAATGAAGAATATTTCAGAACAATCATTTCTGAAAAATCATAAACTATCAAAAAATTCAATAAAATTTACTGAAATTTCCTAAAGGAAAGGAAGTTGAGGAAAATTCTTGAAAGATGGAATGGAAGTAACTGAAAAGTTCTAGAAATCTACAAAGATTATTAAGAAAAATTCAAGAACTCTCTAGAATAATTCTTCAAAAATGGCCGTCAAATTCTAGAAATTTACAAAAAAATCTAAAGAGAGTTTTATAACTCTAAGAAAATTCATTGGAATGTAAGATAACGAAAGTTCTACAAATATACAAAAAATATGGAAAAAAATTCAAGGACACCCTAGAAAAATTCTTCAAAAGTGTAATGAAAATTTCTAAAAAGTTCTAGTAAGAAAATTCTTAAAAAATGGAATGAAAGTTACTGGAAAGTTCTAGAAACCTATAAAAAACAAACTGAAGAAAATTCTAGAACCCTCTATGAAAATTCCTGATAAACTGAATGAAGATTTATAAAAAATTCTAGAAATCTACAAAATTCAAAAATCCCTTAGAAAAGTTCTTCAAAATTGCGATGAAAGTTGCTGAGAAGTTCTTAAAATCTACAAAAAATATATTGAGGAAAATTTTAAAGGCCCATAGGAAATTTCTTGAAAAATGGAACGACTAAAAGGTTTTACAAACCAACAAAAATAACTGAAGAAAATCCTAGAAGTCTCTAAGAAAATTCCTGAAAAACTGAATTAAACTTTCTGGAAAATTCTAGAAATCTAAGAAGGAAAATTCTTGAACTGATAAAATTCAATAAAAGTTATTAAAAATACCTAAAAATAAAAAAAAATTGAGGGAAAATCAATCAGGCACATAAGGATTTTTTTTAAATGTAATGAAAGATACTCGAAAGTTTTACAAAAAAAATTCTTTAAGAAAATATCTGAAATATTCTAGAATTCTACAAAATTCAATAACGCCTTAAAAACATTTTTCAAAAATGCGATGAAAGTTGCTTAAAAGTTCTAGGAATTTACAAAAATATTGATTAAAATTCTAGAAGCCATAATTCTTGAAAAATAGAATTTAAAAAAAGTTTTCAAAAAAATTCTAGAAGTCTCTAAGAAAATTCCTGAAAAACTGAATGAAAAATTCTAGAAATCTACAAAAAAAAGATCTAAAAATTTACAACAAAAATTAAGGAAAATTCCAGAGGCACATGAGGAAATTAAAAAGAAATGGAATTAAAGTTACTGGAAACTTCTAGTAATCTTTAATAAAAACTGAAGAAAATTCTAGAACTCTTTAGGAAAATTCCTTAAAAACTGATTAATTGACACCCATAGAAGGTAAATCAGCAAGAAATTAAAAGTAATTAGAAATTTAGATGAATTATTTTATACTAAAATATTTGTTGATGCTTTACTGATTGGAAGGTAGGTTAGAGGCCACCCACCCACCCTACATATACTTTGAAAACATTGCGTTATAAACACCGTTTCGAATTACAGGAAAATAATGCAAAAGTCAGTGATTGTAATTTAAAATTTATTGCATATGTAGGGTGGGTGGGTGGCACCTATCCCACCCTCAAATTTCTTCAACATAAATCTAATCTCGATGTTTTATAACTTGATGTTTTAAAAGATTTTTCATTTAAAATTTTGACTCTACACATAAATTTAATGTATATCTTCTATTAATGTTAAAGAGATTGGAGTGTATAACCTAGACCACTTACCCACCCTACATATTTATTTTAATCTAAGTCAGAAACAGCCATTGTAATTTAAAACAAAATTAAACTGATAAATTAAAATTAAAGTTTAAAATCAGATAATTCGGAAATAGTGTTTTAATTAAAGTTTTTGTAGGGTGAGTGGGTGGCACCTATCCCACCCTCCAATTTCTTTAACATAAATCTAATATCAATGTTTAATAATTTGACGTTTTGAAAGACTTTTCATTTAGAATTTGGACTCTTCACATAAATTTAAATTATTACTTCTACTCATGTTAAAGAGATTGGAGGGTAGGTTATAGGCCACCCACCCTCCCTACATATTTATTTTAATCCAAGTCAAAAACTTGTAATTTAAAACAAAATAAAACTAAGTAAATAATATTAATTTATAATCAAATAATTCGAAAACAGTGTTTTAATTAAAGTTTCGGTACATAAGTAGGGTGGGTGGGTGGCACCTATCCCACCCTCCAATTAATTAAACATCTCCAACTATTTCCCTAATTTATACATAAAAAAATATAACAATGATTAATTCGAATAATAAAAAGTTCTAATTTTTGATAAGTGATGGAATTGCAGGAAATTAAATATAAACCGAAGTTAAGTAAAAACTATTTTATACTTGAATACTTGTTGATGTGTTACTGATTGGAGGGTGGGTTTAAGGCCACCCACCCACCCTACATGTACATTGAAAACTACAATTACAAACACCGTTTCGAGTTAAATAAAAATTCCGCAAAAATTAGTGTATTTAGTTTAAAATTTATTACATATGTAGGGTGGGTGGGTGAAACCTATACCACCCTTAAATTCCTTCAACATAAATATAATTTCAATTTTGGAAGATTTTTCATTAAAAATTTTGAAACTACACATAGATTTAATATATATCTTTCTTTAATGTTAAAAAGATTGGGGGATAGATTACAGGCCACCCATCCTCCCTACATATTTATTTTAATCTAAGTGAGAAACAGCCTTTGTAATGTAAAACAAAATAAAAGAGAAAGTAATATTAGTTTATAATCAAATAATTCGAAAACAGGGTTTTAATGAAAGTTTCTGTATATATGTAGGGTGGGAGGATGGCACCTATCCCACCCTCCAATTGATAGAACATCTCCAACTATTTTACTAATTGAATATATTCATAATAAAAAATTATAACAATGATTGATTCAAATAATAAAAAGTTCCCTTTTATAAAAAAATAAATTTATTTTTTATTGTGATAAATTTAAAGCAGTGATGGAATTGCAGGAAATTAAATATAAATTGAAGTTAAGTAAACATTATTTTATACTTGAATACTTGTTAATGTTTTACTGACTGGAGGGTGGGTTAGAGGCCAACCAGCCACCCTACATATACATTGAAAACTTCAATTACAAACACCGTTTCGAATTGAAGGAAAATAATGCAAAAACAGTATTTGTAATTTAAAATTTATTGCAAATGTAGGGTGGGTGGGTGTCACTTATCCCACCCTTTAATTTCTTCAACGTAAATCTATTCTCAATGTTTTATAACTTGACGATTTTAAAAGATTTTTCATTTAAAATTTTGACTCTACACATAAATTTAATGTTAATGTTAAAAAGATTGAAGGGTAGGTTATAGGCCACCCACCCTCCTTACATAATTATTTTAATCTAAGTCAGAAACACCCTTTGTAATTTAAAACAAAATAAAACTGAGAAAATAATGTTAGTTTTTCAATCAAATATTTCGAAAACAGTGCTTTAATAAAAGTTTCTGTATTTATATATGGTGGGTGGGTGTAAACAATACTCAGCTCAATATTTTTTTAAATTTAACATTTGACAACATTGTTTAATTACAATTATATTTTACGCATTATTTTAAAATAAATCAATTAATAAATATCGGATTAACGAAGTAAGAACTTTGTTTTTCAACAGGAGCAAATCGGAACAACATGACAATCTTGACATCTAGTTTTTTGACATATCAGTATTAGAAGCTTTGTAAATTATTACAATGAATTTAATTCCGTTCGAAAATCGCATTAAAATAATAAAAATCCACTAAGAATTTAGTGGATTTGCAAAAGTTACATTTCGTAAAATTCGAGATATTTTCGTCCTTTTGAGACCGCTATTAAGACTTTGGATAAATTTGAGTTGATAGGCTCGGTACATAATGTGCCAACACCATTGGGTGTTCGACCAGACCGTTAAAGTAAAAACATCGCAGTCGTGAGTTACAGTATTGAAGGAGATTCGAATTTATCAATTCCTCGACTTTATCAACAATTGGTGTAATCCACAACGACAACATGGCCTATTATTGATGATATGGGTACCACTGACATATGGTTTCAACAGGATGGTGCCACAAGTCACACAGCCAACGAAACAATGAACCTAATTTTTCGATTGCATAACTTTGCGAAATTCAGCTTAAGTGGCCGACTATTTAGCCCTCTGGATTACTTTTTGTTGGAACATGTTAAAGATGGAGTCTATACGGAACCAATCGAATCTATTGAAGACTTAAATCTCAAAATCTCTAACGTGGTTAACGTAATGAACCAGCCATTTTGCTACAAAAATTATTGAAAATTTTAATGAAAGAATCGACATCTGTAAGCTTGCTCGTGGTGGACATTTATCCAATATCAATATTCTTTTATAACCTTACTCTTTCTAATACAATAAAAAATTGAATCATTTTCTTGATTCTATTTTGTTTTAAAAATAAAGTTCTTGTTAGAAAACTCTGAGCACCCACTTTACACTTTTATTTATACTTACGTTAAAACAACTTTTATAACTTGCACACAAAATAAACTGAGAAAGTAATGCAGTTTAATAATTAGATAATACAAAAACAGTATTTTCTTTTATGTTTTGATCCAGCAACATGTTTTCAAAACAATTTAATTCAAATTTATATTTAAATTACGGACGTGTTAATATTACAAGTCAATTCAAGAAAGTAACTAATATAACAATTATCAATGTTATACATACTTGTATTTACCACCATATGCAGGTCGCTACTATCATCGTGACTTTTATTTATATCGATATTTTATTAATTCATTCATAGATGACGACGCACAAGCGGTAATTATAGGACGCTTTTATTTAAGAGTACAGATTCCTGCGTTTCTTCCTTTCAGATTAACATTTACGACCTTTATTGCAGACTGTAGAAATTACAGATTTAATGGTAGATTTCTGCTTAATATTGACAATCCCGCCATCTATGTCAGACAGTTTTGTATTCTGATCATAGATGGCGCTCAGTTATGATTACAGAAAACTTCGAATGAATAGATTATAGATTCCTGCGATTCTTCGTTTAAAATTTACATCTGTGCTCCTTATTTCAGACTATCCAAATTACAGAAAGATTTCTTTTAATAGCAGATTTCTGCATGATGGTATGTTTAGTTTAATGATAACTACATCGTCATCTATTTCAGACAGTTCGGTATACTGTTCATAAATGGCGCTTAGTTATGATTACAGAAAATTTCGGTATAAATATATTAAATTAGATTTCATTTTAACTCGACATCCGTGCTATCTAGTTTTAAATTCATCTATTTATAAAATAACTATGAAGAAAATGGTTGGGATCATTACTACGTGGTAATCCATATTTACACTGAATTGAAAAAAAAAATCGCAATGTTTTAACAGCAAATTATTTGCAGTTATAAAATATAATTAATTTTTTAATTCAGTGTAAAAAGAAATGAAAAGGAAATAAAAACGGTACAGTGAAAGTAGTAATGTATTGATCAAGTAATAATATTAATTCAAACACATTATTTAACACTGGTCTATTTTTTATAACAGGAAATCTTTATTAATTTATTTTAGCATGCACTGATTATGTTTTTATATTATTATTTTGTTTTTAAATATGTATTAAATTGTAACTTTATAATTGGACTTCATGTGTGCTGAGAAATGTAAATAAATAAATAAATAAATAATAAGAGTGACGGGGGCGATCATTTAAAGTAACAAGCTCATTTACACACACACACACACACACACACAAATTCACAAATCACACGGCGAAAGGACTACGTGGTCGATATCCAAACACTACTACTATTACTACTAAATAAATAACTAATTTAATTAATTTATTAATTAATTAATTTAAACCCGAGTTATTTAAATGATTAGTATTTTTATTTAGTAAAATTTTGTTGAGTTTGGTAATTGATATGTATATTTAATAATCATTATACTAATTAAAAAAGATATATTTTTTGAAACAATTTTATTATTTCAGTACAGCTAGTGTCATCTATTACACAAAGTAAAAAGTTGCCTCAATTTAGTTTTAAATTTGCATAATAGATAGCGCTAGGTTGTCTCAAATAAAATATTTATATGTAAGATAAATATAAAATTGGCATTATTATTATTAATTCGGTATTTATTAACAATTTATGTTAATTACCAAACTCATTTACTCTGTGATGTTGAGAGTAACAATTTATTTAAGTTTTATATGTCGTTTGGTAGGTACATAATATTATTTGTTGTAAACAGAATATAATCTTCTAAGTTCATAATATTTATTAGGAACGTAAAAACGTAAAAATAAGGTACTTAAATCTATCACATTCATCGTAAAAATTTTTGTTTAACATCGTCTTGTTTATTTATAAGTTGGCAACGCCTGTAATTTCCCAAAAAAACACTTCTATGGATTAACAATAGAAAATAATAATTAATAACACATTGTATAGTTGGGTTTTTACTTACAATATTTCTTTAAAAATAATGAATACGTTTATTTGACTATGAAAATCACGATGAGAATTCACTTTGTGTGGTTTTGTAATTATAGATTTTCGTTCATAGATGGCGCGGCTGTGTCGTGTATTACAGGCTTTTAGTGCAAATATTTCAATCAACGCTTTTAACCAGTCCAGTGTGATGCTGTTGGCATTTTTAGTGTTGAAAATGTTCTATGGTTTTTTAATTTATTGTTAACCATATTTGTGATTTCTGAATATACACAGGCATTGATAATCTGCTATTTATCATTGAATTGCCTCTCTAAAATCTTATAGAAAATTATCTATTGTTGACTGTTGAAGTGGACTACTAGGAGTGAGAGTTTAAGTGATGGTATTGTCATATTAAGTGTTAAAAATGTGTGATGTTTTTTTAATTTATTGTTAACCATATTAATGATTTCTGAATTTACACACACATTGATATGCTGCTGCCACCTGTTATTGAATTGCCTGTCTATTATCTTATAGAAAATTGTCTATTGTTTAGTTTGGTTTTAAGTAAATAAATTTAAATGTGAAAGTAATAAATCTAACATAGTAATTTAATTTTATTTAAAATATGTAAATGAAATTATTAATATGTGATTGTATAAAGTAAATAAACGTCGAGTAAAGATTAAAACATTTCAGAGATATGTGTAAATAGAGTTGCATAAAATGAATCATTATATTTTAATAAATTCGAAGTGGACTACTAGGAGTGATATTTTTAAGTGATGCTGTTGTCATATTAAGTGTTAAAAATGTGCTATGTTTTTAATTTATGGTTGACCATATTCGTGATTTCTGGATTTACACACATTGATTTTCTACTGCCATCTGTTATTGAATTGCCTATCTATAATCTTATAGAAAATTGTCTATTGTTGATTTTTATTAAGTAGATAGATTTAAATGTAAAGATAATAAATTTTACGTCGTAAATTTTGTTTAAAATATGTAAAGTTATTAATGGGTGATTGTATAAAGTAAATAAACGACGAGTAGAGATTAAAACATTATTAGGGATATCTGTAAATAGGGTTGCATAAAATGATTCATTATATTTTAATAAATTCGAATTTAAACAATAATCGTTTATTAATATCGCAAATACATCAAATGGCCGGATTATAATTTAGTATGCTTAATAATGGTGAAAATTAATTAGAACAATATCAGCGCGAAAATATAATTTAACTCATATGCCAAAGAATCACCACGTTTAAAATTCATTAACTTTAAACAGCCTTACATGATAGACCTTGAAGGACTATAATTTGACCTCGAATATCTTTTAATTATCTTCGTATGACCTTACAAGATCTTGAAATAATCATTGATTCAAGGACTTTGAATGACGATTTAAATTTTAAATAACCTTGAATGTCTGTTCAATAATCAAGAATTAGAGCCGGATGATCTGAAACAAGCTTGAATGACCGTTGTATATCTTTAAACAACCTTTGATAGCTAATAATGATAGCTGGGTGACATAGATGACTTAGATAGAACCTCAAGAAACTGAATAAATATATTATGACTTATTATCTAAAATTACCAATGGATGTTAGATGGCTTTGATTTTTCGGTTGGTAACCTGAACCAGCCTTGAATCACCGTTGAATCATCTTGGATTATCGTTTGATGTCCTTGAATATTATCTGAAAAAAATCAAGCAATGCTATTCTTAGCATCTTCCCCAAAGTGTTAATTTTAAACAACCTTGAGTCTCCATTAAAATGGCTTGATCGTTAAATAATCTTTAATAAGCTTAAAAAAGCCATTATTCGTACATAATCATTGAAGAATGTTCGCTAGATGACCTTAAATTGTACTGAATGAACAATTTGATGGCCTTGTGTCATCAGTCATTATTAATTATTATTGGTAAAATCTTAATTATAGTTGGATGATTTAAAAGGCCTAAAAATAATCTTTGAATGACCTTAAATTATTGTGTGATCACCTTAAACAAACTTTGAATCGCTGCGAAAGACCTTGATCGTTAGATAGAGGCATAAAAATAGAGTATAAGGAAAAAAGCGTAAACGATTATAGAGGTATGAGAGGGGAAAGTGAGCTGAGAGAAGAAAAATCGAAGAGAGAAAAAAAAAACAGAGAGTGAGCAGAGAAAAGAAAAAAGAAAGAAAAACGAGAGAACAGAAATAGAAGATTAGGACGATAAATGAAATTCACTTTGTTGTTATCACACCGTATCAACTATAGAAAAAGAAGAGATAGCAGATAAAGAAGATAGAAAAACATAGAAGCATGAGGAGAGAGAGAAGAGACGAGAGAATAAAGGGAGAGAATAGAGAAAGGTAAAATAAGAGAAATAATGATGAAAAATTTGAATTTTTAAAGGATGAGATAGAAGAATAGAAAAATAGAGAAGACTATAGGCGTTACGCGAAAAAAGAAGAAATTATAGTGAAAAGAAGAGGTATTAAAGTAAAAAAAAAGAGAACGAAAACATTTCTGAATTAATACTTTTTGAACATTTGAATATTGTAATATTTGAATCTTCGAATTTTTAAAACTTTGTATTTTTTAATTTAAATGAGAGAGAGGCGAGAGAGAAGAAGATACAGGAGAGAGAAAAGAGAGAACAGTGAGAGGAAAGAATTTTTTTTTATAATTTTTGATTTTTAGAAACGGAGAAATAAAAACAGAGGACACAGTATTGTTAAAAGAAGAAGCGTAAAAGATGAGAGAGGTGCAGAGAAAGAAGGGAGCAGAGAAAGGAAAGGAAAGAGGAGAGAGATAAAAGGGAAGGGCGAAAAGAGAGAAGAGAGAGAAAACAAAGAAAAGAGAGAAACTGGGGAGATAGAGCAGTTAATGAAGATATAGGAGAAAGAGAAAACAGAAAGAACCGTCAAATGAGAGATATGAGAGAGTATTGAAAGTAGAGAAGAGAGAGA
Source organism: Ontholestes murinus (assembly GCA_963969525.1). Lineage (NCBI taxonomy): Eukaryota > Metazoa > Arthropoda > Insecta > Coleoptera > Staphylinidae > Ontholestes > Ontholestes murinus. The sequence continues at coordinate 6,834,628 of OZ018387.1, forward strand.
GGTGTAGAGAAGAAAGGGAGCAGAGAAAGGAGAAAGAGGAGAGAGACAAAAGGATAGACTTCAGAGAGAGGAAAGAGAGAAAGATAAAAGAGAAAACAGAGAAAAAGAGAAAAGGGGAAAGATAGAGCAGTTAAAGAAGATGTATTAGACAAGAGAAAGAGAGAACAGAAAGAACAGTCAAGTGAGAGATATGAGAGAGTATTGAAAGTAGATAGAGAAGAGAGATGAAAGAGAACAGAGAGAAAACAGAGATAAGAGAGCAAAGATTAAGAGGAAAGAACAGAGGGAGAAAGACGAGACGAGAAATTAGAGAGAAAGAAAGAAAAAATATAGAAGCGAGAGAAGAGAGAATGAAGAGAGATGATAGAATAAAAAAAGAGAAAGAGTAATGAAAAATTTGAAATTTTAATCGAACCGACAGAAGAACAGAAAATGAAAGAAGACTATTGAGGTGATGCGAAAAAGAAGAAATTTTAGAAGGAAGAAGAGGAATGAGAGTGAAAAGAGAAGAGAGAGAAAATAAGAGAAGTGGAAGAAAAATTTTTAAAATTTCTTAATCAATAATTATTGACATTTTGATTTTTTACAATCACACGTACATTTAAAAATTTATATATAATGAACATTTTAAGATTTGAACATTTTAAAATGTGAAAATTAAAAAATATAAAAATTTAAACATTTAGAAAATTTGAACATTTGAGCATTCAAATCATGAACCTTTGAATATTTGAACATTTGAACTTTTGAACTTTTGAATATTTGAACCTTCGAACCATTTAATATTTGACCTTGGCCCTTTCAATATTTGAACATTTGAACTTGAATATTTGAATACTTAAACACTTGAATACTTGCATAATTGAATACTTAAATATTTGAAGATTTGAAAATTTGAACATTTAAACATTTGAAAATTGGAACATTCAAACTTTTGTACATTTGAATATTTCAGAACTTTCGAACTTTTGAACCTTCGAACCTTTGAATATTTGAACATTTAAACTTGAATACTTGAAAACTTGAATACATGAATACTTGAATACTTGAATACTTGAATACTTGAATACTTGCATACTTGAATATTTGAATATTTGAAGATTTGAAAATTTGAAAATTGGAACATTCAAACTTTTGTACATTTGAATAGTTCAGCATTTGAACTTTTGAACCTTCGAATATTGAATATTTGAACATTTAAACTTGAATACTTGAATACTTGACTACTTGAATACTTGAATACTTGAATACTTGAATACTTGCATACTTGAATACTTGAATACTTGAATATTTGAAGATTTAAATATTTGAAGATTTGAAAATTTGAAATTAGAACATTTAAACATTTGAAAATTGGAACATTGAAACTTTTGTACATTTGAATATTTCAGCATTTGAACTTTTGAACTTTTAAACCTTCAAACCTTTGAATATTTGAACATTTAAACTTGAATACTTGCATACTTGAATACTTGAATATTTGAAGATTTAAATATTTGAAGATTTGAACATTTGAAAATTGGAACATTCAAACTTTTGTACATTTGAATATTTCAGCATTTGAACTTTCGAAATTTTGAACCTTCGAACCTTTGAATATTTGAACATTTAAACTTGAATACTTGATTCTTGAATTTTGGAGGCGTTTACTTCGTGGTACATTTTCAATTTTTTAATAAAGAAAACACTTAACTTTTTTATACCACTTATATTTTATTTTCTCGTGACTAGTTTCAATTACAAGGTAATCATTATCAAACAGTTTGATAATGATTACCTTGTAATTGAAACTAGTCACGAGAAAATAAAATATAAGTGGTATAAAAAAGTTAAGTGTTTTCTTTATTAAAAAATTGAATACTTGAATACTTGAATACTTGAATACTTGAATACTTGAATATTTGAAGATTTAAATATTTGAAGATTTGAACATTTAATTAAACATTTGAAAATTGGAACATTCAAACTTTAGTACATTTGAACTTTCGAACTTTTGGACCTTCAAACCTTTGAATATTTGAACATTTAAACTTGAATACTTGAATACTTGAATACTTGAATACTTGAATACTTGAATACTTGAATATTTGCATACTTGCATACTTAAATACTTGAATACTTGCATAATTGAATACTTAAATATTTGAAGATTTAAAGATTTGAAAATTTAAACATTTAAACATTTGAAAATTGGAACATTCAAACTTTTGTACATTTTAATATTTCAGCATTTGAACTTTTGAACTTTTGAACCTTCGAACCTTTGAATATTTGATCATTTAAACTTGAATACTTGAAAACTTGAATACTTGAATACTTGAATATTTGCATACTTGCATACTTGCATACTTTCATACTTGCATACTTGCATACTTAAATACTTGAATATTTGAAGATTTAAATATTTAAAGATTTAAAAATTTGATCTTTTGAACATTCAAACCTTTGAACATTTGAATATTTGAATATTTGAACTTTTGAACATTTGAATCTTCGAACCTTTGAATATTTGAACATTTAAACTTGAATACTTGAATACTTGAATACGCGCATATTTACATACTTAAATACTTGAATATTTGAAGATTTAAATAAATAAAGATTTAAAAATTTGAACTTTTGAACATTCAAACCTTTGAACATTTGAATATTTGAACTTTTGAACTTTTGAACTTTCGAACTTGAATACTTGAATACTTAAATATTTGCATACTTGCATATTGAATACTTGAATAATATATATTTTAAATATATTCATTTTGAATTTTTTGAATTTTTGAGAGAACAGTTAGAGGAATAATTACAAACGATAGGGAAAAGAAGATGTGTAAAAGATGAGAAAGGGTCGAAAGAAGAAAGTAAAGTAAGAAAGGAGAAAGAGGAGAGAAAAAAGAAAGAGTAGCCAAAGGAGAGAGAGAGATGAGAGAGGAGACAGTTAAGATAGAAAATAGAGAGGAGAGAGAAATGAGAGAAGAGAGAGAAAAGAAAGAAAACAGAGAGAAAGTGAGCATAGAGAGCAAGGAGAGAAATAAAGAAGAAAGAAAAGATGGAGAGAGAGAATAGAGAATATTCTTTATTTAATTCATAAAAATCGTTAAAAATATCTTTAGAAATTCTCTAAGAAATTGTTTAAAAAGCAATCTTTTAATACACTGAATTGAAAAATTCACTATGTTTTAACCACAAATAATTCTTTTAATAAATTCATTAAAACATCCTTTAGAAAACCTTTAATGAATTTTTCCAGAAAATCTTAGAAACTGTACTTTAATTAACTTTGATTGGATAACCTAAAAAGATTATAGGATGACCTTGACTGACCTTGAAATTTTGTAAGATTTTAAATAAACGTAGGTAACATCGAATAACTGTTGGATGGACGTATGTCCTTGAATTATCGTTTAGTAATCTGATATATCCTTGAACACTTAAAAAAACCATCATTCGATGATCTAAAGTAATTTTTAAACATTTTTGAATGACTGCAAAAATAATATCTCTTTGTTTGTCAACCATACTATTCAAGGTTACTGAATGATACCTTGAATAGTTGGTTGACAAACAAGGAGATATTATTTTTGCAAAATATTTATTAAATGACCTTAAATGATTTGATGTTAAGTAAATAATTAATAGTTACTGTTGGATAACTTTTAGCGACCTAATAATGATCTGACTTATAATTGACCACTATAAATAACTATTGAAAAACTGTGGTATTTAGATGACCTTAAATAAGTTTTAATAACTGACGAATGATCATAATTAAATAACCTTGAATGGTGTTGTTGGTAAATAGTGAGAAATTTTTACAGAATGAATCATGATTATTGATTAATCATGAATATTGAATATTGGATAACTTTAAAAGATTGTTGGATTATATAAATGACGTAAAATTACTGTTAGCTGACCTTGAATTAGAGTTTCGTCACCTTAAACAACCTTGAGTATAAAGACCTTGATTATTATATGATAATCGTTAAATGTCCTTTATTCGGTAATCTTGAATGGATTTTTTGAATAAGGTGAGTAGTAAAATAAAATAATGCTGTGTATAAATAAAAAGGAGGATTAATACAGACTTTGCAGAATAATCATTAGATGACCTTGAATCATCTAGAATCTTAATTATTATTTTTTAAGTCGTAGAAATCCGTTTTTGAATAAGTTAAAGAAAAGTAGTTTTAATCTTTAAACAATTTGTATTAATGAATAGGAAACATTGAAATAAATCTGATTGTGTTTAACACGTAGACGAAGCAACAACGTGATCGGCATAGCCTAATGAAAATTTGCGATTGAGCACATATTTTTTTTCGTGCAGCAATTACGCAAATCTATTCGGAACGTTTATAGTGCTGTGTTATACAAGTCTACGTGATTGTTAGAACGTTTTAACCATGGCAATTGAAAGTTTTATTTATAACATGGGTTCTCAAAAGATTTTCTCCCGTGACGTCTATGTAGTACACTGAATTGAGGACAAAAAAACAATTGAAACATAAAAGGATTAAGACTAAAAACACTTGTATTATAAATATTGTAATTAAATTTTAATTGCATAAACATATAGACAGACTTGATTAATATTTGTTAGTTAACTTGAAGCCAATCTTTATCACGAGTTTCCATTTTTGCACCCAAATTATACTCGTTTTGGCATTGGCAAATGAGGCGAAGAAAGTCGTCGGGAAATGTTTTGACGCGTAAATCTTTCAGAGAGACAGTGTTTTTTGGGATTTATTTGCGTGATGCCTTGAATTTATTTTCACGCTGGTCGCAATTAATATTTCGCTGAAAGCGTGACGGCAATAGAAACGTCTGCGTACATTTTATATAATCTAGTGTGGCATTGAAATGTACTATATAACATACAATAACTGGTATTTTAAGACCTATATCATAAACCTTAAGTAATAATAATAACACTACAAAGACACATGAATTTTAAACTAAACATTGATTTACAGGTGCAGTATTGTGTAAATAATCATTGGAATTAGAACTAATTCTTCTGAGTAATAGTGAGAAAAATAAATTTTCTTTATGAGTATTTCTGCACTCATGCTCATAAAGGAAATTTATTTTTCTCACTATTAATTATTATTATTAACACTGCACTCAAATTTCAATATTTAATTTGTAAATTCTTCTGAGCTTTCTGCACCGTAGTTTTTAGATTATTAAAAATGTAAAAACTATAAAAACCAATGGAATTAGAACTAATTCTTCTGGTTCGGTTGGTTTTTATAGTTTTTACAATTTAAATAATGTAAAAACTACGATGCAGAAAGAATTCTAATTCCAATTATCATAAATGAATTACTTCTTATCTAATCAACGCTTTGCGAACGGTATTGGAAGCCGTCCTCAATACAGAACTTAATTTTAATGGTAAATAGTTCATTGGAACGTGTTAAGTAATTGAAATGTAAATGTAAACACTATTCGTTTCCCCGGAATTCCAAACAACGGGGTTTCCACGCCGGTTTTGATAATGATTATCAATTTGTAAATTCACAGACAATCTCTTGTTTATTGTCCGCATAGATACAAAGTTTCCCAACTTTTCCCCAATTAATCTGCTGCGTGATATAACGAAAATATTTTCCTAGCCCAAGCTGATGAGCTAGTAGAAGGTCAGGAACTAATAGTAACTGTTGCCAAGATAGAGAGAGGATGCAGCTGTTTGGCAAATTGTAAGGAATTAATTTTTGAAACGGAAGTGTATTTTTACACCGTCTTGTATTATTGATTACCATTATGGATACATAAAGTTTGTTTAAATTTTATAGGATTTTCAAACAATAACATTTTTTTAAATCTTTAATACGAGGGCCATCCGGAAAGTAGTACACGTTTGTATTAAGTGTGTCGGGTTTTTGTATTCCGGCTTCATATTCCTTCAACGACAGTGTGTTAAGGTACGTATTTTTTTTCCTGCCAAAAAGTCTTTGAGTTTTGTAAACTTATGATAATTAGGAGGAGCTAACTTTGATTGAAAGTCCATCCAATACGTTCATCATATTCTAAAGTTGAAATTATGACACCAACGCCGAACTGGCGACTCATCAATAACATTTTCTTCAAACATCCTTCAATTGACGATTAATACCGCGAGGTCGCACGTTTCTTGTGTTGAGTAATAGAATCACAGCCCTAATTTTACAATTAGCGGCTTTCTTTATTTACTAGAAGATTATAAACAATCACACAAACAGCACAGTCAATACCAACGAGGCATAACTTTACACACAGCCAGTTGAAATATAACTGAACGTGTTAGCACACTCTATTCGCCAGGGCTACTATCCTACCATCCCTCGTATATACCAGACCAGTTTATCGCGTTACCAGTTAAACGGATTATATATTTCGCCAACTATTTAAAAATCAGCACTTAAAATTATTATTCTCTGGCCGAAAACGTTGTTGCGTCGACACGATAATAAAAATTTTAGTGTCGCCGTGAACTTTACCCACAATGAAAACATTATATAACCCAGCAGTAAATTCTAATAGCTTTGTATATGTTGCATTTTCAAAACACAGATAGAAAATAATATAAAAGAAAACATCAACATATAAACAAATAATATAATTAGATTCATACTCGGACCAATTTTTACACTTATAATATTATTAACACAAGAGTGTTATTAATAAATAGATTTAAATTAGTGAATCATTTTACTAGTCAAACAGTTTACACGATTATAAAATATGAGTATTATATAATATAAATAGTAAGTGATAATATTATGATTGGTTTTGTGTAGTAGGATTTACGTCAGAATTAATTTCCTCGTTATTCATTTTCCTGGAAAGAATTCCCATGCATGTATCACATCTCATATCAAAATAACAATATTGTGGCTGATGTGATTAATAAATAAATGTGTGACTGCGGTTATCGTAAATAGATAACATAAAAATAACCAACATTTGAGTCAGTTTCTGTTTTTACACTATTGGGAAATTAATTTAATAATTGTAATAAGAAACAGCGTTAAAAAAAATTAAAATTTAACAGTAGTTAATGGTAGGATTTTTTAAAATTTGCACCAAATCAAATTTAACAAATTTAACAAGTTTATCCTGCGTGGCATTTGTTTTTCTATCGTTTCTTTTAAAGGAAAATCATAATGAAATTATAATTGTATTCAAATTCAATTTGGATTTAAATAAAAATATATATAAGCGAGGCTTTTTAAAATTTATACACAATTCAGAAATGAAGGTATTTTAATTAAATTCACCAAGTTTGAACTTTATTGCAATTGTTTTTCTATTTGTTGTATTTAAAAATTTTAATAATCCTCATTTTAATTGCAATTATTTTAACTTTTAGAGGTGAACATTTTAAAAATATACACAAAACTAATAAATATAGTTATTTTCAATCAATTCTGTTTTGTATACTTAATTTTAATTATAATTTTTCTAGAATATTATACATTTTCCCTGTAAATAGAATTATTGTTTTTGTTGGGAAAAAATACATTATATTATTATTATTATAAATTTGATGTCTTTGAAATTGATTTTCTTTATTAACGAAAAACATTTATGGATTTAAAAATTGAATCGTCGCATTTTGTATTATAATTGATTTTCCTCAAATTTAAATGTTTGATATTTTTTAAATTAATACAAAAACAATAAATATAATTAATCTAAATAAGTTTACAATATAGTAATAATAGTTTAATATTATGGTAATTGTTTTTCTACCTTTTTAACACACTAGAATTGCAAAATAAAATACTTAGCTGCTTTGTTTTTATACAGTTTATTTCTTGTTGACTAGTATTACTAGTTTTATCAAACAGAATCAACAAAAAATAAACAGTTATACAAACAAAATAACTAAGTCTCATTTGTTGTTGATGTACGAAATATTCTCGTTTCTAATTAAAAGTAAATAAGTATTTTATTTACTTTTTCAAAATGTATATCGACGTAGAAGCAAGTATTAACAAAATTAGAATGAAATTGTTTGAATTTAGATTAAAATTTTTTCAAAAATTATAAATAAGGTAATTTAACATTTATACATTTATATCGAGAAAAAAAGTCATTTTGAACTAATTTAAAACCTTTGACGTTTCTGGCAATTGTTCTTCTGTCTATTTATGATTGGGAAACATGTATGAAAATAATATTCATTTCAAGTGAAACTATTTCTGTTTCTATCGACGAAAATTTTTAAAACGTAAGTAAAAGTAAGAAACAGAATTACTTTTAATAAATTTAGAAAGTGTGGCATTTGTAGAAATTGTTTCTCAATTTTTTTAAAGAAAATATTTATTAAACTAAAATTTAATTGTTCTATCTTTAATTAGAATTTTTAAATTCAATTTAAAACTTTAAAATTTACACAGAATCAAAAATTATATATTTTAAATAAATTTTAGAAAGTTTTCTCATTATCACAATTGTTTTTCTACTTTTTAAGATCTGGAATCATGTATGAAAATGAAATGAAATACTCCTTATTTTAAGTTGCACATTTCATTTTTTTGTTTTAATAAAATTCCAATTGTTTTAAAAGAAATTATTAATAGCTTTTAAAATTGGAATTATTTATAAAAAAACTTTTCAAACACTAAAGATACAAAAATATTTTAGAAAGTAAATTTAATTGCTTTTTTATAAATGGTTTTTCTTTTAAAAAATCCACAGTTCTTTTTTAAGTATTATTTTTAGCTTAATAGAAAGAACAATCAATTTTGCTTAGAATACTCAATATTCTTTTGTTTTTTTTTTAGTTTTTACATTTTTTAAAAAATCTAATTTTTGTAAAATTTCAAGCAATTTTAAAACTGTTTTTTTTGGGAAATTTTAACCTATTTTTTTTTTTAACAAATGTTAATAATTTTTTTACTAAAGCATAATTTTAACTAAATTGTGCCTTTTTTGTACAATTATCTTTCCTGTAAAATTTCAAATTTAAGTTTCAGCAAATTTGAAGTGTTAATTTCTATAAATTTTAAGTTGTTTTTTTTAAATACCACCAACTGTTTTTTATATTAAATTTCAAGTGTTTATTTTTAAATTCAAAATTTAAAAGCTATTTAAAATTTTCAAACAAAATCTAAATCGTATTTTATTAAAACTCTTTTCACTTAAATTAGTATTTTTGCTAAAATAATTAACAATATTCCATTTACAATATTTATTTTTTTAGAAATGTTTCAAATGGTTCTTATTTTTGGGAAATTTTAAACTATTTTTTTAAGCAAATTTGAGTTTTTTTTAAACTAAAGCATTATTTTTAACTGATGTTTATCAATTACGTTTTCTTTGAGTAATTGTTTTTTTTGATTCTTCTTGTTAAAATCTGTTTTCTGGAAAATTTCAAATTAATTTTTTTAAATCAACAGTTTTCTCAGTATTAATTTCTACAAATTTTTGACTATTTTTTCATACTAAATATATAAAATATAAATAGATAAATTTAATTTTAATTTTTAATTTGAAAACTATTTAAAATTTGAATTGTATTGTATTTTAAATCATCAACAGTTTTTTCTTTAAGGAAGTGTTTTTCTATTATTAATTCGAATTTTAAACTTAAAAAACAAATGCATTGTTAATCTTTGAAATTTCTTCCTCTATTTACTTTTTACACCAACTGCTTTTCCTAGTAAATTTTAATTGTTTTTTATAATGTTCGAAATTTTCAAATGGAATTTGAATTGTATTTTATTCAAACCCTTTCCAATGAAATTTTGTAAAATTTAAAGCAAAATATTTTTTTCTTTTAGAATTTTTTAAACTGGTTATTATTTTTTTACAAAATTTTAATCTAATTTAAAAAAATATGAGTATTTTTTCAAAAATAATAATTAGAATTATTCTTCTGAGCTTTCTGCACTACATTATTAAAATGTAAAAACAGTTGAAACAACTACTCCTCGTACTAAAGCACCTCCAGTTTTTAACTTTTTTTGTTTTGCTAAAATAAGTTGTTTTTAAAGAAAAGAAACATCAATTCTGTTCGGAATATTCAATATATCTCTTTGTTTTTTTTTTGAAAGTATTTTGTTTTTTTTACAAAAGCATAAATTGAACTGTTTTTCTATCAATTGTTTTGTTTTGAAACATTTTTTTTTCTTGCAAAATTCTGTAAAATTTTAATACAATTTTTTTAAGTCTTTTCAGTTTTCTCAGCGGCTTGTTTTTTTTTCAAAATTCCACCAAATATTTTTTCATACTAATCTTCAATTGATTGTTTTTTTTTATTGAATTCAAAATTTGAAAACTATTCAAAGTTTTCAAATTAATTTAGAATTATATTCCAACCCTTTTCAATGAAATTTTAAACTTTGTTTTTAAGTTTTCATCAGCTTTTTCTTTAAGAAAGTGTTTTGACAAAATTTTAAAAAGAATTCTAAAGTTAAAAAAAAACTATCTAATTGTTCCTAAAAAATTTTAATTATTAATTATTTAATTTTTTGTAATTTTAAAGCAAATTTAACAGTGTTCAACTGTTTTTGAAAGCTTTCAATTGGTTTTATCATTAATTAAAAATAATGATAAAATCAATTGTAAACTTTAAAAAGCCGTTGAATATTGTTATTCTATTTAAAATTTTTAGCAAAAACACTTTTTTTAGACATGTCTGCTTTAAACAAAAAAATATTACTCGTGGTTACATTCCATCCATTTTAAAGAAAAAATAATAAATCGGTTGTTTTTTAATTTTCTTTTGTATTTTTACAGTTTTCAATTGTTTTTAAAACTTAAAAATCATATTTTAGAAAAATTTAACTGATTTTTTTGGATTTTTGGTAGTATTTACACAATTTATAGCAAATTAAAATTTTATTTTGATTTAAATTGATCTTAGTAATAATAAGAAAAAAACTAGGTTTATGTTCTTTCTAAATTTTTAATTATTTTCAATTGTTTTCAATTATTAAAAGAAAACACAAAACGGTTTTCTTTCTTAGAATTCTGAACATTGTTTTTTTTTAGAAAGATCAACTGATTTTCATTTTTATTTTTAGAATGCGATTAATTTCAAAATATGTTTAGGTCTTTTGAACTGTTTCCATTTGCTTTAACTTTTTTGATAAAATTTTAAGCTCAAAGACAAAATTTCATTAATTTTTTGGTGACAATTCTACCTGATTTATTTTTAAATTTCTAACAGCTCTTTCTTAGGAAAGTGTTTTTCCTAAAAATCAGAGTTTTAAACCTATGTATTTCTTTATTAGAATTTATTGTGCTTAATTAATATTATAATACTATTTATTATTCCCAACTGATTTTTTAAATCTGTTTTGTTGAAATTCCAATTCATTTTTAAAAAAGTTAAAAAAACTAGGTTTTGATTCTTTATAGATTTTTAATTATTTTCAATTGTTTTGTTTTAGTTTTTAATTATTAAAAGAAATCGTTTCTCTTTCTTAGAAATCAATGGATTGATTTTTTTTTATAGAAAAATTAATTTTTTTCATTTCTATTTTTAGAAAATCTTTTATTAACAAAAGTCAAAATAACTGTATTCTTTGGATCATTAAATAATTGCTAATCGTTTTTTGTTTTTCTTAAAATTTAAGTAATTATTTAATTATAAAATATTTTTAAACAAACAATCTTCTGTAAATTCAAGCTATTTTTAAAATGAAACTTTTTTATAATAGGATTTCAAATTGGAAATATTGAAACGGAAATTGTACTATAGAAACATATGAGAGAGACTATAAATCTACAAAAACACAAGATTCTTTAGTGATAACAAGTGAAGTATAATTAAAGCATTGTCTGCAATAATACTGAGAAAATAAGGAATGTTGCAAAAAGTTTAGTTGACTTCTTCAATAGTTAGTCCAGCACTGCTTCCATCTGAAGCGAGTCTGGAAATCCTGGCATACTACTCGGAGTTCTACCAGCTTCTTGGTACAACTTGATGATGGTCGGATTGCACAATTTCTCCAAGTCTTCATGCTTGTGCTCATACAGTTCTTCTCATCTAATTGGTTGCCATCCAGCTAAGTATGTCACAATGACTTATGTCCCAAAAAGGGACAAAAACAGCGCGTTTGCTTAAATACATTATAAATGAAGAATTTAGAAGCTATAGTAAATTGTTTTCAAAATATTAGCACTTTCTTCACAAATTTGTTTTTATTAACTAAAGAAAGTGCTGATATTTTGAATACAATTTACTATAACAATAATCTTCACGTAACTTGAGAAATATATTTCTAATTCAGAAGCTGTTAGCAAATTTTACTGGACAGTGAATGGATGTGGGTTTGAGTGGAAGGTCACTGAAAACCAGTGAATTCCGTTTGTGATTCTTGCTGCCTAAATTTGTTGTAGGTGTATCATTAATTTATGCATTCTTTTATAAATATGTTATAAACAAGAAAAACAAATTTATAAAGAATAGAGAATGAACAATGACTTTTCTCTGTAACCAAGTTTTTATCGCTTTCGATGATATTATCCTTAATCTTCTCATCTTCCATGGTTCACTTGATGTTAAAGCAGTAGAATTGAAGGGCATTCTTGGCGCCAAAAACTACTGCTTTAACGTAAAGTGACCCATGAAAGGTGTGAAGGATAAGATTAGGTGCTCTTTTGCTTCTCATATTCACTGCGGTGTTTCTCAGCGTCGTTGACCATACGCTCAATCTTCTTTCATAAAAGACGGCCTTCGTCATTGGTAATGGTGATCTTGCTCTCCTTATTGGTGGATTTTTCGGTGGCGGTCACATTCAAAATACCGTTGACATCAATGTTACCTCAATTTTGGTGCTACAGGGATACCAGTTCATTCGAATTTTCCCAAGATGTTGTTGTCCTTGGTGCTGACACGTTCTCCTTCATATAATTGAATGGTTACTTCAGGTTGGTTATCAGAGTAAGTGGTAAATGTTTGTGTTTGTTGTATTACGCTTGATCAAAGCTCTCATCACACTTCCAGAAGTTGTAATACCGAGTAACAATGGAGTTACACCAAGCAAGAGAAGATCATGAACGTTCTCAGACTTATATCCATGTAAGAGCAGCTTGAGGAGCAGTTAGGTAGGCAACAGCTTCATATGGATTGATTGATTTGTTAAATTCCTTCACTTTGAAAAGTCTTGCAACAACTTCTGTACTTTGGGGATACCGGTTGATCCTCCAAACAAAACAATATCATGGATTTGGTATTTGTCCATCCATGATTTTGTAAAATTATATTTTAACAACATATAAAAAACTATGATGCAAAGTTATTTTTCGATAAATTTGCAAAGTTTGAAACAAATATTTTTAAACACTATGAAAATAGAATTGGATTATTTTATTTTGAAGTGAATTTTTCAAAATCTATAGAAAATACTTTTCATGATTTGCATGGAATCAAAATACAGAACTATTATTTAATTTTCTACAACGAACTAAAGGATTTTAATACATTTTATTATTATTTATTTATTTATTTATTAAGGCATTTATTTTTCTTTGATTGATTGTTGAGGCATTTAAGTGTTGAAAATTTTCTATTTTCAACAACTGGAAACATGTAATAAGGTAAAAAAATGTTTAAAAGTGCAATTATTTCAGTTTTTTGAAATAATATTTTTAGAATTTTCGTTTAATTATATTTATTTTCTTTTATTTTTGTAAAGACATTAATTGCATTAATATATTTATATAAAGATTGGATAACCTCATATGAGAATAAATATTAATTATATTTCAAGAATACAATTATCGTCCTGTATAAATAAGTGTCTTTAATCTTTTGTGTTAAATTAACCGTATAAAGGTTGTTCATCTGATGCCAAAAGAAAAAAATATTTATACGCCAAGCCGTCTGGCAACGGAGATAAGGAAATGTTCTTGCCAAAATCAATTTTATCGCCTTTGTTCCATCAACAATTTACAGACAACTGTTGGTAAATTTAGACTTTTAAATTAGTTTTTTCTTGTGAATTAAATCATTTTAAACTTGAAAACTGAAGTATTTAAAATAAAGTTTCATCTTGAGTAGTAATTATGTTAAGGATAACTACAGTTGCTGATTATTATACAGTTTTAAGGTAATTACGCTTAAATTATTCTATTTGATGCATTGATTATTAGGCAAATTGAATGCTGGTCTCACACCGGCGTTATTGTTCCATTAGCACAATATTTACAGGTGGCACCTGCCATTGTCTCAAATCACAATGTAAACACAATCCTCGGATCGTGAATTAATAAGAGACACGGCGGCTTATTGTCTGAAGGAATTACAGTTTCTAATTTGTTTTCAGCGGGCGTGAGGCGTGGCACGAGGCTTATGATTATACTTTAATACCTGGAAATCGTGCTTCATGTTACAGTGTGTCGGAATAATTTTTTTTCTAATCTTAGAGTTTCTTATTAATTAGTATTATACACAAAAATAATTTAAACAAAACAAAGAATTTAACAATAGATTTTCGATCACAGCGCTCCGCACGGTGCAAACTGGTACTATTGGTGGAGGTGGAGGTTTCTACTTCGTTATACATTATTCTTCACAAATAAAAAACTGTTTAACTTTGTGTAACACTGACTTTATTGAGTGACTCTAGCTTCGACAATTTTAACTTGTCATTATCGAACTAGAAATCTTCTAGTTTGTTGAGTTAAAAATTATTATTTGTGGTACTATTTTCCTACTATTCCTCGTATTTAACGCTACAAATCTAGACTTTATCTCTATCCTATAGATATTTAGGAGTAATTTTTTTTTAAGTTACGTGAATAATTGAAGATGTTTGAAGTACTGAGTATATATTTATTAAAAACTATTACTTAACATAATAACAAATTAAAATAACTGTATGAATTTAAATAATTTTCAGTGCCAAAGGTTAAAGCTTGCATAAATTGCGCACTAAAAATAAACTCGGTCTCGGTCTAAAAATATCACCAGCCATTAATAATAATTTAAAAATATGTACGTATTGTTATAAATAGAGTTACAGCACGATGACGTCCCAAAAGGCGTGCATGGCGTATATTTAATAGAATAATTAACTTTATAACATGTATCGATAAACAATGTACGTTTCTGGATTTATTTTACAACGCAGAAAAGTTAATTAGGATATGTGTTTATTGGCTTGTTGCGATCAACAGAATTGAAGTAGTAAATACAGAAAAGATGTGCGCTTTAATTGTTTTTGTTGTGCAAATATATAGCCAGAAATGCCAGACAATAATGAAGAGAATGTTTCTTTTTTAATAATCTTTTGTTACAGTCTGTTGAACCCTTGCAGACAAATATATGTGATTATTTCTGGAGGTGTGCTTTTAAATTTTGAAAAGAAAGCTACATAAGCAACATACTTAACTTAAAGTTTTCAAACCCATAAAGTACTAATTCACAAGGCTTGAAGAAGTCTCCCGAAGAATATCAGCTTTTCTTTTATTGGAAGATTTTATTGCATTTCGGAAGAAAATATTTTTTATAGCCCATAATACTTTTATTAGTTTTTCGTTAATTAAAAAATTATGGATAATATCAATATTTATGTACCAAGCGATAGCCAAAAATGTGATCCTCGATAAGGACACGCTCCATCGGACCACTAGAGATGTCTGCAACACTAAAGTGACATTACAGATAATGGCACTCGGGTCGTTACACGGCTCGTGTGTATTGTTCAAACACCGTTATCGAAAAGACCATATGCCGCTTTAATGTTATTATGAATGATGCAACTAATTGTTGAAATACACATCCTACTTTCATCACTTATTGAATTTACAAAAAAAAATTAATTGTATCATCAAGAAGTTCATCATAGTTTTTATATTTCATATAATTAAATTAATTTATCCATGGCATCCAATAAAACATCAATGATGATAAAGTTTATTGATTCTGCATGAAAGTTTTCAAAGGTCAAAACGAGTTATACGAGGTATTAAATGTAAATACAGGATTGAAGGTAAAAAAAAACTGGTGAATTAAGTAAGGTTGAAAATATAATAATATAGAAGTTCAATGCTGATTAAATGTACCGTACGAAACATAAATATTATAAGGACGTTTTATAATAATAATAAATCTAATGTTTAATTTTAATGTGCATAAATAATTATCGTTTTTTTTGTTTGTTTATTTTACCAATGGGTAATTATACAGGTTTGTCATTATTATTGTAATAGCTTCTTTCACCAATCGTTTACACATATCATAATCGAGATAACGTAAAAATCATAATTCAATTGTTTTTTCATTGTTTTTGTAATAATTTTGAACGGATAATTAAATTTTAAAAATTCTTTCACCAAACAATTACGCACATCATAATCATAAAGATTAGGTCAAAAACAGAATTTTGAAATTCTCTACTCTTGCTCTAAGCTAATATTGCCTTAGCGTACTCTTGAATATCCTAAGAAATTATTCCTGACCTATCCCAATAAATTACACAATGAATCGGCGTACTCCTAACCTGTGTTAATAAATTATTCCCTACACTATTTTTATCGTCTAAATATTACTTTATCAAACCCTCGCCTATGTTTTACGGTTTTAATTGTGGGATAGTGGCCACCCACCCACCCTACATATGCATTGAATTCAAAACTACAAACTCTCTTTTATGTTTCCAAAAAATAAAGCATTAGAATTAGATGATATTTCTTTTTTTTTTATTAATTGTTTTAAGATAGTATGTAATGTAGAATGTATAGGTGGTAAATCATCCTCAAAACTAATAAATAAAATGTTAGATTAATAATATTTAAAATATTTTAGAACGTTTCTTGAAAGAATTTTAGAAATTTGACTATCTATTTATTATTTATTAAAATTATAATGAAAAAAAGAGAAAAGAATAATTGAATATTTCACTCGACACCAAAATGTCAAAAATTTCTGAACGTTTGGTGAAAGAATTTTTAAAATATAATTATCCGTTCAAATGTTATTACATAAATAATAAAAACAATTGAAGATCGAAATTATAATTTTTAGCTTTTCCCAATGATTCTGAACTGCTTAATCGTTTGGTGAAAGAATTTTTCAAATTTAATTATCCGTTTAAAAGTTATCGCATAAATAATGAAAAACAATTGAAGATCGAAATTTTGATTTTCAGCTTATCTCAATGATTCTGATATTTGTAAACGTTTGGTGAAAGAATTTTTAAATTTTGCACAATTTTTCAAGAGTTATTGCAAAATAATGAAACACAATTGAAAATCAAAATTCTGTTTTTCATCTAATCATTATGGTTGTGATATGTGTAATCGTTTGGTGAAAGAATTTTTAAAATTTAATTATCCGCTCAAAAGTTATTACGAAAATAATAAAAAACAATTGAAGATCAAAATTCTGGTTTTCACATTATCTCAATGATTGTGATCTATGTAATCGTTTGGAGAAAGAATTTCTAAATTTTGCCCAATTTTAAAAATATATCTAATTATTGAGATAAGCTGAAAATCAAAATTTCTATCTTCAATTCTAATTCAGAATGTTTGAATTCAATTGTTTTTAATTATTTTGCAATAACTCCTGAAAAAAATAGACAAAATTTAAAAATTCGTTCACCAACCCATTACACAGATCAAATTAATTGAGATAAGCCAAAAAGCAGAATTTTGATTTTCAACTGTTTTTCATTACTTTTGTAATAACTTTTGAGCGGATAATTAAATTTTAAAAATTCTTTCACCAAATGATTACGCATATCTCAATCATAAAGATTAGGTGAAAAACAGAATTTCGAAATTCAATTGTTTTTCATTATTTTGGAATAACTCCTGAAAAAATAGTCAAAAGTTAAAAATTCTTTCATGAAACGTTTATACATATCATAATCATTGAGATGAGATGAAAATTAGAATTTCGATCTTCAATTGTTTTTTATTATTTTGTAAACTTTATCTACCAACGAATTAAATTCTGACGGGAAGAAAAACCGCAACCCATCAGGAAAGGAGCGTAGGGACGTGAATTCATTTAATTCCCAGTCATCCAGCGCCGACGCCGTTAAACAAACCGCTGTTTCCCAAGAAAGAGAAAATATCGTTTTAAATGAAAATGAAGCAATTAGAAATGATGGTTTTCAAATTGTTAGTTACAATAAACGACAAAAACGCAAACGTACACAACCAATCTATGGAATTTCCGAGGAACCTTCTTCAATAAGGGCAGCGGTAAAATTCGGTTACGTACATGTCACCCGTCTGGACCCTAACACCACCATGGAAGATATAAAGGCATTATTAACAAAACAAAACTTTGATAAAATACAATGTGAAAAAATCGAGTCCAAAAATCCCGCCGAATATTCGTCATTTAAGGTGGGAGTACCAATTGAAGACTTACATAAAATTAAAGAACCAGCTACATGGCCTAAAGGAATACGAATCAATCCTTTTTTACCGTGGATTCAAAAGACACTCACAGTGAAATGAATAGTGGTAAAAATGTAATCAATTTCATGCATTTAAATATTCAATCAATGGGTAACTGTGTAAATGAACTAGAAGCATATTTAAATGACTATAATATAGATATTGTTTGTCTGTCCGAACACTGGCAAAAATCTGAACAAATAAAATGTATTAAATTATTAAACTACAATTTAGTTTCAGATTTTTGTCGAGAAACAAATATTCACGGAGGAGTTGCAATTTACTCCGCCAAAAATATAATTTATTCAGCCCGCGCAGACATAAACCACATCGCCTCAGCAATGGTTTTTGAATGTGCCGCAATCGATGTTGATTTCTTAGACGAAAGAATAACGTTTGTGTCTGTGTACAGGCCTCCTAGCGGAGACATTAATGTATTTTTCAACAAATTGGAAATTTTGCTTTCAATCCTCATTTCTAATAATAACAAGTATTTTATTTCTGGAGATTTCAATATCGACATATCAAAAGAAACCAAAACAACAAGTGAATTTAAAACATTGATAGAGTCATATGGTAGTAT
Source organism: Ontholestes murinus (assembly GCA_963969525.1). Taxonomy (NCBI): domain Eukaryota; kingdom Metazoa; phylum Arthropoda; class Insecta; order Coleoptera; family Staphylinidae; genus Ontholestes; species Ontholestes murinus. Next base: position 6,853,568 of record OZ018387.1, read on the forward strand.
CTTTTTAGTTAAGGAATATACTAGAGTATCTAGTAATAGTAGCTCCTGTATAGATAATATTATTACCAATTTTCGAAATGTTGAAAATTGTCGTGTAGTAAATACGGGCTTATCCGATCACTATGCTCAGATTATAAACTTCCTTGCGTCGTTTATAACTGAAAAATCAAAAATTAGAACCAGATCTTTCACTGAAACAAATATTAATAAATTTAAAAACTGTCTACAGACAATAGAACAATGGTCATGTATTTATAAAAATAATGATGCAAATACACAATTTAACTTGTTTCTAGCAATTTTCCTTAAACACTTTAATACTTGTTTTCCATTAAAATTAGTAAAAGTGCAAGATAAAAAAATCCCATTTCCTATGTCACAGGAAACGTTACAATATAAACAATTAGTAAATTTATATGAAATTGTTTCTAAAAATTTGCCAATATACACCCCTTTATTAAAATATTATAAACAACTGTATAACCAGCATCTAAAACTAGATAAAACAAATTATTTCGACAGAAAGATAACACATGCGACCAACAAAACTAAAGCATGCTGGGGAGTAATTAAAGAAGTAAGTGTCATTGATAAACATTCTTAAAAAAAACGAGAGTTAGACATGGACCCAAATAAAATGAATAATTATTTTATTAACATCGTAAACAGTCAAATAAATACACAACCATTATACGATAATACAAATTTTCCAAAAAATTACTCTACTATGTTCTTGCGCCCGATAACACCCGAAGAAATAAAAACTATAATACAAAACATTGCAACAAAAAAAAGCAGTGGGTTCGATGGCGTCTCTTCATATATTTTGAAAAAATGTGTGGACTGCATTATTGATCAATTGTGCTTTTTAATTAATGAATCATTAAGGCAGGGAATTTTCCCAACACAATTAAAACTTATAAAAGTAATACCTATTCTTAAAAATGGAGACCCCAATAACGAATCTAATTATAGGCCCATAAGTCTTATATCAATTTTTTCAAAAATTTATGAATATGCAATGATAAAACAAATGAAATCCTTTTTAAATAAACACCACATTTTATCACAAAATCAACATGGATTCACAACAGGAAAAAATTGTAGCACAGCACTTTACGATTTTACTAAATTTATATATTCCTCTATGGAGGATGACCAGTTGTCGTGTGGGGTGCTCCTTGATCTCTCCAAGGCATTTGATTGCATTGATCACGAAATGTTATTACAAAAATTAGAGTGGTATGGATTTAGGGGCGTGGTCCATCAATGGCTAAGATCCTACCTTACAGGAAGAACGCAGGTTGTAGAGATTAGAAAAAACAACGGTTTATATATGCACTCAGGAGGCTTGGAGATTATCAGAGGAGTGCCTCAGGGTAGTATTTTGGGACCCCTATTATTTAACATATATATTAATGACTTATTTTCGATAATTAACAATCCAAATGTAGCAATTATAAATTACGCTGATGACACAAATGTAGTAATAAAAGGTAGCGATAATACTCAATTAAGCAAAAATGGACTAGAAGTTTTAAAATCACTATTTGATTGGTTTCAAAATAATGGTTTACTTATAAACCAGTCCAAAACAAATTGTTTATTATTTAAAAAAAATGAAACTTCAATTACACCACAGACCCTAAAATTTGGCGAGTACGAATTAACGACTATGCGTTCTGCAAAATTTCTCGGGATAATTGTAGATGACAAACTAAAGTGGAGTCACCATATAACGTACATCTCAAATAAATTACGTAAGGTAAGCTACATGCTTCGTACATTAAAGAATAGCGTCCACTTTGAGATACTCAAACTGGCATATTATGCAAATTTTGAGAGTATAATTAGATATGGAATCATCCACTGGGGTGCCACAGGACAGATTAACAATATATTTTTAATACAAAAGCGAACACTTAGAGTTATGTTGGGCCTAAAACAGTCAAAGTCATGTAGAACCTTATTCTCAGCGAATCGCATTCTTACTGTTTTCGCCTTATACATACTCGAATGTCTGCTATTTGTGTGGAAGCATAATAATTTATTTAGAAACAATAAAAATACACATTCTTACAACACACGGCATAAAATTAACTATACATATCCAGTTCATAAACACACCATAACAGAAAAAAGCTCGGAATACAGAAGCATGAAATTTTTTAACATTTTGCCTCATTATTTAAAAGAGGAAACTAATGTTAACATTTTTAAAACTAAATTAGTAGAAATCCTGTTAAAAATTGAACCGTATAATTTAGATGAATTTTTCATGTTTAAGTTTAAATAAATTATACTTATTTTGATGACGCCACTTTCTATATTATGTACATATTTGTATATTTGTAGAAATAAAGATGATTTATTATTATTATTATTATAATAACTCTTGAAAAATTGGGCTAAATTTAAAAATTATTTCACCGAACGATTACGCATATCGCAATCATAAAAATTAGATGAGAAACAGATGGAAAACAGAATTTTGACATTCAATTGTTTTTCATTATTTCGCAATAACTCTTGAAAAAATGAGTAAATTTCAAAATTCTTTCACCAAACTATTACCCAAATCAGAATCATTAAGATATGGTGAAAATCATAATTCCGAGTTTCAATTGTTTTTCATTATTTTTGTAATTACTTCTGAATAAATACAAATTTTTCAAAAATTCTTTCACGAAACGATTAAGCATATCACAATCATAATGATTAGATGAAAAACAGAATTTTGAAATTCAATTGTTTTCATTATTTTGCAATAATTCTTGAAAAATTGGGCTAAATTTAAAAATTCTTTCACCAAACGCTTAAACATATCATAATCATTGAGATAAGCTGAAAATCAGAATTTCGTTCTTCAATTGTTTTTCTTTATTTTTGTAATAACTTTCGAACGGATAATTGACTTTTAAAAATTCTTCCACAAAACGATTACGCATATCGCAATTATAAAGATTAGATAAAAAACAAAATTTTTAAATTCAAATGTTTGTCATTATTATGCTATAACTCTTGAAAAAAATGCCAAAATTTAAATATTCTTTAACCAAACGATTACGCAGATCAGAATCATTGAGATAACGTAAAAATTAGACTTTCGATTTTCAATTGTTTTCCATTATATTTGTAATAACTTTTAAATGGATAATTAAATTTGAAACATTCTTTCACTAAACGAATACGCAGATATAGTTCTGCCGCTCGTGAGGTGAAGTGTTAATTTTGTGATCCGTCTTTAAGAAGCCATCTATTCGTGATTTTTAATTGAAATTTGTGCTAAGTGATATCAGCAGATGTACCTTGGCATACGCAACGTGTAGTGTGGATTCGATAAGTATATCCTCAGTAATTTTGTAAATATCCGAAATTCTAATTGTTGCTGCCTTATGTATTCTTGACATAAAGTCGAAATTCATTTCGTTTACAGACACGTGCGCATCGTCGCGTCGCGTTATCGTTTATTCGTTTGGTTCGTTTTTACAAAACCATTTCTTTCGGTTGTATAGGCGGCACTATTGCTTACATTTGCTTAAATTCCTTTGTTTTATTTCGTTTTCCTGGACCGTGGCCTACCTGTATTTGTTTTTGTCAATCACCCTGATCGGCCCCTGGGTGTATGTGTCCTTGTTTTATTTTACCTACCTGTTTGCCTACTTTATATTAAAATTTGAGTTTTTTGTTCTATCTGATTAATAATGGTTAACAAATGCGGTATTTGTGATCAAGGGGTTACACCTAATACTCCATATATTAAATGTTTTGCTAACTGTAATCGTTCGTTGCATATTAAATGTGTCGGTTTAAAAAATCTCTGCGCTAAATGCGCTAAAAATGACACGGAACCATTATCAGCGCCTGTCGATTTAATTAATAAACTAATTAAGGAACAGTTCGGAATATTTAAAAAAGAAATCATGGAGACCTTTTCGAGTAAATTAATTGATCTTGAAAACAGAATCGAAAAACTGGAAAATATTTTATCGGATACTAATAACTTAAAAGAGGCTGGTCAATCTCAAAATATAATAGAAGAGATGGAAGATAGACGTAAACGTAAATGTAATGTAATTTTATTTAATCTGCCTGAATCGACTTTTAATGAATTGAAAGATAAAATTTCTGACGATACAAAACGTATTCAAAATATATTACATCCTTTGAATGTTGATGTGAATCCTGTTAAAGTTGTTCGATTGGGCAGACTCCCATCTACAAAACCTAGACCCATAAAAATCATATTTGGAGACGAACAATCAGCCAGAGAAGTGCTTAGATCTAATGCTCACAACGATGACCGTAATTTACATTTTAGGTCAGACAAAACACCAGGTCAAATCCAGTATTTTAAAACGATAAAATCCAATTTAGAAAAACGAAAAGCAAACGGGGAAAATGATATTACTATAAAATATCGCAATGATATACCATACATCGCTAAAGCTTATGTTAGGACATCTCATTCGGTAAATCCAAAAAACTGAAGGTATACTATCAGAACGCTGGTGGTATTCGTACCAAAATTAATAATTTTACTACTGGCGTAAATTGTAATTCTTATGACATATTAATTATAACTGAAACCTGGCTTTATACTGATATCTTAAACAGTCAATTGCAACTCCCAAATTATCAAATATATCGAATAGATAGAACTACTTCTGGTATAGTGCGCGGTGGAGGAATATTAATATGTATCAAAAAACAATTTCAATCTCGTCTCATTATAAGCAGCAATCTAATAGAGCATATTTTTGTTTCTGTTTCAATTAATAAACACAATTTAATAATTGGAGGTGTATATATAAAGCCAGGATCAATGCTTAATATTTATGAGGAACATTGTAATGCTGTTGAACAACTTTATCAAAATTTTAAAAATCACACTTTTTTAATTTGGGGAGATTATAATCTTCCATCTTTATTATGGAATGAGGGTGGTATTGTTCCACAGTCAATAAAACCAGCGGACAAGTGTGCTCTTTCCATTATTGAATCTTATAACTTTATTAATACTCGCCAATTAAATTACATACCTAATTCTAGGAACGTTTTTCTCGACTTATGTTTTTCTCATACATATGATGCCATTGTTACATTAGCAGACGACTGTATTTTTGATGCTTCTGTACACCATCCAGCATATTATATGTCTCTTCCGATACCACATAAAATAAATAATATTCATTCCAGTGATGAAATCTATATGTTCGAAAACGCAAATTATATTGCTCTTAACAATTTTTTTTCATCTACAAATTGGTCAAATATATTATCCAATCAGGATATCAATTTAGCAGCTGAAAACTTTTATTTAACAGTAAAAAGTGCAATCAGCATGTACGTGCCTAAAAAAGTTGTAAAAACACATCAAGATAAGTACCCAATTTTTTTTAATCGTGAATTGATTAGGCTTGTGCAAGCCAAGAAAGCCGCCCATTTAAGATATAAAACGACTAACTCTCTAGATGACTATAGAACATTCAATGACTTACGTGATATATGTAAGAATTTATATCAGTCACTATATGATGAGCATATTAGAAAAGTTCAACAGAATTTGAAAGCGAATCCACGAAACTTTTGGCGGTATGCGAAACAAATAAGAAAGGAAGATGGCATTCCCAATGTTATGTATTATGGTGAGAAGCATGCTAGTGAAGCAGATGGTGTTGCAAGTTTATTTGCCGACTTCTTCGCATCAACTTATGTTCAAGATGATTCATCAGGTCCAAAATATACATCACAAGAACACGGGGAATCGATTAGTTATAGTGATTTCAAAATTTCGGTGGAAGAGGTTTTTGAATTAATACTACAACTCGACAAGAATGCGTCGCCTGGACCAGACGGAATTCCATCTATATTTTATAAAAATTGCATATATTCATTATGTAATCCGATTCATGCGCTTTTTAGCTGCTCTCTTTCGTTAGGTGTATTTCCGGATGCATGGAAGACCAGCTATATTGTACCAATTTTTAAATCAGGAGACCGTAGCAACATTCAACATTATAGGGGTGTTAGTATACAATCTGTCCTTCCAAAAATGTTAGACAAACATATTGCAAATTCTATGTCTTGGGTTTGTAAAAACTTGATATCTAATTCACAACATGGCTTTGTAAGGGGAAGATCTACAATAACAAATTTATTGTTATATTGCCAACACATATCAAGTGCCTTGGAAGAAAGAAAACAGATGGATGCTGTTTACACGGACTTCTCTAAGGCATTTGATAGAGTTAATCATTCGGTACTGATTTGCAAATTGAAACAAGTTGGGTTTATAGGAAGAGCATTATCCTGGTTATCTTCTTTTTTGATAGGCAGATCACAATATGTCAAAATCTTAAACAAACAATCTGGAAAAATTGAAGTTTTTTCGGGTGTGCCACAAGGCTCGCATAGTGGACCGATTCTTTTTAACCTTTTTGTCAATGATGTAGTGAACATTATTAAAAATTGTAAAATTTTAATGTATGCTGATGACCTAAAAATATTCAGAATTATTAACTCTTCAGATGATTGTATTGCTATTCAACAAGATATAAACAATTTAATAGCGTGGTGCGCGCAGAATAAATTATTTGTGAATCCGTCTAAATGTAGTGTCATTTCGTTCTGTCGCAATAAAAACAAAATTAATTTTAATTATTATCTAGATGAAGTCGAACTGAATCAAGTCAACAGTATTAAGGATCTTGGGGTGACTTTTGATACGCATTTCACATTTAGGGATCATATGGTTACTATAACATCTAACGCAACTAAAATATGGGGATTTGTGTGGCACTTAGCCAAAGACTGGAATGTTGACTGCTTAAAAACATTATTTTGTAGTCTAGTTAGATCTAATTTGGAGTATGCATCAACAGTCTGGTCTCCGTATCTTCAATGTGATACTCAAATGATTGAATCAGTACAAAATAAGTTTCTACGATCAGTTGAGTATAAATTAGGTCAATATCATATACGTGGCCAATATAATTGTATAAGATCTGAACTTCGCCTAATGACATTATTTGATAGGAGGTGTATTGCTGATGTATGCTGTCTACATAAGTTAATTAATGGCCAATTAGATTGTAGTGAATTGTTGGAACAAATATCATTTGCAATACCTGTTAACGATAGAAGAACAAGAAACACTAATGTATTCAAGTTAAAAACACATACTACGAATTTCTCACAAAATAACCCGATTAGTAGAATGACAGGTAAAGCAAATGATATGTGTAAGCTCATGTGGTTCGAATTATTTGACTCGTCTTTTGCCAAATTTAAAAAGGATTTAACAAATAAATTGTAGAAGTTACTCTTTTATTTGCTTCTCAAACAGGGGTATTAAGAGTTATTATTTTTGTTTTATTATTACAAATAGTAATTAAGTAATTAATTGAATTATATTTAGGTTTGTATGTATGTATGTATTTATATATGTATGTATATGTATTTATATATGTATTTACTTATTTTTTATGTATCTTGTATAGAAATGGTTTTCCGTAAATAAAGGTTATTATTATTATTATTAAAAACAGAATTTTGAAATTCAATTGTTTTTCATTATTTTGCAATAACTCTTGAAAAATTGGTCAAAATTCAAAAATTCTTTCACCAAACGATTACGCAGATCAGAGTAATTGAGATGACATAAAAATCAGAATTTCAATTGTTTTTTATTATTTGTGTAATAGCTTTTTAACGGATAATTAAATTTTAAAAATTCTTTCCCCAAACGATTACGCATATTACAATCATAAAGATTAGATCAAAAATAGAATTTGCAAATTCAATTGTTTTCCATTATTTTGCAATAATTGTTGCAAATATGGCCAAAATTTAAAAATTCTTTCACCAAACAATTTCGTAGATCAGAAGCATTGAGATTAGGTAAAAATCAGAATTCCGATCGTCATTTGTTTTCATTATTTTTGTAATTACTTATGAATAGATTAAAAATTATCAAAAATTCTTTCACCAAACGATTACGCATATCATAATCATAAAGATTAAATAAAAATTAGAATTTTGAAATGCAATTGTTTTCCATTATTTTGCAATAATTCTTGCAAATATGGGCAAAATTTAAAAATTCTTTCACCAAACAATTTCGTGGATCAGAAGCTTTGAGATTTGGTAAAAATCAGAATTTTGATCTTCAATTGTTTTCCATTATTTTGCAAAAACTCTTGAAAAATGGGCAAACTTTAAAAATTCTTTTACCAAACGATTACGCAGATAAAAATTATTGAGATGCCGTTAAAATCAGAATTTCGGTCTTCAATTGTTTTTTATTATTTTCGTAATAACTTTTGAATGGATAGATAAATTTTAAAAATTCTTTCACCAAACGATTACACATATCGCAATTATAAAGATTAGATAAAAACAAAAATTTGGAATTCAATTGTTTTTCATTATTTCGCAAAAACTCTTGAAAAAATAGGTAAAATTTTAAAATTCTTTCACCAAACGATTACACAGATCAGAATCACTAAGATGACGTAAAAATCAGACTTTCGATTTTCAATTGTTTTTCATTATTTTTGGAATTACTTTTAAACGGATAATTAAATTTTAAAAATTCTTTCACCAATTGATTACGCATTTCGCAATCATAAAGACTAGAAGAAAATCAGAATTTTGATCTTCGATTGTTTTTCATTATTTTGCAATAACTCTTGTGGTAATGAGCAAAATTTAAAAATTCTTTCACTAAACGATTATGCAGATCAAAATTATAATGATTAGATGAAAAACAGAATTTTGATTTTCAATTGTTTTTCATTATTTTGCAGCAACTCTTGAAAATTTGTATAAAATTTAAAAATTCTTTCACCAAACGTTTACACATATCGCAATAATAATGATTAGATGAAAAACAGAATTTTGAAATTCAATTGCTTTTCATTATTATGCAATAATTCTTGAAAAAATGGCTAAAATTAAAAATTTCTTTTGGCAAACGTGTACACACATCAGGATCATTGAGATAACGTAAAAATTAGAATTTCAATCTTCAATTGTTTTTCATTATTTTGCGATAACTCTTGAAAAAATGGGCAAAACTTAAAAATTCGTTTGGTGAAAGATTTCGGAGATCAGAATTATTGAGATTACATAAAAATCACAATTACGATCTTCAATTGTTTTTCAATATTTTTGGAATAACTTTTGAATGGATAATTCAATTTTAAAAATTCTTCCACAAAACAATTACTTATACCGCAATTATAAAGATTAGATGAAAAACAAAATTGTGAAATTCAATTATTTTTCATTATTATGCAATAACCCTTGAAAAAAATAGCAAATTTTAAATATTCTTTCACCAAATGATTACGCAGATTAGAATCATTGAGATAAGATGAAAATCGGGATTTTGATCTTCAATTGTTTTTCATTATTTTGCAAAAACTCTTGAAAAAATGGGCAAACTTTAAAAATTCTTTCACCAAACGATTACGCAGATCAGAATCATTGAGATGACATAAAAATCAGAATTTCGATCTTCAATTGTTTTTGATTATTTTTGTAATAGCTTTTTAACGGATAATTAAATTTTAAAAATTCTTTCACCAAACGATTACGCATATCACGATCATAAAGATTAGATCAAAAATAGAATTTTCAAATTCAATTGTTTTCCATTATTTTGCAATAATTCTTGCAAATATGGGCAAAATTTAAAAATTCTTTCACCAAACAATTTCGTAAATCAGAAGCATTGAGATTAGGTAAAAATCAGAATTCCGATCGGCAATTGTTTTCATTATTTTTGCAATTACTTCTGAATAGATTAAAAATTATTAAAAAACGATTACGCATATCATAATCACGCAGATTAGAATCGTTGAGATAAGATGAAAATGAGAATCATATCATAATCATAAAGATTAAACAAAAAACAGAATTTTGAAATTCAATTGTTTTTAATTATTTTGCAATAACTCTTGAAAAAATGGCTAAAATTTAAAAATTCTCTCACCAAACGATTATACTGTTCAGAATAATTGGAGTAAACTAAAAATTAAATTTTCGATCTTCAATTGTTTTTATTGTTTATGTAACAACTTTTGAATGTATAATTAAATTTGAAAAATAGCTTCACCAAACTATTTCGCATATCAAAATCATAACGATTAGATCAAAAACAGAATTTTGATCTTCAATTGTTTTTCATTATTTTCCAATAACTCTTGAAAAATTGGGTTAAATTTTAAAAATTCTTTCACCAAACGATTACGCATTTCACAATCATAAAGATTAGATGAAAAGCAGAATTTTGAAATTCAATTGTTGTTCATTATTATTCAATAACTCTTGAAAAATTGGACAAAATGTAAAAATTCTTTCGCCAAACGATTACACAGATCACAATCATTGAGATAAGCTAAAAATTAGAATTTCGATCTTCAATTGTTTTTTATTATTTTTGCAATAACTTTTAAATGGATAATTCAATTTGAAAAATTCTTTCACCAAACGATTACGCATATCGTAATCATAGAGGTTAGATGAGAAACAGAACTTTGATTTTCAATTGTTTTTCATTATTTTGCAATAACTCTTGAAAAATTGGGCAAAATGTAAAAATTCTTTCACCGAACAATTACACAGATCACAATCATTGAGATAACGTGAAAATCAGAATTTCAATCTTCAATTGTTTTCATTATTCTGTAATAACTCTAGAAAAGTTGGACAAAATTTAAAAATTCTTTCACCAAACGATTACACAGATCAGAATCATTGAGATGACGTAACAATCAGAATTTCGATCTTCAATTGTTTTTCATTATTTTTGCGATAACTTTTGAACGGATAATTAAATTTTAAAAATACTTTCACCAAACGATTACTAATATCACAATCATAAAGATTAGTTGAAAAACAGAATTTTGAAATTCAATTGTTTTTCATTATTTCGCAATAACTCTTGAAAAAATGAGCAAAATTTAAAAATTCTTTCATCAAACGATTACCCAGATCAGAATTATTGAGATGACGTAAAAATCAGAATTTTGATCTTCAATTGTTTTTCATTAATTTGCAGTAACACTTGTAAAAATGGCTAAAATTAAAAAATTCTTACACCAAACGTTTACACATATCATATTCATTGGGATAAGCTGAAAATCAGAATTTCGATTTTCAGTTGTTTTTCATTATTATTATAGTTAAGTTATTATAATAACTTTTGAACGGATAATTATATTTTAAAAATTCTTTTACAAAACGATGACTTATACCGCAATCATAAAGATTAGATGAAAAACAGAATTTTGAAATTCTATTGTTTTTTCTTATTATACAATAACTCTTGAAAAAATGGGCATTTTTCTTAAATCATAATTTAATTGTTTTTCATTATTTCGCAATAACTCTTGAAAATTTCGGCTAAATTTAAAAATTCTTTAACCAAACGATTAAACATATCATAGTTACTGAGATAAGCTGGAAATTAGAATTTCGATATTCAATTGTTTTTCATTATTTTGTAATAACTCTTGAAAAATTCGGAGAATATTAAAAATTCTTTCATCAAACGTTTACAAAGATCAGAATCATTGAAATAAGGTAAAAATCTGACTTTCGTTTTTCAATTGTTTTTCATTAATTTTAAATGGATAATTTAATTTTAAAAATTCTTTCACTAAACGTGTTTTTCATTATTTTCGCAATAACTTTTGAAGGGATAATTTAATTTAAAAAATTCTTTCACCAAACGATTACGCATATCGCAATCATAATGATTAGATGAAAAACAGAATTTTGATCTTCAATTGTTTTTTATTATTTTTCAATAACTCTTGAAAAAATGGGCAAAATTTAAAAATTCTTTCACTAAATGATTACGTAAATCATAATTATCACAGATAAGCTGAAAATCAGAATTTCGGTCTTCAGTTGTTTTTCATTATTTTTGCAATAACTTTTAAATGGATAATTAAATTTGGAAAATTCTTTCACCAAACGATTATACATATCACAATCATAAATATTAGATGAGAAACAGAATTTTGATCTTCAATTGTTTTTCATTATTTTGCAATAACATAATAATAAATAAATTGGTATAAAATTTTAAAATTCTTTCACCAAACGTTTACACATATCATAATCATTGAGATAAGCTGAAAATTAGAATTTCGATTTGCAATTGTTTTTTATTATTTTGGCGATATCTTTTGAACAGATAATTAAATTTAAAAAATTCTTTTACCAAACGATTACGCATATCGTAATCATTAAGATTAGATGAAAAGCACAATTTTGAAATTCAATTGTTTTTCATTATTATGCAATAACTCTTGAAAAATTGGGCAAAATTTAAAATTTCCTTCGCCAAACGTTTACTTATATCATAATAATTGAGATAACATGAAAATCAGAATTTCGATCTTCAATTGTTTTTATTATTTTTGTAATAACTTTCGAACGGATAATTAAATTTTAAAAATTCTTCCACCAAACGATTAAGCAGTGCAGAAACATTAGGATAATCTAAAAATTATAATTGCGATCTTCAATTGTTTTTATTGTTTATGTAATAACTTTTGAACGGATAATAAAATAATAAAATAATATAATAAAAATTCTTTCACCAAACGTTCACAAATTTTTGGGATATTGGTGTTGAGTGAAATATTTAATTTTTCTTTTCCATTTTTCAACATAATTCTAATAAATAATAAACGAAATGTCAAATTTTTAAAATTTTTTCAATAAATCATTCCCAAATATTTAAAATATTGTTAAATTAGTAAATTAACATTTTATTAATTAGTTTTGAGGATGCTATACCACCTATACACTCTATAAAACATATTATCTTTAAAGGAATGATTAAATAAGTTTATACATCATCTAATTTTAATGCTTTATTTTTTGGAAACATAAAAGAGGGTTTGTAGTTTTGAATTCAATGCATATGTAGGGTGGGTGGGTGGCCACTATCCCACAATTAAAACCGTAAAACATAAGCGAGGGTTTGATCAAATAATATTTAGATGATAAAAACAGTGTAGGGAATAATTTATTAACACAGGTCGGGAATATGACGGGTGAATGTGTAATTTATTGGGATAGGTCCAGAGTAGAGTAGGGTAATGAATCATTTGTTGGGATAGGTCAAGAGTACGCTAAGGCAATGAATACATTATTGGTATAGGTCAAGAATATGCTAGGAGAGTGCATAATTTATTAGTTTAGGGAAAAAGTACGGTAGAGAAATGAATAATTTATTAAGTAGATTAAGGGTACGTTGAGGTAAGGAATAGTTTATTGCAATAGGTCAAATGTATGCTAGGTTAGTAAATTAGTTTAGACTCTAGAGTAATGGGTAGTTTATTGAAATAGGTCAAAAATGCGATAGAGAAACAAATTTTTAGTATAAAAGCGCATTTTATAATAAACAATTCAAGAAAATTTCTTTTAGTATGATTGAGTTTGTGCAGAGAAACTTAATATTCAAAATTAACTAGCTTTCTTCACTTTTAAAGATATATTTAACTTTTAATATTAATTCAGGAAAATGTTATTGGCATTGTGCTAAATGAATTAAAATTAGGATTATCTAGATTACAAACATTTATCTGGGTTTTAACTTAAAGTATATTGAGAGATGTAAAAACCAAAGATGTTAGAATTAATATAATAACATTGGTGGGATTTTGATTATCGAAGAACCGGATTTGGTAATTACCAAGCGTGTCTCTTGACCTAGTAAAAAGTGCAGTCGCGCCATTTCTTCCGCGTACGTTCCATTTGGCGAGAAAGATCCGCCAGGCGTCTTTTTACTTTCATTTCGGTCCGGTAAAACGGGTTACGCAACCTCAGGTAAAATCCGAACCTGCGTCAATAGAATCTTTCGCGTTTCTTGCCCAAGACCAGCACGCCGGCCGGGGATTTCCAGTCTACACTTCTGGCGTTCCAGTTTCTGCACGTCGATGCAGGAATTTTTAGATTACATTCGCAGTGTTACGCAGAAACGCGGATTTCTTCGTAAATGGGCGTAAAATTCATCGACCTAATTTAAAATGTTAATGGTTTTGAATTTTTGATGTATATATACTGAAGACATAATAAATTTTTCAGACCTTCAAGTTAAGATTATCTAAACGTTTTTAACCTCTGTATAATATTTTATACTTCATCAAAACAATTAAAAGCTTCCTTACATGTCATCGATCTTTTTCTTGTTGTATGATTTGTAGTTTTTCATTCTCCACATAATTAATCCTAATTGCAAGTACATATTACGAGTGTCCGTTTTAATATCTGTTAATTATGGGATATAATAAACAATTAATTGCTGCAATCAAGGCTGAGTATTCGAATTAATTGGCCGTAAATTACAGGCACTCGCCAAATCTCGCGAATCATTAGGTCTAGGTCAGTGCAATCGTCGATTGAATTGAAGTTCACCGCCGACACGAGACCAGACTGGAATGGAACGCGTCGTTTAAAACTCGTTTCTAAATTGTACTTTTCCGCCATTGAAAGGAAAATATGTATATATAAGGAATTTAGGTGTTGTCAATTTTAGAAAGTTGTATTGTCTAGTGTAGTTCAACGCACTAATGTCGTCTTAAAACAAACGGTGGATTTATTTATAGGATTTAATTAATTTGTAACAACGCAATAAATAAAATGCGTTCTTAGAATTCAGGTTGTGAACATAATTTTTTGAATTATTACAGTTATACAAGGTGTCTCATTAAAATTGTATATACCAACATTGGGAAATTTAAATTAAGCCAATGGGACTTTTCAATAGAAATAATTCGAGTAACACTCAAATAACTTCTGGCTTTTCTCAGCATATGTGCTGTTTGACACCATTCTCACCAATTGATTTGTTTACCATTCAAAGCGTTTTGTAAAGATTGAAACAAATAGGATACGATTTGCCAATTTTGGTCACTGTTTTAATTTTATTATAGGTTGATTGGTTATTATCTAACCTACACAATCTAATTAATCACCAATAATTCGCAGATAACGTAATTTAATTCAGAGCAGAATAATTAACGAAACGTGAATGTGAAATGGATATATTGGGCAGCTCATGTGTAATGTAATTACATACTGTCGAAAGGGGACAAGGTAAATACGCCGAACGACCGGAATTTTACCTACGAGTATTAATAAAATAAGACGCATATGCACTTTTTACATTTTCTTAATGGCATGGAGCACTGGTTTTATTAATTAAAAAGCGGAAAACTTCCTCAAGTTAGATCGTGATAACGACGACCGTCAATTAGGTGGTCCTAATTAATACATTTACTAATAGTACTACCCGATTATTTTAATAATTAGTTTCTGATTTAGATTGAAAAACTTTTAAAAATATATAAATAAAAAATCAAATACCTCAACCAGATTGTTTGACTTATCAAGGATGATAAAATCAATTATATGTTTGTGAAATCAAAAACAATTCTTTAAAACATGAAACCGCTTAATTGCATCGGAATTAAAAATGTGTGTATTTATAAAAAATGTACGCATTAAGCCACGTGATTGACATCCATCGATAATCATCAATCGAGTACTTTTCCACTCCATCCATTATGGGAAAAGTTTTTAAAGGTCACGCTAATCGAGCGGCCCGTGCACTTATTAGTAAAATTCCGGCGAGAACGGCCGTTTACCTTGTCTCTCAAACTATTGTTTATATTTATATCGGAACAAAGATTATTTGTGGATCAGAAAAATTCCGTACGGTATGTAGAACAAAACCGGCGCCTGGTAAATAGATACGCAAGAGTCGGACTAGATTCGATATCTACCAATTCGGTAAATATTTTCATTTCCTGGATGTTTCCTCTAGAGATCACTTCTAGAATCTAGTTGAATAACATTTGTTTTTCGATCGTTATTAAATATTTGTTACAAACTGTTATTGAAAAGTATATTATTAAGAAATGTTCTTATAGACTGAGATAAAATAATCAAAATTGTGAAGGATTTTAAAATGAAATCTGTTGGATATCAGTACCTTTCAGAGATTATTTATTTCATTCAAAATAACTTATTCACACAAACATTTGTAATTAACTTGGCGGAGAGACCACGTAGCCGACAATCGCTCATTACTAAAACAATAATTTTTATGTTGAAAAAATAAATATTGTAAATAGAGGCTTTATACTTTATGAAAAATATGTTTTAATAAAACTTGTTCAGTTTTTCATTCTCTTTAACTTATGTTTGAAAAATTATGTCTTACTTTTCAAAAATTCTTAAATTTCAAAATTTGTTAATAATTCTATTAAATTTTGAAATTATGTTATGTTTATTTACGTTTACAGCTTCTAATTAAAACCCTCGCTTATGTTTTACTGATTGGAGGGTGGGTTAGAGGCCACCCATCCACCCTACATATACATACAAATTTCAATTACTGCTCGTCTCGCGGTTTGGAGGAAAATTAATTACAAACATTTTTGAATAAAAAAGAAATTCAAAAGGTAAAATTTTTGAGTGAGTAAATTTATAAAAATTTCATGCATAATGGGTGGGCGGACTTTAAATCTAAATTAGATAATATTAGCTATAGAAGATCAATTATATTCAAACTTAAATTTTGATTTTGTGTTACTTTTTATTACATACAAGGTTTTATTGTTTTTTTCCAGCAAAATCATCATGATTAGTATTTAAAGTTATCATGTATATAAAGGGTGGGTGGGCGTCCTTTATCCTACCCTCCAATTATTGAAACATAAACGAGGGTTTCAATTAAAAGTTGTAAAATATAAACAGAAAATCATTGCAATTTTTAGAGATTGATTCATACAAATTTTTCAAATAATTCTTGATAATGTTTTACTGATTGGAGGGTGGGATAGAGGCCACCCACCCACCCTATATACATATAAATTTCAATTGCTGATCGTCTCGTGGTTTGGAGTAAAATTAATTACAAAACATTTTGAATGAAAAATAAATTAAAAATGTAAAATTTTTGAGTGAGTAAATTAATAAAACTTTGATGCATGATAAGTAAGCAGGCTTTGAACCTAAATTACATAAGATTGCCTATAGAACGTCATTTATATTTAAACTTAAATTTTGATTTTGTTTTATTTTTTATTACATAAAGAATTTGATTGTTTTTACCAGAAAAAATCATCACCGATTAGCAATTAACGTTATCATGTATATGTAGGGTGGGTGGATGGCCTATATCCCACCCTTCAATCAGTAAAACATAAGCGAGGATTTTAATTAAAAGTTGTAAAATATAAATAAACACCAAATAAGTATTAGTAAAGCTCTCGATAATTATGTCGATCTGATAGTCACCATTATCCATATATAGCCGAAACCAACACTCAGAATTTAAATTAGATTGCTTTACCTGAGGTCTGGGTCCATGATTTTCAATCTGCAGATTATTCTTATTTTTGTTCTGTTGACTGGTGTCGTAAGTAATTTTAACAATGTCATTTATAATGCTTTTAATATGTTTATGCCATTAAAATTGTTAAAAGAGTCTACGTATCCCAAATGGTTTAATTCTGAGTTAATTAAACTGACAATTCAAAAGAAAAATGCTCATGCTGCGTATAAAAGATCGAGGTCACTTTGGATTATGAAAATTTTAGCAAATTACGATCTAGAATCGATAGACTTAATAATGACCTCTTTATATCCTACATTCAAAAAATTGTATCTAATATACAAGGCAACGCAAATTATTTCCGGAAATATGTCAACTATTGTCGAAAATCAAATGGTATTCCTAAACATCTACGTTTGACCGATAAATCAGCTGATTTATATCCGGATGTTGCAGGATTATTTGCTGAGCATTTTTCAAATTGTTATTCAGGGGGGAATTTTAATAACGTGCCTCAATTTAAATTTCAGCGGTCAGTTGAGTTAAGCAAAGTAAATGTTACTCTTACTGAGGTTTTTAATGCGTTATCAAAATTGCAAGAGTCCGCTAGTCTGGTCCTGATACCTGATGGTATTTCAGGTAATTTTTTGAAAAAATGTAAATTTTCACTCGCTAAACCTATAAATGATTTATCTAATTTGTTTGTTTTGTTTTATTATCACAGTTCACTATAATGATTCTGAAAATAGAATTAATTGTTCACAAGATAATAGGATTGGTAACTTGCACAAGTTTTTGAGTAAACATCGTCACTGACATCAGGAATATTCCCGATTTGCTGGAAGAGTAGCTTCATAACACCACTATTTAAAAGTGGCCAAAGAGTGGATATTGACAATTATAGAGGTGTATCATTACAATCTGCATAACCAAAACTTTTAGATTTATTGGTTTCAGAGCAATTTATGTGGAATTGTAAAACTTTATTGCCAATGAACAACATGGTTTTCTAAAAGGTAGGTCTACTATTACCAATCTTTTCTCATATCAATCATATTTGTCAGAGGCCTTGGAAAATGGATACCAAGTTGATGCTTTATATACTGATTTTTCCAAGGCCTTTGAGCAAGTTGATCACCGAAATTTATTGGCAAAATTAAAATACATTGGATTGAATGGTAGATTAATTGATTGGTTAGGTAGCTACTTAACTTGTAGAACCCAAAGAGTTAAAATTGGTAATGTTTGTTCTTCCGACATAAAAGTTATATCGGGTGTTCCTCAGGACAGGGCTCACATTGCGAAACAATTTTATTTTTATTGTTTATTAATGATATTGGACAAAGTTTGGAACATAGTAGAACATATTAGTAGATTTCTTCTGTTCGCCGACGACTTAAAGACATTTGCACGAATAAAAACTATTACTATTTTTTAATCTAAAGAAACGTTGTTTTATATCATTTCATCGCGGCCAAAAGATTGAATATGCATATTGTATATTCAATTACTCACTTAACTGGGTGTCATCTTGGGAATATCAAGGTGATATGCAACAAAGCATTGTAGATTTTTGGTTTTGTGGGTCGATTTTCTAAAGACATTAGTGTGCGTACTCTGCGGTTGTTGTATGTCTCCTTGGTTAGGCCTCATTTAGAATACGCATCTAGTGTTTGGCCACCTTATGCACTTACACATGCAAGTGAGTTGGAAAGGGTACAGGGAAGATTCTTGCTCTTGGCCTCTAGAAGGCTTGGGTTTAGTAGATACCATTTCAGTCACAGTGGAACATTGATTTATTTGGGTCTAGAGTCGTTTGAGAACAGAAGAATTTTTAGCGACTTTTGTTTCCTTTACAAAGTGGTAAATAATCTAACAGATTGCACAAACTTGGTTAATGCGTTCCATTTTTATGTGCCGTTCAGAGGCTCCTTTAGATCTAAACTTCTCTTTCGCACACGTTTACATACCACTAAGTATGTTGCGTTTAACCCACTTTGCAAAATGATGCGTTTGTGTAATCAGTTAAATAATAATATTAATTTTAAGCTATTTCAGCCTTCATTCTCTCAGTACAAATTATATTTGAAGCGCATTGACTTGTCCACAATCATTATTGGGTAGAGAAATTATAGTTAAGTACGGAGATTCTGCCTACAAATCTGCTTTCTATAATCACTCCCGAGGCTGAAGCTAATGAAGAAAGAAAATCCAGGGATGAAGATATCTCTAATGAAGATAGCGTAAGGACTCACTTTCTTATATTTCCATTGTCATATAAGTGATAATAATTTTAAATAATTAATAACATAAAATAATTCGAAGTATATAAACTTTATTAAAAGAATAATGGCGTTACCACAAGCACCACAAATTCAAAGGTTTCATTTAGACGCGATAACAAATTTCGATGGAATTCCTGCAACACTTGCAATATTCATTCTATCAAGCGAATATGTAATGCACATATTTTCGGATCGATTTAATCCTAAGAATCCTCAAAATCAATTTTTATTAAGAGCTATATTCGGAAAATTAACAGGTAGAGCTTTAAATTAAGTAGGAAGCAGGAGCAATTTACCAAACTGGCAAGCAATTAAATGATTACTATTACAATTCTTTAGTAGGAGATTTATTACATGCTAGGGGAGAAAAAATTAATTTTGGTAATAGATGTCAAGATATATTAGGTTTAATTTTAACAAAAGTTCAATTAACTGAACCCGAAGCAAATGTAAAGGAAACAAAAACAGAATTATATTCAAAACAAGCACTTAATGCATTTCTACGAGGTTTACATAATAGATTACCAATTCGATTAAGAGAACCCGTAAATTTAGAAGAAGCAATCGGCTTCGTAATACAGGAAAAAAACTTCTCGTGTGCCCGTAACAATTTCACAAAAAATCCAAGCAAAAATCATTATAATTATAATCCAAGACAACATAATATTCAGCAACCGCAAAACAACTAGAATAATTACCAACAATCATTTTCCAATCGTCCAACCAATTTTAATTATCAACAAAGACCAATTAAAATTGGTACTTTTACCAATATTGTAAAACACGAAATTGAAACTGAAGACGAAATATACGTATATAAAAAAGCTTAAAGGATGCCCTAATCATAACAACAAGAAGCAGATAGACAAATTAATGAATTGTTAACTAATGAAATCATTCAACCATCACATAGCCCATGGAGCAGCCCCGATATAATAATAATCCCAAAGAAGATAGACGCATCAGGAAAATAAAAATTCAGGATGGTGATAGATTATCGATTATTTAATGACAAATGCCCGTTACCATACGTCACGTAATTTTAGATAAACTAGGTATATGCAAATACTTTTCAACTTTAGATTTGGCATCAGGATACCACCAAATTGAAATGCATCCCAAAGATATCCCCAAGACAGCATTTTCCACACCGAGAGGACATTACGAGTACGAGCGAATGCCCTTTGGCCCAAAGAATGCCCCAGCAACCTTCCAGAGAGTAATGGACAACATTTTACGAGGAATACAAAACGAAGCATGCATCGTTTACCTAGACGACACTGTTCTATATTCAACATCATTAGAAGAACACATGCAAAAATTAAAATTAGTATTTCAGAGTCTACGAAAAGTACAATTCCATCTGGTGTAAAATCAAATCCAAATAAAATTAGAGCAGTTATTCAATATCCACCACCGAAGACAACAAAAGAACTAAACGGATTTCTAGGACTCACAGGAAATTTATAAAGAACTACGCAAAAATCACGAAACGCAATGTTTAAAAAAGGAAACAAAATCGAACATAATGAATGAAAAATTCATGGAATCTTCATTGAAGGCTTCACCACCGACGCATCAAACGTAGCAATAGGAGCAATCTTATCACAAGGACCAATACGATCTGACAAATCAGTATGATATACATCTCGAACATTCAATGACTCAGAATAAAAATACAGCACCATCGAAAAAGAACTACTAGCAGTAGTATGAGCAGTCAAATACTTCAGACCATACATTTACAGAAGGAAATTTACAATTTATTCATATCACCGACCCTTAGTTTGGCTATCAAAATTGAAAGAACCATTCAAAATTGCAAAGATGGAAGATAAAATTGGAAGAATACGACTACGAATTGGTTTACAAAAAGAGAAAAATAAATACCAACGCAGATGCATTTTCCAGAATTCAAATAAACGCCCTCGAAACTGAATCTCTAATCAACAATTACGATAAAAACGAAATTAATAAAATAATAGATGATGTAGAAAATCCACCATACACAAAAGAAATCGAATCATTAATTCAACAACTAGACGACGAATTGACAGTAAATTTAACAAATCAAAACTTTTCAAACAAAAGCAAAGGGGATGAGAAACTCAACAAGTTTTATTAAAATATATTTTTCGTAAAATTCTTAACTTTCGAAAGAAAAAATACAAATTGAAAATTTTGATATTTCTTGCCAATTGCTAATAAACTATTGGAGTTACGTCAAATTTACATAACAAATAGTTGTAGAGAATTCAAAACTGAATAAATTAGTATGAATAGCCTTTTTCCACAAACCTCACAGTTTTGATAAACATTATTATTATTATTATTGCTATGATGGCCACATCACCATTTTTTCAAGGAGTAATTACACAGATATTTTAAAAACGTTACCTCTGTGCGTTTATAAATTTATGATTCATACAGTAAAGGGTCACTGGGCACTTCATTTTCCGGACAGTAACGTCTCTGCATACCTGCGCGCCTCGTCAACACTTTGGAATGTCTGGAATGTTCACACAAACTGCTACAACCGGCCCATTCATAAAGTGCACTACACTGTTGCATTTAATGTTCAGGAATAAATTAATTAAAACTTTTGACATAAATAAATACATTCAAGCTTGCATTGATAGTCGTGCATTTGTAACATGCCAAAAATACATTTTGTTTAATGCAATATCTGAATTATCCACTAAAGTAGTTATTACAATAATTTATTCGTTACGCTACGATGAATTAAAAATTCTCACTTAACATGCGGTGAAACATTTTTGTTACGCTTATTACTTCAGTATCCTAAAAACTATCGCACTTTTATTATGGAAAATATTTAATATTGGTTAAATTCTATCATATCTTTTAATTATTGTAATATAACCAATAATTCTGAAACCACTCACTCTATCCAAACCTACGGATATGTTTTATTGATTAAAGAATGTGATAGGAAACACCCACCCACCCTGCATATACAATAAAATCTAAACTCTAACAATATGTTTACATTTTTAACTAACATCATCACTAACATTGTGAATTTTCTGGAAATTAAAACAGTGTCAGTGATTAAAGTTTAAATGCACATGTAGGGTGGGTGGGTGGCCTCTATCCACCCTCCAATCAGTAAAACATAGTCTTAGTACTGCATGCAAGAATTATTAATTAAAAGAAAATATACAAAGAATTAATTGAGAAAATACTCTTTCTTGTGTACATATTGACGTTAGTATTGACGAGATTGGAGGGTGGGATAGAGGCCACCCACCCACCCTATATATACTTTAAAATGTAATCCAAAGTATTGCGTTTAAATTTCTAGGCAATAGTATCTAAAGTGATCCGTTGTTTATTCTAGGTGTTAAGGGTATTTTGAGGTCATTTAACGATCAATGAAAAATTCAAGATCAAACAACAGCCATTTAAGGTCAACAATTATAAAAGTTCAACAATTGTATTAATATTGACGCAAATTTCGTTTTCTACATCTGCATAATACTTTGAAATAAAGAAATATTATTATTGTTATTATCTAAGGCCATCCAGCGGTTGTTCAAGGTCACACAGCCAAATTCAAGGCCCTTGATCATCTAATGAAATTAGTGACCATTCAAGATTATGAAAAGTTATTTAAAATCACCCAAGGATTGTCTTCGTTTAAGGTTCAGGGCATTCAATGTTATTTAACATCATGCAACAAAAGTTATAAATGAGTTAAGGTCATTTAGCGGCCACATAAAATTATTAACATTATACGGGCAATTTAAGGCAATAAATGACAGAAAAAGTCAGTCATTCAAAATTAATTGCGCATTCAAGGTCAATTAACCATTAATTCAAGGTCATGTAAGTTTATTCTTGGCGTCATTCGGGTTAAAATGATTTAAAGTTGTCTAGTGGTCAAGATCATCCATTGAAGATTACTTAAAGTAATTAACGATAATTTAAAGATTGTTCAAGGTCATCGTTTAAAGTTAAGGGTATTCAATGTTATATAACGTCATCCAATAATAATCATAATTGAGTTAGGGTCATAGAGCATTAAATGGCATAAAAAGTCATTAAGATTAATTGCGCATTCAAGGTCAATTAACCATTCATTCATTCAAGGTCATGTAAGTTTATTTTTAGGGTCATTCGATGATCAGTTAAAATTATTTAATGTTGTCTAGTGGTTAAGGTCATCCATTGAAGATTACTTGAGGTAAATTGATGACCTTAACCATAATTTATA
This sequence comes from Ontholestes murinus, assembly GCA_963969525.1. NCBI lineage: Eukaryota > Metazoa > Arthropoda > Insecta > Coleoptera > Staphylinidae > Ontholestes > Ontholestes murinus. The sequence goes on from OZ018387.1 coordinate 6,877,458, forward strand.
GATTTTTCAAGGTCATCGTTTAAAGTCAAGGCTATTCAATGTTATATAACGTCATCCAACAATAATTATGAATGAGTTAAGGTCATCTAGCAGTCATTTAAGATTACTTATTAACATTGTAGGGCATTAAATGACATAAAAAGTAATTTAAGATTAACTGCGCATTCAAGATCAGTTAACCATTCAATCAAGGTAATGTAAGTTTATTTTTAGGGTCATTCGATGATCAGTTAAAATGATTTAAAGTTGTCTAGTGGTCAAGGTCATCCATTGAGGATTATTTGAAGTAATTGGATGACCTTAACGATAATTTATAGATTTTTCAAGGTCATCGTTTAAAGTCGAGGCTATTTAATATTATATAACATCATCCAACAATAATTATGAATGAGGTAAGGTCATCTAGAAGTCATTTAAGATTATTAACGTTATGCAATGGTCGTTGTAGAGCATTAAATGACATAAAAAGTCATTCAAGATTAATTGCACATTCAAGGTCAATTAACGACCATTTATTCAAGGTCATGTAAGTTTAATCTCAGTGTCATTCGAATTAAAATGATTTAAAGTTGTCTAGTGGTCAAGGTCATCCATTGAAGATTACTTGAAGTAATTGGATGACCTTAACGATAATTTATTTTAGATTTTTCAAGGTCATCGTTTAAAGTCAAGGCTAATCAATGTTATATAACGTCATGCAATAATAATTATAAATGATAAATATTTTGCTCACTGCACTATTGATGAAACGAAAATAGAATATTATCTAATTTTGAAATAAGACACTTGTTTATTTTGTAATTCCTTCGAAAATAGTTGTCATTGACCGAAACACGTGTCAGGAAACTGAATATACCAATTTGAAAGCAAAGTGTCTTATTTCAAAATCAGATAAAATTATAAATTAGTTAGGGTCATAGAGCATTAAATGGCATTAAAAATTCATTAAATATTAATTCCACATTCAAGGTCAATTAACCATTCATTCAAGGTCATGCAAGTTTATTTTTAGGGTCATTAGATGATCAGTTAAAATGATTTAAAGTTGTCTAGTGGTCAAGGTCATCCATTGAGGATTATTTGAAGTAACCTTAACGATAATTTATAGATTTTTCAAGGTCATCGTTTAAAGTCAAGGCTATTCAATGTTATATAACGTCATCCAATAATAAATATAACTGAGTTAAGGTCATCTAGATGCACTCTTGATGAAACGAAAATAGATTATTATCTGATTTTGAAATAACTCACTTGTTTATTTTGTAATTCCTTTAAAAATGGTCGTCTTATTTCAAAATCGGATAAAATTATAAATGAGTTAGGGCCATAGAGTATTAAATGGCATAAAAAGTTATTCAAGATTACTTGCGCGTTCAAGGTCAATTAACCATTCATTCAAGGTCATGTAAGTTTATTTTTAGGGTCATTTAAATGATTTAAAGTTGTCTAGTGATCAGGGTCATCCATTGAAGATTATTTGAAGTAATTGGATGACCTTAACAATAATTATAAAAGAGTTAAGGTCATCTAGCAGCCATTTAAGATTATTAACGTTATACAATGGTCGTTGTGGGGCATTAAATGACATAAAAAGTCATTCAAGATTAATTGCGCACTCAAGATCAATTAACCATTCATACAAGGTCATGTAACTTCATTTTCAGGGTCATTGGATGATCAGTTAAAATGATTTAAAGTTGTCTAGTGGTCAAGGTCATCCATTGAAGATTACATGAGGTAATTTGATGACATTAACGATTATTAGAGTCATTTAACTATTACTCAAGGTCATTAAACATCAATTAACGATCATTAATGGCATTCAATCAGTCAAGTTCATTATTCAAGGTTACCAGCGTAATAATTAAAATTTTTAAAGAAAAAAAAAATTCAAAAATTCAAAAGTTATAAAATTTAAAAATTTAAAAATTTAAAAATTTAAAAATTTAAAAATTTAAAAATTTAAAAATTTAAAAATTTAAAAATTTAAAAATTTAAAAATTTAAAAATTTAAAAATTTAAAAATTCAAAAATTCAAAAGTTCAAAAATTCAAAAATTAAAAATGCAATAATTCAACAATTTCGAAAATTTAAAAATTCAAAACTTCAAGATTATTTTAAATCATCTAATAATCGTGAACTAATTTTATGATCATTCAAAGGTCATTTAAAAGTAATTTAAAAGTGTTAAAGTTTCTGTCATACAATGATAATTATTAATGTCATCCAGCGATTATTTAAAAGTATTAATGTCATCTAATGATTATTCAAGGTAATAAAAGGTCATTTAAGGTCAGTTAACGATTACTCAAGGTTATCTAAGGTCATATAATGATTAATTAAGGTCACCCAGCTACCATTAGAGTAATTTAACATTATTTAAGGTCATCGAATGACTATTAAGAAATATTTGAGGTCATATAGCAGTCACTAAAGGTCACCCAATAGTGATTTAAGGTTGTTAGAGTTTGTTTAGGGTCATCTAATGATAATTTAATATAATTAAAGGTCGTCCAGCGGATTTTCAGACTTATGTAGGATAATTTAAGATCGTGAAGCAATTAGTTAAGAATATTTGATTTAAAGTTAATGCTTGTTGCGCTACACTCTTGATGGAAACAGATATTAATATTAGGTGGAGAGTAACACTTGTTTTGTTCCATAATGTTTTTATTCTCACTTACCTGACACGTGTTTCGGTCTTCGTAGATCATTATCAAAGTTAAACTGAAACAGTTTAACTTTGATAATGATCTGCGAAGACCGAAACACTTGTCAGGCAACTGAGAATAAAAACATTATGGAACAAAACAAGTGTTACTCTCCACTTAATATATTTAATTTAATCTAACGATTATTTAATGTGATCTAATGACCAATTTTAGTAATCCAACGATCAATACAATAATTCAAGATTAATTCATTTAATCCAATAATTTAAAAAAATAATTGAAGGTCATTCAATTGCAATTGAAGGTTATTAAATTTTTTGAAGGTCATCCAATGATAATTGAAATTATATTCCAGTCATCCAGTCAGGTCATTAAAGATTGTGCGGAATAATTTAAGGTTATCCAGCGATTATTTAAAAGTGATTGATGTCTTCTAACAATTACTTAAGATAATGAAATGTCATTTAAGGTCAATTGAAGATCATTCAAGGGCATCAAATGGCCACTCAAGGTTATTTAAGGCCATCCAGCGGTCAATACAGAAATTAAATAACATTATTTAAGGTCATTCAATGATTGTTATAAATTATTTGTGGTCATACAGTTAATGAAGGTCATCCGATAATAATCATTCAATCCAATACACACAACTTCATCTCATACTTTACTACTCTCTTCATTGCCTTCTCATGCACGATCATTCTATTTGTGTCCTGAAGCAGAATGTGTCCAGACGTTGATCTTTCAATCTCCAGAATCTTCTTCAGGAACAATCACTGCTCTCTCTTTCTCTCAATGTATGGTATTCATACTTCCGTACTTACCACGTTTCTACACATACAGCAAAAATTACCAACACTAACTACAGTGATTATTAATCCTGCATCTCTTCAGTGAGTTGATTTTTGTTTTTTCACATTTTTATGAAATGTATTTTACAATTTTGTAGCTTTGGATTTTTTAAATAAATCTTTAAATTTAAGCATTTTAAAAGTTTTATAAAAACGTGAAAAACCTTTTTGATAATAGGTGAATTATAAGTTAAGGTTTACCCAAAATACATGTTGATTTTTACTTTCCCTGTGATTATAAATACATTTTAGAAAGTATTAAACAAAAATGGGAGTTTAAAATATCGTGAATAATTTTCTTTTGAAAAACTAAACGGTATACAGTGGTCTATAAAACATTACAAATATTCAGTGGGTGGGTGACCTTGAACTTAGTAAAATATACCCACTATGTTTCTTTTAGGAAATTATAAGAAAATGTATTATTTCTGTGCAATGTACTCAGTTATATTATTATTATGTCAATATGTTTTCCTAATCGGATGCTGTATTAGATGACCCAGACTTATCTTAATTATATAATTTGAATTCAGTCATTATCAAAAGTTTGGCATTTTTTAAATCAACAATTAAAGATCACATGAAATTTTAAACACCGAAAAGCAGACTTTACAACGAGTTATATAATTCGAAGAGGTAAGTGATTCATCTTCGGCCGCAGTGGAATTCGATCAAATATTTCACGCACGCAGCCATGAACTCGGTGACTAAAAGCTCGGAGCTTTAACCAAAGTTCAAGGGCGGCCTCGATCGGTTCTCGGAACGTCGTCGTCATGAGAAGGGGGTTGGATTAATTTTTCGAAAGGAGTAATGAAGATGGACAAGAAGTAGACGGCGTAATTTTTTGTGACATAATAACTTTAATAAAATATTTATTGAGCGTTTCATCTACTAGATATCCAATTTGTGTATTATTTAACACTTGCATAATTAACAAAACTATTTATTACAAATGTCATCGTGGTAGTACAAATAAAATTACGAGCCGAAAACGAGACCCTTGAAATCCGTGTCGGCATCTTTATCCGACAGATTAACAAGAAGTTAAGTCCTCACACCCCACACAAAGTGCACAGTTTTCAGCCTCTTTGATCCGCCGACGGCGGATTGATACCTCTTGACAGGCGCACTGTTCCCGGTAAATAGACCACCCCTCACCTATTGAGAGGGAAATTCTTAGAAGAATTCCATCAAATAAAATATCTATCTTGAATTCTGCCGCCCTCTCAGTAGTACATTGGCGCCAGTGAGAATGAAAAAAAGACCACCAAGTGTCAAGTGATTAATTTGATGGTTTTTGAGCTATTTTTTTAGCTTCAAGTAGATTAACTAATTTGATGAAATTTAAATTAGTTTATATTAGATGAGGATAGAATTACAACACTGTGACCTGGTGGGATATCTTATATTAAATTGATGACGTACGAGGAGAATTATTAATTGTAACTACAATTAAAAATAATTATAATGACCACAGTAATTTCGTTCTGATTTCTTTGTAAATTGTAAGGTTTGTTCACCCTCCATATTTTCCCGAAAGGGATGTTAAGTGTTTTAGTGAAGTTGTTTGTTTAAACAAAAGTGCTTAAAATTGAGGATGTTGCTCCTTTCAACAGCGCTTATCTATTGAATGTAATAATTCGCTAAAGTTCCTTCCTTTCCCAATCTCTTTGTCTCGTTACTAAATCAGTGAAATTCACCAAAAACATGACGTCTTCGTCTCTTCCCAGTAGTCTTTTATGGTTGAACCTCCGCATCTTAACCGAATATAACTTAATTAATCAAATAAATAATATTCATCATGATAAATTTATTAATTAAGGTATTATAAAATTCCATTTATGTCATGGTCAATATTAATGCTAAAGTCATGTACATCTGTAAAAATATAAACACGAATTTTCAATAAACCGTAATAACTCAAAAATGATCGAAAACAGGTATTTCGGGTATTTACCTTTCCCATTAGACCCCATTATCCTTGAAGTGATATGTTTACATTCAATTACGTTAATGGATTAACCTATCAGAACAATAATTTTTTTGAAAAAATTTAAACGCCCATAACGTATCGAATTGATGCCCAAACAAGCATGAATCAAATTCTGGGAAACGCTAGGCGCAGAGACGTCGTCGTGATGGTACAAACGGTCACTCAATACAGTACGCCCCCACATAGAGTCGCACGCGAATCATCGATTCGTTTAAGATAAATACGAAGAATTTTTTGAGCAATACGAAGAATTTGCTTATATAGGTCAGTGTCGGCGACCCTACGTTGCGTAATCGATACTAGGGGAGAGCGCGGCCTTGGAACGCGCATTAATTTCCCAATCAAAACAAGCTTTCCACAAATTTAAAATCGATTCGCCTGTTTTCCGGGAGCACTAGCGCTCGTTTATTATGTTACGTTCCGAAAACTCATTAATGAATGAAAATGCTGCGACGCAGCAGATAAAATCCCACCGGTGTGTATATATTTTTTTGAATCATTATCAAAACTTCCGTTACAGTTTATTCAGTACATTCCCGTAGAATGGGAAATTCCTAGTACGGGTATTTACCCGTAATCTCTTATCATATGTGTGTACATAATGCAAAATGCGCACTCGAAAGGTTTATTAGATGAGGTGTGTTGATAACTGATGATCCTTATCATAAGTAGTTTTCTCTGTGTTATAAATAATTATAATTAATTTCAATTATTGTAAAACTTTCCTTTACACTTATTTTGATAACATCGAATGTTATTCTTTTAGAAGAATAGCAGGTTTTTAATTTCCTAAGAAAAAACTGGTAAATTTTATCATAATAAAGAGGTTCGTTGTGAACAATTAAATTCAAAACGACCGAATGAATATTCATCCTTCAAAGTTGGAGTCCCAGTGTGCAAATGGATGAATTAAAAAAAAACAAAATATGGCCTGAAAATGCAAGAATAAGTGATTTTTTAGAACACATCTGATGAAAACAATGCAAACACAATAAAGATTTTGTTTATAAATCTGCTATCTGCTAACAAATTTAATGATTTTGAGGCATTCTTAATTGATAGGTCTTTCAACTTTTCTGCAGTTAGTGAGCATTGGCTTAATGAAGCGGAAATCTCAAGGATCGGGATTTTATTGGTATGTATCACCAAGATGATAAATGAAATAATTAGTACTAACACCTTTCCAATGATATTAAAAGTCTCTAAGGCGATTCCAATTTATAAAAATGGCGATCCAACAGATATCAAAAAATACCGACCAATTTCTCTCTTACCAATCATTTCAAAGGTTGTGGAAGTCCTGTTGATGGACCAAGTTCTGAAATACTTTGAAGTCAATAATCTTTGGAGTGCTTTGCAATTTGGTTTTCATCAGAGTACGTCTACGACGGACGCAGTGCTTGCTCTCAGCAATAAGATTCTTGAATCATTTAAAAGAAAGAATGTATCACTTGTTTCCTTCCTTGATCTAAGTAAGGCGTTTAATTGTGTATCCTATGAAATTCTAATTACTAAATTAAGACGGTACAATTTTGATGATAATAGTATTGAATTAATGAAGTAATATCTAATAAACAGATACCTAATAGATTACTTTAATAAATACCAATCAGCGCTTGCTTCTCTTACGCATCAATCCCTCAAGGATCCATTTTAGGGCCCCTAATATTCATTAATGACCTTCCTTTAGGAACAGGAGAGGCTGAAACATTTTTATATGCTGATGACAGTATGACCTTTGTCGAGAGTAACTCCGTTGCTGAAGCCCAAGCAAAGAATATTACCACATTTAATCTAGTGGGTAATTGGTGCAAACAAAATGAACTACTTTTAAATTAAGCAAAGGCCAAAAAAGTAGGTTTTTCCTTAAACAAAAACCACACAATTGTAGAGAGCACCTGCTTCCTGGGTATACATATTGATTCTGCATTATGATGGGATAAACACGAAAATCATTTGGCTAACAAAGTGTCGAAAAATATATTTTGTCTACGTAATCTAGCTGGAAATGTCTGTAAGAAAATACTAGTATAACTGCATACTATGGCATCATTGAGTCACATCTACGATATGGAATTCTGGTTTGGTGCCCTTCGGCCTGTAGATATAGGCTATTCAGATTACAAAGAAAAACTGTTAGAATATTAAATGATGCAAGTTATAAATCAGATTGTAAACCAATTATCAAATATTTGACCATTTTAACTCTGCCTTCCATTTACATCTTAGAATAACTGCTATACGTATAATACAATTAGTATTTAAAGTTATCATGTCTATGCCTCTATCCCACCCTCCAGTTAGAAAAACATAATCAAAAATTATTTGTATGAATAAATGTCTAAAAATTGCAATTATTTTGTGTTTATTTATATTTTACAACTTTTAATTAAAACCCTCGCTTATGTTTTACTGATTGGAGGGTGGGATAGAGGCCACCCACCCACCCTACATATACATGATAACTTTAAATACTAATCGTTGATGATTTTGCTGCTTACAAAACAATAAAACCTTGTATGTAATAAAAAATCAAGCATAATCTAAATATAACTTTAAATTTAAACGACCATCTATAACTAATCATATTTAAGCTAGATTTAAAGCCTTTCCACGTATCATGTATATAATTTTTATTAATTTACACACTCAAAGATTTTAATTTCTCAATTTTCTTCTATTCAAATTTTGTAATTAAAGTTATTGCAAAGCGCGAGGCGATCAGTAATTGAAGTTAATATGTATATGTAGGGTGGGTGGGTGGCCTCTATCTCACCCTCTAGTCAGTAAAATATCATCAAAAATTATTTGAAATATTTGTATGAATGCATCAATTAAAAAATGCAACTGTTTTGTGTTTGTTTACATTTTAAAACGTTCAACTAAAACCCTCGCTAATGTTTTACTGATTAAAGGGTGGGATAGAGGCCACCCACCCACCCTACATATACATGATAACTTTACTTGCTAATCGTTGATGATTTTGCTGCTAAAAACAATCAAACCCTTTATGTAATAAAAAATAAAACAAAATTAAAATTTAAGTTTAAATATAAATAACTTTTTATAGCTAATCTTATCTAATTTAGATTTAAAGTCTGCCCACCCACCATGCATAAAATTTTTACTGATTTATTCACTCAAAAATATTACTTTTTTAATTTCTTTTTTATTCAAAAAGTTTTGCAATTAATTTCATTGGATGCAGCAAGACGATAAAGGATTATAGTTTATATGTATATGTAGGGTGGGTGGGTGGCCTCTATCCCACCCTCCAATCAGTGAAACATCATCAAAAATTATTTCAAAAATTTCTATGAATAAATTTCTAAAAATTGTAATTATTTTGTGTTTATTTATATTTTACAAATTTTAATTAAAACCCTCGCTTATGTTTTACTGATTGGAGGGTAGGATAGAGGCCACCCACCCACCCTACATATACATGATAACTTTAAATACTAATCGTTGATGATTTTGCTGCTTACAAAACAATAAAACTTTTATGTAATAAAAAATAAAGCATAAGCCAAATTTAAGTTTAAATTTAAATGATTTTCTATAGCTAATCTTATCTAATTTAGATTTAAAATCTGCCCACCCATCATGCATAATAAATTTACTAATTTCCTCACTCAAAAATTTTACCTTTTGAATTTTTCCTTTATGCAAAACGTTTTGTTATAATTATTACTCCAAACCATGAGACGATCAGTAATTGAAATTTATTTGTATATCTAGGGTGGGTGGGTGGCTTCTATCCCACCCTCCAGTCAGTAAAACGTCATCAGAAATGATTTGAAAAATTTGTATGAATAAATCTCTAAAAATTACAATTATTTTGTGTTTATTTTTATTTTTACAACTTTAAATTAAACCCCTCGCTTATGTTTTACTGATTTGAGGGTGGGATAGAGGCCATCCACCCACCCTACATATACATTAAAACTTTACTTGCTAATCGTTGATGATTTTGCTGCTAAAAACAATTAAACCCGTTATGTAATAAAAAATAAAACAAAATTAAAATTTAAGTTTAAATATAAATGACTTTCTGTAGCTAATCCTATCTAATTTAGATTTAAGGTCTGCCCACCCATCATGCATCAAATTTTTACCAATTTACTTACTCAAAAATTTTACCTTTTTAATTTCTTTTTTAATCAAAAAGTTTTGAAATTAATTTTACTGGAAACCGAAAGACGATAAGGAATTAAAGTTTACATGTATATGTAGGGTGGGTGGGTGGCCTATATCCCACCCTCCAGTCAGTAAAACATCATCGAAAATTATTTGAAATATTTGTATGAATAAATCAATTAAAAAATGCAATTTTTTGTGTTTGTTTACATTTTACAACTTTTAATTAAAACCCTCGCTTATGTTTTACTGATTGAAGGGTGGGATAGAGGTCACCCACCCACCCTACATATACATGACTACTTTAATTACTAATCATTGATGATTTTGCTGCTAAAACAATCAAACCCTTTATGTAATAAAAATTAAAACTAAATAAAAATTTAAGTTTAAATATAAATGCCTTTCTAGAATGTTTAGGTTTTGATCAAATAAATCCAAAATTGAAAAATTCTCGTAATTCTGGATGAAATTTCTTTGAATCTAAAGGAGAAATAGTAGGTTTTGATCAGATAAAACCAAAACTGAAAAATTGTGTAAAGAAATTTCTTTTTAAATTCTTTGGGGGATAATTTTAGAATTCTGGAAGAAATCTCTGTGAATTTAGAAGAGAAACTCCTCCTAAAATTTGCTGGGAAAAATGTTGCGTAATTTTCGAATGCTGGAAGAAATCTCTTTGAATTTAAAATTCCTCAGCAAAAAATATTGGTTAATCCCAAAATTGCTAAATAAAAAATTCTCGTAATCGAGAAACTCCTTTTAAAATTCCATGGGAAAAATGTTGGATATTTTTCGACTTCTAGAAGAAATTTCTGTGAATTTAGAAGAGAAAATCCGTTCAAATAAATGTGGGAAAATTGTCGAATTCTCGAAGAAATTTCTTCGAATTTAGAAGAAAAACTCATTCTAAAATTCCTTGGCAAAAAATTATTGGATAATCCAAAATTGCTAGATTAAAAATCTCGTAATTGCGGAGAGAAACTTCTTTTAAAATTTAAAAAATGTTGCATAATTGTCGAATTCTGGAAGAAATTTCTTTAAATTTAGAAGAAAAACTCCAAAAAATATTAGATAATCCAAAATTGCTAGAAAAAAAATCTCGCAATTGATAATAGAAACTCCTCTTAAGATTCCTTGGGAAAAATTTTTGGATAATTGTCAAATTCTCGAAGAATTTTTTTCTAATTTAGAAAAGAAAGCCTTTTTAAAATTCATTGACAAAAAATATTAGATAATCCAAAATTGCCAGAACAAAAATTTCGAAATTGTGAAAAAAACTCCTTTTAAAATTTCTTTAGAAAATCATTTTCAAATTCTGGATGAAATTTCTTTGAACTTAGAAGATAAACTCCTCTTAAAATTCCTTGGCAAAAATATTAGATAGTCCAAAATTGCTAGATAAAAAATCTCGTAAATTGAAAAGAGAAACTCCATTTAAAATTCCTTGAGAATAAATATTGGATAATTCTAGAATTCTGGAAGAAGTTTTGTACGAATGTAGAAGAGAAATTCATTTTAAAATTCTCTCAGAAAAAATATTGGATAATTCTAAAATTCTGGAATTTAGAAGAAAAAGTGTAGATTTTGATCAAATAAAACCAAACATGAAAAAATCTCGTAATTGTGGAGAGAAACTTCTTTTTAAATTCCATGGCCAAAAAATATTGAATTTTTCTAAAATTATGGAAGAAACTTCTCGAATTGAGAGGAGAAAGTTTAGATTTTGATCAAATAAAACCAAAATTGAAAAATCCTCGTAATTGTAAAAAGATAAATACTTTTTAAATTCCTTGGGTAAAAGTATTGAATAATTTGAGAATTTCGGAAAAAGTTTCTTCGAATTTAGAGGAGAAAGTGTAGGTTTTGACCAGATAAAACCAAAACTGAAAAATTGTGAAAAGATTATTTTTTAATTCCTTGGGTTAAATATGTTGAATAATTCTAGAATTCTAGAAGAAATTTCTGTGAATTTAGAAGTCTGCCCACCCATCATGCATACAAATTTTATTTAATTTCCCCACTCAAAAATTTTACCTTTTGAATTTTTTTATTCAAAAAGTTTTGTAATTAATTTTACTCCAAACCGCGAGACGATCAGTAATTGAAATATATATGTATATATAGGGTGGGTGGGTAGCCTCTATCCCACCCTCCAATCAGTAAAACATCATCAAAAATTATTTCAAAATTTGTATGAATAAATCTCTAAAAATTACAATTATTTTGTGTTTATTTATATTTTACAACTTTAAATTAAAACCCTCGTTTATGTGGGATAGAGGCCACCCACCCACCCTACATATACATGATAACATTAAATACTAATCGTTGATGATTTTGCTGCTTACAAAACAATAAAACTTTTTATGTAATAAAAAATAAAGCATAATCCAAATTTAAGTTTAAATATAGATGACAGCTAATCTTACCTAATTTAGATTTAAAATCTGCCCACCCATCATTCATAATAATTTTACTAATTTACTCACTCAAAAATTTTACCTTTTTAATTTCTTTTTTAATTAAAAAGTTTTGTAATTAATTTTACTGGAAACCGCAAAACGATAAGGAATTAAAGTTTATATGTATATGTAGGGTCGGTGGGTGGCCTCTATCCCACCCTCCAGACAGTAAAACATCATCAAAAATGATTTGAAAAATTTGTACGAATAAATCTCTAAAAATTGCAATTATTTTTGTTTATTTATATTTTACAACTTCTAATTAAAACCCTGGCTTATGTTTTACTGATTGGAGGGTAGAATAGAGGCCGCCCACCCACCCTACATATACATGACAACTTTAAATACTAATTGTTGATGATTTTGCTTCTTACAAAACAATAAAACCTTGTATGTAATAAAAATAATGCATAATCCAAATTTAACTTTAAATATAAACCGCAAGACGATAAGGAATTAAAATTCATATGTACATGTAGGGTGGGTGGGTAGCCTCTATCCCACCCTCCAGTAAACTCAATTTTATGAACGAATGGATATCGATGATTTTGTATAAACGGGGATTTCGTCTAAAATGTTTTTATTTATGATTTACTGAATTAATAAATGATAAATTATCACCTCGTTTGTGAAAAATGTCCTGATATTCTCTACATAGTTTTTCAATTGAGTATTTATATTTAAATGATCGTTATTAGGTCTTCAATATGTTTTTTGGGAATAAGTGATTGATGTGAAGGGTTTGGTTGTATATTGTTGATTGTGTAGTTATGGATTTCAACTAGTGCATTACCATCCTTTGCTATGGTTAAAGAAAAAGGAATCTAATATTTTTCACCTTTAATTTCTGGAATTAATATTTCGCCTTCATTAATTGAAACTTCTTCTTGATACAATAAAATAACAACTCAATCTCAAAATTAGAATCAAAATCGATCTAAAATAGCGAGAACGCCAATATTTATAGGCTCAGAGAGCAACAAAAACATTAAACTGATAAATACAAAACATTTCAATCCAACATAAAAATAAATACAGAAAATAGTTTATGGTCCACCGGTGTTCTGCTTGTGGAGCCATGTATATGTCTTCGTATATGTTAGTTCTTTAACTGTTATTGGTCGAAGAAATATGCTATTGCTTGAACTGTTCTTTGTAACTATACATAAAGTACATTTTTTCCTAAATGGTTGTTAACTTGTTGTGCCTGTTATTGTAGCAATATGACGGCCAAATATTTCGGCAACTCGGTTCGGGTCTTCTATTTTATTCTCTCCATTTTGTATGATGTTAATAGGTTTTCGTAATTTTTCTCTTCCAAAATCTTCATCTACGAGTGATCATATTTTGTTAACTTTGATTTTTGCCTTTAGTATTTCATTTTCATGAAATTTCTCTGATCTAATTTCTATCATATTTCTATATATTTGTTTCAATTTTTCTGAAAATTTATTTCATTTTCATTAATAATAATTATAATAATTTTTGGTTAAAACATAGAGAATTTTTCAATTCAGTCAAAGTTGTTATCTTTAAAACTTTTCTACTTACTGTTTTTTTAATTATTTTGTTATTAAAATTTTACATCTTACCACTTTCCTTTGGTCATTAGAATTCACTGGAACGTATAATTCCAAACTCTTTCAAAAAATAAAAACTATTTTCAGAATCTTCAAATTAGATCTCATAAGACCTGAAAATCTTACAACTAGTTCAAAACTTTCTTTTACCTTTAGAATTTTAGGAAATTTTCAATAGAAAAACTCTGGTCCAAAACGTTTACTTGTACATCTAATTGGTTTTCTAAAAACTCCCAATTCAAAGATTTTCTTTCAAAACTTTTCGTCTTTAGATTTTCTAAAAACTTCAAAAATAAAGGAAATAATAGGTATTTGGTATTTTTCTTACAACTAAATTCCTCTTGATAAAACCGTTATAAGACTTGTTGATTTAAAAAGTCAGCACTTTGAATGTAAATTAAGGGAATAATATTATTTACGTTTAAGAGTAACTGGAATTGTTTAGATTCTTCATAACGATAATTTTTATAAGTGCATTTATATGTTTTATTATGTTCGTAATTCGGAAAATACAGGAAGATTATTTTACTTTCGTGGCAATTAATTCTAGAATCTCGTTTTGTTGATGTTTGAATTATAGAAATTAATGAAAATATTACGCACTTCCGCTAATCTGCTCTAAAGCGATCGGCATGTTTACAAACACGGCGATTGTCTAGACGAGATGCGGAAATCATTCGAAGGTTACACTATTAGTTGTAATCTTGACCTCACTCAACCATGCAATATGGGTAATATCGAACATAACATTCACAATTTAATGACGTAGATAACTGTAAATGTGTGTACATAACTTTTAAATATAAGTCCTTTTGAGGTTTTTAATAATTGATAAGAGTACTTTAATTTAAGAAATCTTTCTACAAATTCATAAAGGATCATCTGATTTAATAGCATTCAATAAGAAAAAAAGAAGAAATATATTTGCACAATTTTTGAAAAACTCTCACACGCACAGCGCGCGGTCCGCTGCCAAAAAACTCTCCATAGAGACTTAATTTCCAATGGCTTGAGTACTGATAGACATACCTTTCGAGTCCCTTGGATTATTTGGGTAACTAAGGACATACCCCTCGAGCCCCTCAAATTATTTGCATTCACTGAGGAAGCTAAAGAAATATAAACTTTTTTTAGGACACCTTGTATCTATTATCCTTTACCATCAATTGTGTTTATTAAAGATTTTTTTTGGTGTAAATTCCAAGATAAAATCTTAACTCGAAATCCACACAAAAAATGTTGAAGCATTAAAACTTGGCTAAAACATTCCTTGTTTATTCCAAATAAGGAAATAGAAATGTGTTGTAGATTAACAAAATGATTCATGTTTTTGAATTACTAGAAGCTGATCCAAAAGTAAATTCCCATTTAAATCTACGCACATTTCAAAAATAAATTGTACCCATAATAAATCAAAAGCGAAACAATTGAATGTGAATACCCATGCCTTTAAACGGACAATTGACCACAACACTCGGCATTGTTTACATAATCGGATCCTATTAATACCGCCAACATAATTGATCACCTTCACCTTCGGATAAAAATAGCGGAGATCTATTATAAACCAAATCGACGTGTCTATTCCCAGCGGAAACGTGATTTCGGTACTTGCTTTTTTTTCCGCCCGCCTAATTGCCGTCCTTTGCAATTTCGGGCTTCCTCAATACGCGACCCTTGGCGCGAATATTCCGAATTTATTTCGACGGCTTCTATTTTCAAAACGGCCGTGAAGCCGGGCATCAACTGGAGAGTGTTGAACGCTTCCGACTTTATTAATCTCCGATGATTTGTGCGCGATGTGCGGTTTCTGCGGTCGCAAAAACAAAAACAGGACTAATTTTAAATCCGCGGCGTTGATTAAATGAATGAAGATGTATGTTGAAGGCGGGCAAGGCTGCGCCTATACTCGTTTTAGATGAACTTGAGTTTTGGTTATGTAATTGGTGTAGAAATAAACTTTGCAAAATGATATTCGGTTCTTTAATTGACTGGATACATAGGTAATTATAGGAAAAGAGTAACTGTTGCTGTTAACAGTACACGATTCGCTTTATTAAATAACAAAATATTATTTTGCAAAGTTTATTTAACAATAATGATGGGGAAACATATAATTATTACTTGCATCTCAACAGCTTCACGTGGATTTGGAAAGAAAACCAAAATTCTTTAATATAAAAGTTAACATTTAATGCGATCTCCGCTCAAGTGCATTAGCAACATCTCAATCACAGTTGAACTTTGCTATTTCTGTAGATCACGATGATCTGGCCAAATCAGAGAACACTCTTCAACGATTAGCCAATTTAGGGCTTTCTTAATTGCAGTGATTTCAAAGCTTTAGAATCACTTTCTGTAAATATTCTGTGAAGACAAGACCAAAGCCGACAAGCTCCTATGACTCTAAGAAATAATCATCATCTCCAGCAATTTGAAAACGAAGAATACAAGACCACACAATCCAGATTCGAAGTAAGTTTCCTTCTGATACTAAAAGGCTGGTATCCACACACACACGTGCGCACATGATAAGGTCATGCCTTCACATGTCGATATCATTGGTTCATAATCTTGGATACTAAATACTAGATGATTCCCTTTAGTTAGTGTGAGATACAGTCCAATTGATCTACACATTTTTCATACTTCTTCTAACCTTCCCAACTTCTAAAAATTCCTTCTGACATTTTCGGTCGCATCATCCTAATAATTTGTTCCATCTTATTCCGTTGTTTTTGCAACCATCTCCATTGCTTTTGTGGTCTAATGTTTTCTATTTTTTATCTTTGTAATTTATTTTTTATTATATCTATAATAAATTGGGTAGGTTTTCTATCATCCGTTGTCTGTCATCATTCTTTTGAGTTATCACTTTAGTCTTTTGTTGTACATTGCTGTCTATTGCAGTCTATTTTCTGTCTTCATAATCGTTTATCATCTGCTTCATATCAACTGTCATCTGCTATCTATTATGTCTAATCTGTCATATTATATATGTCATCTGTCGTCTGTTGTTTGTCATCTCTCATCTGTCATCTATCTGTCGCCCGTCCCCTGTCTTCGGAATTGTCACATCTGTTGTACAATGTTGTATATTGTAGTCTATTTTCTGCCTTCATAATCTTTTGTCATCTGCCTCATACCAACTGTCATCTGCCATCTGTTGTGTCTAATCTGTCATATTCTGTATGCCATCTTTCGTCTGTTGCTTATCAATTTTTTGATTTTATATTTTACTTTCCATTGTTTCTATGGTGAAAAAAGTAGGTTATTTATTGTCATCTGTCTTATGAATTGTCTTTTCAGTCTTCTGTTATCGATTGTTGTCTATTCTATGTTTTGATAACCTCTTTTTAATTCCATTTTTTTGTATGGGTTTTTAACAGTTATAATATCTTTTCTTTACGATCTGTCATCTGTTCTTGTTGAATGTCTTCTGTCTTCTGAATTCTGTCATCTGTTAATTATAATTTCTTATCTATTTTCTGCTATATCATCTGTCGTCTATATTCTATCTTTTGTGTTTGAAATTCTCTTTTCTATTTCCTGTCCTCTTTAGTTTCTATGGTGTTGCAAGTAGTAATTTTTTATAAATAAATATAAAACCTTATCTGCCTATTATCTTCTGTCGTCGCTCTTATGTTTCCCACCATCACTTTTTTTTAATGTTCCTAATCTTTGAATGCATTTTTTATGTTTACTAAATTTGTTATTTCTAGCGTTGATATTTAATTTTATTCCATTAGCATTAAGCAGTTGACAGATGGCAGTTGATAAATGACAGTTGACAGATGATAGTTCATAATTAATAGTTAACAATTGTCAAATAACAGTTGATAAAAATCACTTATGAGAGTGTACGGTAATAGTTGACAGTTGATGAATGGCAGATAATAAATGACAGTTAATAGTTGACAACTGGCAGATGGCAGATGATAGTTGACAGATGACAGTTGATAGTTGACAACTGACAGTAAATAGATGTTAATTAATCAACTGTCATTTAGATGGTCAATAATTGACAGATAACATGTGCTAGATAGTAACAATTGACATTTGGCAAATGATAGTTGACAGTTGATAGATAACAGTTAACAATTGACAGATAATAGTTAATAAATATTTGATATATGGCAGTGTACAAATGACATATGACCGGTAATAGTTAATAACCATTAATAAATGACAGTTGATGGTTGACAATTGACAAGTGTATATATGATAGATGATTACAGTTGATAGTTATTATGTTTTTAATAAATGACAATTGATAAATGTCATTTGATATATGACAGTGCATAGATAACATATGACCGGTAATAGTTGACAGTTAATGAATGGCAGTTAATGGTTGAAAATTGACAGATGGCATTTGATAGTTGACAGGTAACAGTTGACAATTGACTGGTTACACATGACTATGACAGTTGACATTTGGCAGTTGATAGTTGGCAGACAACAGCTGATAAATGACAATTAACAGATGATACTTCATATTTAATAGTTGGCAAATGACACATGACCGATGACAGTTGGTAGTTGATAGATGTTAGTTGAAAGTTAATAGTCAACAGTTGATAAATGACATTTGACAGATAACAGTTAATAGTTGACAGTTAACAATTGACAGATGACATTCACCATATTATCGGTGATAGTTAACAGTTAATAAATGATATTTAATAAATAACAGTAGGCAGTTAACAATTGACAGATAACATATTCCAGATAATAGTTGACAGATGACAGTTGATAGCCGACAATTGAATGGTGTCATTTGATAGCTAGTGAACGTTGATATTTTGCAGTTAACAGCTGACAGTTGATAGTTGACAGTCGGCAGTTGATAAATGACAGTTGACAGATTATAGTTTATAATTCATAGTTGAGAATTGTCAAATAACAGTTGATAAAAATCATTTGATATACTTATGAGAGTGTACGATAATAGTTGACAGTTGATGAATGACAGTTAATAGTTGACAATTAACAGATGGCAGATGATAGTTGACAGATGACAGTTGAGAGTTGACAATTGACAGTTAATAGATGTTAATTAATAAATGACAGTTGATGGTCAATAATAGACAGATGACGTGCTAGATAGTGACAAATGACATTTGGCAGTTGATAGTTAACATTTGATAAATAACAGTTGTCAGATAACAGTTAACAATTGACAGGTGACAATTGACAGATGACATATGACCGGTAATAGTTAATAACTGTTAATAAATGAGAGTTGATAGTTGACCATTGACAAGTGAAATATGATAGATGGTTACAGTTGATGTTTTTAAAAGATGACAGTTGATAAATGTCATTTGATATAAGACAGTGCATATATGACATATGACCGGTAATAGTTGATAGTTAATAAATGACAGTTAATAGTTGACAATTGACAGGTGACATATGATAGTTGACAGAGAATAGTTGACAATTGATTAGTGACACATGACAGTGACAGTTGACATTTGGCAGTTGATAGTTGGCCGACGACAGTTGATAAATAACAGTACTTGATATTTAATAGTTGGAAAATGACACATGACGGATGACAGTTGATAGCTGACAGATGTTTGTAGAAAGTTAACAGTCAACAATTGATAAATGACATTTGACAGATAACAGTTAATAGTTGACAGTTAACAATTGACAGATGACATTCACCATATGACCCGTGATAGTTGACAGTTTAGAGGTGGTAATTGATAAATAACAGTTGGTAGTTAACAATTGACAGATAACATATATCAGATGATAGTTGACAGATGACAGTTGATAGCTTACAATTCACTGGTGACATATGCTAGATAGTGAAGGTTGATATTTAGCAGTTGACAAATGACAGTTGAGAGTTGACAATCGGCAGTTGATAAATGCCAGTTGACAGATGGTAGTTTATAATTCATAGTTGACAATTGTCAAATAACAGTTGATAAAAATCATTTGATATACTTATGAGAGTGTACGATAATAGTTGACAGTTGACGAATTACAGATAATAAATGACAGTAAATAGTTGAAAATTGACAGATGATATATGGCAGATGATAGTTGACAGATGACAGGTCATAATTGATAAATGACATTTGACAGATAACAGTTAATAGTTGACAATTAACAATTGACAGATGACATTCACCATATGATCGGTGTTAGTTGACAGTTGATAGATAATAATTAATAAACAACAGTTGATAGTTAACAATTGACAGATAACATATATCGTATGATAGTTGACAGATGACAGTTGATAGCTGACAATTTACTGGTGGCGTATGATAGATAATGAAGGTTGATATTAAGCAATTGACAGATGGCAGTTGATAAATGACAGTTGACAAATGATAGTTCATAATTAATAGTTGGCAATTGTCAACAGTTGATAAAAATCATTTGATATACTTATGTTGATGAATGACAGTTAATAGTTGACAATTGACAGATGGCAGATAATAGTTGACAGATGACAGTTGATGGTTGACAACTGATAGTAAATAGATGTTAATTAATCAACTGTCATTTACATGGTCAATAATTGACAGATGGAATGTGCTAGTTAGTGACAATTGACATTTGACAGTTGATTGTTGACAGTTGATAAATAACAGTTGACAGATAACAGCTAACAATTGACAGATGACAATTGATAGATAATAGTTGATAAATATTTGATATATGACAGTGTACAAATGACATATGACCGGTTATAGTTAATAACTGTTAATAAATGACAGTTGATATTTGACAATTGCCAAGTGATATATGATAGATGGTTACAGTTGATAGTTATCATGTTTTTAACAGATGACAGTTGATAAATGTCATTTGATATATGACAGTGCATATATGACATGACCGGTAATAGTTGACGGTTAATGAAAGGTAGTTAATAGTTGACAATTGACAGATGGCATTTGATAGTTGTCAGACAACAGTTGACAATTGACTGGTGACACATGACAGTGACAGTTGACATTTGGCAGTTAATAGTTGGCAGACGACAGTTCATAAATGACAGTACTTGATATTTAATAGTTGATAAATGACACATGACCGATGACAGTTGGTAGTTAACAGATGTTAGTTGGAAGTTAACAGTCAATAGTTGATAAATGACATTTGACAGATAACAGTTAATAGTTGACAGTAAACAATTGGCAGATGACATTCACCATATTACCGGTGATAGTTGACAGTTAATAGATGATTATTAAGAAATGACAGTTGGTAGTTAACAATTGACAGATAGCATATATCAGATAATAGTTGACAGATGACAGTTAATAGTTGACAATTGACTGGTGACATATGATAGATAGTGAACGTTGATATTTAGAAGTTGACAGATGACGGTTGATATATGACAGTCGGCAGTTGATAAATGACAGTTGACAGATGATATTTTATAATTCATAATTGTCAAAAAACAGTTGATAAAAATCATTTGATATACGTATGAGAGTGTACGAAAATAGTTGACAGTTGATGAATGACAGCTAATAAATGACAGTTAATAGTTGACAATTGACAGATCATTTATGGCAGATGATAGTTGACAGATAACAGTTGATAGTTGATAAATGACATAGAGTTAATAGTTGACACTTAACAATTGACAGATGACATTCACCATATGACCGGTGATAGTTGACAGTTGATAAATAATAATTAATAAATAATAGTTGGTGGTTAACAATTGACAGATAACATATATCAGATGATAGTTGACAGATGACAGTTGATAGGTGACAACTGACAGTAAATAGATGGTTATTAATCAACTGTCATTTAGATGGTCAATAATTAACAGATGACATAATAAATAACAGTTGACAATTAACAGTTAACAATTGACAGATAACAATTGACAGATAATAGTTGATAAATATTTGATATATGACAATGTATAAATGACATATGACCGGCAATAATTAATAACTGTTAAATAAATGAGAGTTCATAGTTGACAATTGACAAGTAATATATGATATATGGTTACAGTTGATAGTTATCATGTTTTTAACAGATGACAGTTGATAAATGTCATTTGATATATAACAGTGCATAGTTGACATATGACCGGTAATAGTTGACAGTTAATGAATGACAGTTAATAGTTTACAATTGACAGATGACATGACATATGATAGTTGACTGATAACACTTGACAATTGACTGGTGACACATGACAGTGACAGTTAACAGACGATACTTGATATTTAATAGTTGGAAAATGACACATAACCGATGACAGTTGATAGCTGACAGATCTTAGTAGAAAGTTAACAGTCAACAATTGATAAATGACATTTGACAGATAACAGTTAATAGTTGACAGTTAACAATTGACAGATGACATTCACCATATGACCCGTGATAGTTGACAGTTAATAGGTGGTAATTGATAAATAACAGTTGGTAGTTAACAATTGACAGATAACATATATCAGATGATAGTTGACAGATGACAGTTGATAGCTTACAATTCACTGGTGGCATATGATAAATAATGAAGGTTGATATTTATGAGTTGACAAATGACAGTTGAGAGTTGACAATCGGCAGTTGATAAATGACAGTTGGCAGATGATAGTTTATAATTCATAGTTGACAATTGTCAAATAACAGTTGACCAAAATCATTTGATATACTTATGAGAGTGTACGATAATAGTTGACAGTTGATGAATGACAGATAATAAATGACAGTTAATAGTTGACAATTGACAGATGATATATGGTAGATGATAGTTGACAGATGACAGTTGATAGTTGATAAATGACATTTGACAAATAAGAGTTATTAGTTGACAGTTAAAAATTGACAGATGACATTCACCATATGATCGGTGATAGTTGACAGTTGATAGATAATAATTAATAAATATCAGTTGGTAGTTAACAATTGACAGATAACATATATTAGATGATAGTTGACAGATGACAGTTAATAAATGACAGTTGACAGATGATAGTTCATAATTAATAGTTGACAATTGTCAACAGTTGATAAAAATCATTTGATATACTTATGTTGATGAATGACAGTTAATAGTTGACAATTGACAGATGGCAGATAATAGTTGACAGATGACAGTTGATGGTTGACAGCTGACAGTAAATAGATGTTAATTAATCAACTTTCATTTAGATGGTCAATAATTGGCAGATGGAATGTGCTAGTTAGTGACAATTGACATTTGGCAGTTGATTGTTGACAGTTGATAAATAACAGCTGTCAGATAACAGCTAACAATTGACAGGTGACAATTGACAGATAATAGTTGATAAATATTTGATATATGTATACAAATGACATATGACCAGTAATAGTTAATAACTGTTAATAAATGATTTGATAGTTGACAATTGACAAGTGATATATGATAGATGGTTACAATTGATAGTTATCATATTTTTAACAGATGATAGTTGATAAATTTCATTTGATATATGACAGTGCTTAGATAACATATGACCGGTAATAGTTGACAGTTAATAAATGACAGTTAATAGTTAACAATTAACAGATGGCATTTGATAGTTGACAGATAACAGTTGACAATTGACTGGTGACACATGACAGTGACAGTTAACATTTGACACTTAATAATTGGCAGACGACAGTTCATAAATGACAGTACTTGATATTTAATAGTTGATAAATGACACATGACCGATGACAGTTGATAGCTGACAATTAAATGGTGACATATGATAGATAGTGCAGGTTGATATTTAGCAGCTGATAGATGACAGTTGATAATTGACAGTCGGAAGATGATAAATGACAGTTGACAGATGATAGTTCATAATTAATATTTGACAATTGTCAAATAATATTTGATAAAAATCATCTGATATACTTATGAGAGTGTACGATAATAGTTGACAGTTAATGAACGACAGATAATAAATGACAGTTAGTAGTTGACAATTGACAAATGACATATGGCAGATGATAGTTGACAGATGGCAGTGCACAATTGACAGATGATATATGACAGATAGTGACAGTTGACAGTTGATAATTGACAGGATGACAGATGGCAGTTCACAATTGATAATTGATATATGACAGATAGTGACAGTTGATAATTGACAGTTGACAGATAACAGTTAATAGTGGCCTCCCACCCACCCTACATATATTTTTTAAACTTAAGTTACAAACAGTGTTTTTACTTTATAGAAATTTTAATACGAATAGAAATACGTTTGCAATTTTATTAAAATTACAAACACTATTCTGGGTATGAATTATCAAAAATATCCCACCCTTTAATTACTTTAACATAAACCAAAGATTATTTTAATGTTTTAGAAATATACATAAAATTTCCATTGATAATCTTGTTTGTATTCAATTAATTTAAAACAAATCTTCTGCTGATGAATAAGCAATTGGAGGGTGGGATAGTGGCCACCCACCCACCCTACATATATTTTTTAAACTTAAGTTACAAACAGTGTTTTACTTTATAGAAATTTTAATACGAATAGAAATACGTTTGCAATTTTATTCAAATTAAAAACACTGTTCTGGGTATGAATTACCAAAAATATGTAGGGTGGGTGGGTGGCCACTATCCCACCCTTCAATTACTTTAACATAAACCAAAGATTATTTTAATGTTTTGAAAATGTACATAAAAATTCCATTGATGATCTTGTTTGTATTCAATTAATGTAAAACAATTCTTCTGCTGATGGATAAGAAATTGGAGTGAACACCCACCCACCCTACATATACTTTTTAACTTGAGTAGGGATAGTCCACATCATTCTTTTTCTACGCATTAAAAACAAACAAATATTATATAATGTGTTTATACGAAGTATTTCGCTGATAAAAATTTTAAAACTGTTTTTCCATCACTATCTACAGTAATGCAAAGGATTTCATAATTCACTAGTATTGTTTATTACTGTTATCTACGTGGAATTTTAATCTTTACCAGAACCGTATAATGTCGATAAATAGATAATTTAATTTCGCGAAATTACAAAACAGATAAATACTTGATGCGAGCGTTGGGACACTATGGGCCGGTTCGGGATCGATAACGTTGAAATGTGAAGGTCGTAGGTCAGGCCTGGCAATTACTTCTCGCAATGTCATCGATTTTATGTTTTGTAGTCGTTCTAGGTACGTTCTGGCCAATTAGTATTCGTCGCTGGGCCGTGGGGATTTCCTAGTTTTGTACAGAGAAGGAGAGGTGTTGTTTACGCCTCGGGAAATCACTCAGGTGAGGTCTGCACGTTGGAGAGTTGCCCAACGGAAAAACGCCATTGGGATTTTTACGTTTCGAAATGCAAATGCCCGGGGAAAATATTTTCCACGCAAACATTGCACTTTGATATGTTTGTGCGCGGGACTTACAGTTTCGACCTTGAAAATTGTCACACTAATGGTTTTAATCAGTTTCGTGGAATGCTGGGAAATCGTCTGGTTTTGTTTATGGTATAACATTCACGAACACATATTGTTACTATCAAATACTGAACAACAATAAATTTTAATAAATCATGTTAAGAGTTGTTATTATAAGTTAAATCATTCGTTTATTAGTTGTATAATTATCTTCTATTGATTTCATCTATTTCGACTCGTTCAAAAACTTTGGTTATAAAACTGAGCCTTGGGGCACTTCACTAATTTTAACTCCTATGTCTTTTTCTGAAAATATTTCCTTACAATCGAGTCTATTTTTCTTTGTGATCTACATCTTCTCTATTATTTTTTTCATTTTCTTCCAATAAAACAAAATTATAAAACAACTCATTTCATTATTGGCTTATTTAAAGCAAAATACATTTCATTACAGATTTTTCTTTTATAATGCATAGACCTCGAAATATTAAACCTCATTTCTTTAGTGCTTGATTACCTCTAAGCACAAGCCCAAACATTTCCAAGGACCAGACAACGCAGCGAATAATTTTATGACTGTTTACGCGCCCTCATTAACTCCACCTTTGTCTCTATATTTATAAGTCGAAATTTGGCATACGGTCGTAAACAATTCTATGAAACCACCTCGACACCTAACGATAACATATTCTTATTTATAGTGCCAATGGGTTTTTCTGCAGGTGTTACAGATGAAAATTTCTGATTGAAAATTGTTTTAAAACTATGAACGAGTCGGAAAGTCGGATTCGGCACGTGCTGATAAAAAACGGACGTAATTGCATTATCTAGCGGATGTTGATAGGACTATTTGCGGTAAACTTGATGGCAGACATGCGGATTAATTAATTAATTAGTCACGGCTTTTGCAAAAATCTGTGTGATAATTTTAGATGGTTTTGTAAATAAATAAATAAAATCATTTAATACAGATAGTATTGAAAATTTCTGGTTAATTATTGGATCGAATTGTTACTCCATTTCCGCGTAAATAATAAAGAACGGCCATGTTCATTATCAACCCTTACAATTTCCCTAGAAATATCGCTGCGCGCATCCCTCTAACGCTTCGCAGAAACTTTTAAACGAATATCGATACCGAGTAGCTGACATCCCTCCCTGGAACTCAAAATTCCGCTGAAAATTGAGTGAGATATGATCCGCTACAGCTTCTGCGAATACGTGTGCCAAACGGCCGGTCGTGAACTCGTCAACTTTCTCCAAATTATATTTCTGTCGCGGTTCGTCCGAACGACATTTTCGCAGTTGGGTGCCAAAAAATCCTCGATACTGGGACACCGTCCAAAATTAAACAACGAAATTAACGTGCAACGTGTTGAGTGTGTATTTCCTAGATAATTCAGTGTGGATCATTGATTCTGATTACACGTTTAAAGTGGGTGTTTTGACTCAAAATATTTATTTAGAAATTATTATTTTTGTAAAATAAACTAAAGAAAGAAAGATACAATGCGTTTAAAAAAGGCAACTGACCTACCGTCCTTTCTTTCAAACATTGTGTTTAATAATAAAAATGGATTAAAGTTCTTTACGCTGTAGATTATTTTGTTTAATATTTAAAAGCTACTTTAAGTTTTTTTGATAATATTACTTATTAGAAATGCAATTAGTAACATTTTCCAAATACGCACGTATTGCGTACATAAAAAACTACAGTTCGTATTATCGAAACACAAACATACAGATTTGTTTAATGAATTCCAAGCACTTTCAATTACATAAAAAAAAACGATTGTCGGCGCTTGCGTTCGTGTCTGATAAGGAGCGCTCTAGTTTATTTAATTAGGATAGTGACCTGAAACTATGATGGGAATGCAACCGTGAAAATAATCCCGAGAGAATTAAATCAAGATTAAGTATTAAAAATTTTTATACGTAGAATTAACAAAATCATTACAAAAACTTATTTGGTGTCATCAATGAATAATAAAAATGTTGAACCGTGAACCCACATACGTGCAAAATGTGGCGTACTTGTGGTCCGAAGAGACGCCAGACTGCAAATTAATTAAACAACTCCATATCAAAACAAATAAACGAACGCAGCATGTTGCTTCACGCGGGGATTCCCGAATGTAAATATAAACATAAACTAATTCTTGTAATTCCATCAAGGGCTCATGAACAAAGTCACGTCGTTAAAGAGGCCACCTACATACTCCACATATTTATTGTACATTATATATAAAAAAAAATTATTATGAGATGAAATAAATTCATGCATGGAAAACAAAATTGAATTTGCAAAAAATAATCCGTAAAGGAATTGAGCTAATAATTTCATAATATATCCAGCAGTAATGTATTTTAAAGAATACAAAAAACAATTGATGAACGACCACTGAAAACAAAACTACAACGCTTCGAACTTGATGTAAGAAAAACCAAAATTACATTCGACGATTTAAAAATTTTGTAAAAAAAATTGTGAAGGTATCGACCTAATAATTTCAAAACACATACAGCACTAACATATTTTGAAGAATACAAAAAACAATTGACGCACTACCACTCAAAACAAAACTACAACGCTTAGAATTTTATTTATGAAAAACCAAAATTACCACCGATGATTTTTGCAAGATTTTGCAACTTATTTTTTTATTTCGTGCAATTCTTTAAGCAGAACTTTATGTTAATGTTAAAAAAATTGAAGGGTGTGATAGTGGCCACCCACCCACCCTACATATGTATTTTTTATTAATTACAAACAGTGTTTTTAATACAAGAAAACAAAAAATTAAACTCATTTGTAAATAAATTCTTTTAAGTCAAAAACTATTGTACGTGTCGTTAAAACATTTATATAGGGTGGGTATGTGTCCTCAAACCCACCCTCCAATTTCTGAAACAAAAATTAAAGCCTTCTAATATAGGAGCAAAGATGTACCAGATTTTCCAACTTAATAATTTTTATTTCGCGCAATTTATCGAAGTAAAATCTTATGTTAATGTTCAAAAAATTGGAGGGTGGGTTAGAGGCCACCCACCCGCCCTACATATACATGTTTCATAAACCACAAGCAGTGTTTTCAATACAGGAAAACAAAAAATCAAACAAGTTTGTAAATGTTTTATTTTGAAAACACAAAAGCAGAGTTGTACGTGTAGTTAAAATATTTATGTAGGGTGGGTGGGTGGCCACTATTCTACCCTCCAATTTTTAAAACAAAAACCAAAGCTTACTGATATGCAAATATAGATTTGTAAAATTTTTCAATTTATTATTTTATTTCGCGCAATTATTTTAATGTTTAATCTAATGTTATTCTTAAAAAAATTGGAGGGTGGCCTATCCAAGTATTTTGAAAAATATAAAAAACAATTGACGTGCGAGCACTGGAAACAAAACTACAACGCTTGGAACTAATGTAAGATTAACCTAAAATTACATTCGACTATTTAAAAATTTGTAAAAAAATAATTCGTAAAGGAATTGACCTAATAATTACAAAACACGTCCAGTACTAACGTATTTTGAAGAATACAAAAAACAATTGACGCACGACCACTCAAAACAAAACTACAACGCTTGGAATTTGATTTATGAAAAACCAAAATTACCACCGATGATTTTTTGCAAGATTTTGCAACTTATATTTTTATTTCGTGCAATTTTTAAGTAGAACCTTATATTAGTGTTCAAAAAATTGGAGGGTGTGTTAGTGGCCACCCACCCACCCTACAAATATATTTTTTATTAATTACAAACAGTGTTTTTAATACAAGGAATAAAAAATTAAACATATATGTAAATCAACTTTCATAAGTCAAAAACTGTTGTACGTGTCGTTAAAATATTTATGTATGGTGGTTGAGTGTCCTCTAACCCACCCTCCAATTTCCGAAACAAAAATTAAAACCTTCTCATATAGGATTAAAGATCTGCCAGATTTTCCAACTTAATAATTTTTATTTCGCGCAATTTATCGAAGTAAAATCTTATGTTAATGTTCAAAAAATTGGAGGGTGGGTTAGAGGCCACCCAGCCACCCTACATATACATGTATCATTAACTACAAGCAGTGTTTTCAATACAGGAAAACACAAAATCAAACAAATTTGTAAATGTTTTATTTTGAAAACACAAAAGCAGAGTTGTGCGTGTAGTAAAAATATTTATGTAGGGTGGGTGGGTGGCCACTATTCTACCCTCCAATTTTTAAAACAAAAACTGAAGCTTACTGATATGCAAATATAGATTTGTAAGATTTTTCAATTTATTATTTTGTTTCGCACAAATGTTCTAAAGTTTAATCTAATGTTATTCTTAAAAAAATTGGAGGGTGGCCCATCCAAGTAATTTGAAAAACACAAAAAAACAATTGACGTGCGAGCACTGGAAACAAAACTACAATATTTGGAACTTGATGTAAGATAAACCAAAATTACAATCGACGATTTAAACATTTGTAAAACAGAAATTCATAAAAGAATCGACCTAATAATTTTAAAACACATCCAGCACTAATGTATTTTGAAGAATACAAAAAACAATTGACGCACGACCACTGAAAACAAAACTACAACGCTTAGAATCTTATTTATAAAAAACCAAAATTACAACCGATGATTTTTTGTAAGATTTTGCAACTTATTTTTTTTATTTCGTGCAATTTTAAAGCAGAACCTTATGTTAATGTTCAAAAAATTGGAGGGTGTGATAGTGGCCACCCACCCACCCTACATATTTATGTTTTATTAATTACAAACTGTGTTTTTAATACAAGAAAACAAAAAATTAAACACATATGTAAATAAATTTTTTTAAGTCAAAAACTTTTATACGTGTTGTTAAAATATTTATGTAGGATGAGTAGGTGTCTTCTAACCCACCCTCCAATTTCTGAAACTAAAATTAAAACCTTTTGATATAGGATTAAAGATCTGCGAGATTTTCCAAGTTAATAATTTTTATTTCGCGCAATTTATCGAAGTAAAATCTTATGTTAATGTTCAAAAAATTAGAGGGTGGGTCAGAGGCCAACCACCCGCCCTACATATACATGTTTCATTAACTACAAACAGTGTTTTCAATGCAGGAAAACAAAAAATCAAACAAATTTGTAAATGTTTTATTTTGAAAACACAAAAGCATAGTTGTACGTGTAGTTGAAATATTTATGTAGGGTGGGTGGGCGTCCACTATTCTACCCTCTAATTTTTAAAACAAAAACCAAAGCTTACTGATATGCAAATACAGATTTGTGAGATTTTTCAATTTATTATTTTATTTCGCGCAATTATTTTAATTATTTAATCTAATGTTATTCTTAAAAAAATTGGAGGGTGGCCCATCCAAGTATTTTGAAAAATACAAAAAACAATTGACGTGCGAGCACTGGAAACAAAATTACAACGCTTGGAACTTGATGTAAGGTAAACCAAAATTACAATCGACGATTTAAAAATTTGTAAAAAAATAATTCGTAAAGGAATCGACCTAATAATTTCAAAACACACCCATCACTAATACATTTTGTAGAATACAAAAAACAATTGACACACGATCACTCAAAACAAAACTACAACGCTTCGAATTTGATTTATGAATAACTAAAATTACCACCGATGATTTTTTGCCAAGATTTTTCAATCAATTTTTTTATTTCGTGCAATTTTTAAGTAGAATCTTATGTTAATGTTCAAAAAATTGGAGGGTGTGTTAGTGGCCACCCACCCACCCTACATATACATTTTTATTAATTACAAACAGTGTTTTTAATACAAGAAAACAAAAAATTAAACACATATGTAAATAAATTTTTATAAGTCAAAAACTGTTGTACGTGTCGTTAAAATATTTATGCAGGGTGAATAGGTATCCTCTAATCCACCCTCCAATTTCTGAAACAAAAATTAAATCCTTCTAATATAGGAGTAAATGTCTGCCAGATTTTCCAACTTAATAATTTTTATTTCGCGCAATTTATCGAACTAAAATCTTATGTTAATGTTCAAAAAATTGGAGGGTGGGTTAGGGTATACCCACCCGCCCTACATATACATATTTCATTAACTACAAGCGGTGTTTTCAATAGAGGAAAATAAAAAATCAAACAAATTTTTAAATGTTTTATTTTGAAAACACAAAAGCAGAGTTGTACATGCAGTTACAATATTTATGTAGGGTGGGTGGGTGGCCACTATTCTACCCTCCAATATTTAAAACAAAAACCTAAGCTTACTGATATGTAAATAAAGATTTGTAAGATTTTTCAAACTAATTTTTTCATTTCGTGCAATTTTTTTAATATTAAATCTAATGTTAATCTTTAAAAAAATGGAGGGTGAATTAGAGGCCACCCATCAAAGTATTTTGAAGAATACAAATAATAATTGACGTGCGAGTACTAGAAACAAAACTACAACGCTTGGAACTTGATGTAAAAAAAACAAAATTACAATCGACGATTTAAAAATTTGTAAAACAATAATTCTTGAAAGAATCGACCTAATAATTTCAAACCACATCCATCACTTACGTATTTTGAAGAATACAAAAAAGCAATCGATGCAAGACCACTCAAAACAAAACTACAACGCTTCGAGTTTGATTTATGAAGAACTAAAATTACCACCGATGATTTTCTCCAAGATATTGCAATCAATTTTTTTAATTTCGTGCAATTTTTAAGTAGAACCTTAGGTTAATGTTAAAAAAATTGGAGGGTATGTTAGTGGCCACCCACCCACCCTACATATATATTTTTTATTAATTACAAACAGTGTTTTTAATACAAGCAAACAAAAAATTAAACACATATGTAATAAATAAATTCTTTTAAGTCAAAAACTGTTGTACGTGTCGTTAATATATTTATGTAGGGTGAGTAGGTGTCCTCTAACCCACCCCCCAATTGCTGAAATATAAATTAAAGCCTTCTAATATAGGAGTAAATATCTGCCAGATTTTTCAACTTAATAATTTTTATTTCGCGCAATTTATCGAAGCAGAATCTTATGTTAATGTTCAAAAAATTGGAGGTTGGGTTAGAGGCCACCCACCCGCCCTACATATACATATTTCATTAACTACAAGCGGTGTTTTCAATAGAGGAAAACAAAAAATCAAACAAATTTTTAAATGTTTTATTTTGAAAACACAAAAGCAGAGTTGTACGTGTAATTAAAATATTTATGTAGGGTGGGTGGGTGTCCACTATTCCACCCTCCAATTTTTTAAACCAAAACCAAAGCTTACTGATATGTAAATAAAAATTTGTAAGTTTATTCAATTTAAATTTTTTATTTCGCGCAATTTTTTTAAGTTAAATGTAATGTTAATCTTTAAAAAATAGAGGATGTTTTTGACCACCCACCCAACTAT
This sequence comes from Ontholestes murinus, assembly GCA_963969525.1. Taxonomy (NCBI): domain Eukaryota; kingdom Metazoa; phylum Arthropoda; class Insecta; order Coleoptera; family Staphylinidae; genus Ontholestes; species Ontholestes murinus. The sequence goes on from OZ018387.1 coordinate 6,909,931, forward strand.
TTTAAAGAATACAAAAAACAATTGACGTGCAAGCACTGAAAACAAAACTACAACGCTTGAAACTTGATGTAAGAAAAACCAAAATTACAATCGACGATTTAAAAATTTGTAAAACAATAATTCTTAAAAGAGTCGACTTAATAATTTCAAACCACATCCATCACTTACGTATTTTGAAGAATACAAAAAAACAATTGATTCACGACCACTCAGAACAAAACTACAACGCTTAGAATTTGATTTATAAAAAACCAAAATTACAACCGATGATTTTTTTGCAAGATTTTGCAACTTATTTCTTTATTTCGTGCAATTTTTAAGTAGAAACTTATGTTAATGTTCAAAAGATTGGAGGGTGTGATAGTGGCCACCCACCCACCCTACATATTTAATTTTTATTAATTACAAACAGTGTTTTTAATATAAGAAAACAAAATTTAAACACATACGTAAATAAATCATTTTAAGTCAAAAGCTGCTGTGCGTGTCGTTAAAATATTTATGTAGAGTGGGTGGGTGTCCTTTAACCCACCCTCCAATTTCTGAAACAAAAATTAAAGCCTTCTGATATAGGAGTAAATATCTGCCAGATTTTCCAACTTAATAATTTTTATTTCACGCAATTTATCGAAGTAAAATCTTATGTTAATGTTAAAAAAAATTGAGGGTGGGTCAGAGGCCACCCACCCGCCCTACATATACATGTTTCATTAACTACAAACAGTGTTTTCAATACAGGAAAACAAAAAATCAAACAAATGTGTAAATGTTTTATTTTGAAAACACAAAAGCAGAGTTGTACGTGTAGTTAAAAAATTTATGTAGGGTGGGTGGGTGGCCACTATTCTACCCTCTAATTTTTAAAACAAAAACTAAAGTTTACTGATATGCAAATGAAGATTTGTAAGATTTTTCAATTTAAATTTTTTATTTCGCACAATTTTTTAAAGTTTAATCTAATGTTATTCTTAAAAAAATTGGAGAGTGAATTAGAGGACACCCACCCAAGTATTTTGAAGAATACAAAAAATAATTAACGCACGATCACTACAAACAAAACTACAACGCTTCGAACTTGATGTAAGATAAACCAAAATTACAATCGACGATTTAAAAATTTGTAAAAAAATAATTCGTAAAGGAATCAACCTAATAATTTCAAAACACATCCATCACTAAAACATTTTGTAAAATACAAAAAACAATTGACACACGATCACTCAAAACAAAGCTACAACGCTTAGAATTTTATTTATGAAATACCAAAATTACCACCGATGATTTTTTGCAAGATTTTGCAACTTATTTTTTTATTTCGTGCAATTTTAAAGCAGAACCTTATGTTAATGTTCAAAAATTGGAGGGTGTGTTAGTGGCCACCCACCCACCCTACATATATATTTTTTATTAATTACAAACAGTGTTTTTAAAACAAGAAAACAAAAAATTAGACACATGTAAATAAATTTTTATAAGTCAAAAACTGTTGTACGTGTCGTTAAAATATTTATGTAGGGTGAGTAGGTAGCCTCTAACCCACCCTAATTCCTGAAACAAAAATAAAAGCCTTCTAATATAGAAGTAAAGATCTGCCAGATTTTCCATCTTGATAATTTTTATTTCGCGCAATTTATCGAAGTAAAACTTATGTTAATGTTAAAAAAATTGGAGGGTGGGTTAGAGGCCACCCACCCGCCCTACATATACATATTTCATTAACTACAAGCGGTGTTTTCAATACAGGAAAACAAAAAATCAAACAAATTTATAAATGTTTTATTTTGAAAAGTCAAAAGCGGAGTTGTGCGTGTAGTTAAAATATTTATGTAGGGTGGGTGGGTGGCCACTATTCTACCCTCCAATTTTTAAAACAAAAACAAAAGCTTACTGAAATGTAAATAAAGATTTGTAAGATTTTTCAATTAAAATTTTTTAATTCTTGAATGTTGTCGGCGTTTACTTGGTGGTACATTTTAATAAGATAATTAAAACACTTTAACTTTGTTTTACCACAAAAAATATTTATTGCTGTGACTATAGTTTCGAACATTCACTGTTCATTATCAAACATAAAGTACACTTTATGTTTGATAATGAACAGTGAATGTTCGAAACTATAGTCACAGCAATAAATATTTTTTGTGGTAAAACAAAGTTAAAGTGTTTTAATTATCTTAAAATTTTTTATTTCGCACAATTTTTTAAAGTTAAATATAATGTTAATCTTTAAATATTGAGGGTGAATTAAACTACCAACCCAAGTATTTTGAAGAATACAAATAACAATTAACGTACGAACACTGAAAACAAAACTACAACGCTTAGAACTTGATGTAAGAAAAACTAAAATTACATTCGGCGATTTAAAAATTTGTAAAAAAACAATTCGTAAAGAAATCGACCTAATAATTTCAAAACACATCCATCACTAATACATTTTGTAGAATACAAAAAACAATTGACACACGATCACTCAAAACAAAACTACAACGCTTCGAATTTGATTTATGAGGAAGTAAAATTACCACCGATGAATTTTTCCAAGATTTTTCAATCAATTTTTTTATTTCGTACAATTTTTAAGTAGAATCTTATGATAATGTTTAAAAAAATTGGAGGGTGTGATAGTGGCCACCCACCCACCCTACATATATATTTTTATTAATTACAAACAGTGTTTTTAATACAAGAAAACAAAAAATTAAACACATATGTAAATATTCTTTTTAAGTCCAAAACTGTTGTAAGTGTTGTGAAAATATTTATGTAAGATGGTTGGGTGTCCTCTAACCCACCCTCCATTTTCTGAAATTAAAATTAAAGCCTTCTAATATAGGAGTAAAGATCTGCCAGATTTTCCAAGATTTGTAAGATTTTTTTAACAATTTTTTTTCATTTCGCGCAAATTTTTTAATGTTAAATCCAATGTTAATCATCAAGAAATTGGAGGGTGGATTACAGGCCACCCACCCATCCTACATATTTAACTTTTATGCATGGTAAGCAGTTTTTCTCATACAAGAAAACAAAAAAATCTAACAAACGTTAGTAAATAGTTCTTTTACAAAAATACTGAGTTGTACTTGTAGTTGAAATGCATATGTAGGGTGGGTGGGTGGCCACTATCCCACCATCTAGTTTTTTGATCATTAACATAAGGTTTTATTTAGAATAAATTGAATGAAATAAAGTAATAAAATTTAAACATTTTCAGCGTACTTTATACTGTAAATTATTTATTTATTTATTTATTAACATCGTTGTACTCCTTTCTAACTTAATAACACAAAATTTATAATATAAAATATGTAAATATACTCAAAATTTTATTGGAAAGGTGGAGGGGCGAAGTTCTCTTCATCGAAGAATCTTCTTTACTTTTTCTTGTTACATAAGTTATAAAATTTTTGAATTATTCTTACTTATATTAATAATAGAGTGAATAATGATTTTACTCCTTTTAAACTTGTCTCACTTTCTAGTTCAATTCATAATTGTATGTGCAAGATTTACCGTTACAATTTTTACATTCCAATTTGAGAACATAATTAAGTTTAATTAAATTAAACAAATGAAGCGATATACAAATTTTACGATCAACTTTCAGGAACGAGCGGTTATTTTGCATTGCGAATTAATTGACACTTCAGCTTATCCTCGACACATTAAACTAATTCCTTGAAAATGTTCCTAGAAATTTTTACATATTAACCTCCTTTGATTTCCCCAAACATTTATCGAAAATTGTGTAAATAAAATGCAAAAACCCTTCATATAACTGTATACTACATAATGCACAGTTTGAATTGTCCTGTTCCCAAATTGAATAAACAATTCTTGAAACTATAAAATTTGTAAATTTTAGGAGGAAATTATTGTCTCCAATTATAAATGATATCATTAGCATTGAAGATATTTGTATTACATTTTAATTGTTTTGATTTGTAAACGGAAGTAGATACAGATAAAGAAACATTCCTGAAGCCTAGAATATTTCAGCTACCTGCGAGGACGTCAGAAACAAGCATTCCAATTAATCGACACTACACAATTTTGCAGGTATGCAAATTGTTAATACCTCTAATGACCATTCTGAATTAATGACCCCTTTGCCCATCCCTAAAATTAGGTAATTACATTTACGACCACCGTAAATCATCTCGAACAATAGAAAAAGATGTTCCATTTCTTTTGTTTAATCCCATAAAGTTTTATGCTCACAATTAGGTGGCCAAATAAACGCTCTCGTTGTTGTTAGCATGAATATTACAATGCGCTTTTGTGGAATTGTTTGTGTGGCGATTTTTTCGAAAATAGCGATTTAAATATTTTGTTTGTCTTTCGGATTTCCACAATCGCATTATTATCATACGGGGAGTTTTAAATGTTTGTTTTCTGGATTATCGCATTTTATATAGAGTGTTTTAAAAACATAAGGTTTTTATTTAATGTTCTAAATATTTAAATATTTGTAAGAATAGCCTTAATGAATTCGTTATAATTGATTCGTTGTTTAGAAAAATTTGTTAAATATCTGAATAGTGCTTATGAGGTAGATAATTAAACGTAATGTCTTAAACTAGATTCCTGGAAATGTTTTAAACGCTTAACGAGTTTTTGAACGAATACTGTTTTAAATAGATTATTGAAATTTATTGAAAAGTGCTTAATTCAACGTGATGAACACAATTATTATTTAATAATAAAATGTATTAAAATCCTTTAGTTCGTTGTAGAAAATTAAATTTATTAATTATCATTCAGTTATAAATATAAAAATACTCATCAAATCGTTATTGTAAATTATAGTAATGAATAAAACAATGACACTGATAAATTAATTTATTGTTTATTTAAAAAAAACATTAATACAATAGCAATAAACACCTTCACACCTACGACAGGTAATAAATTAAAGAAAATATAAGAATCCTAAAACAGCCTTGCCCCAACACTAATTACGTTTCGTCCTTGCTTTGTGTTTTCATTAATTATCACCTACATTACATAGTACAACATCTGAAAGATATCTAAAAGTTAAAACAATGTAATATTACAAGTACAATTAATATTACTACTGAATCATTGATCAATCAATTGATTGATTAATTAAAACACTCATCTTTAGGTTATAAATGGAATTCCAAGTAAAACAAAACGTAAAAGATAAGAATTGGCTGGAAACCATTATCGGATACGATTACATCACAATCTCCCTTCCGAATGTTCCTTTTATGTCACTTACGGAAATGAAACCAGTGAATTATATTAATAGACGAGGTTGAAACGTAACCGTCCATCGAAATTCCGCTAAGAGTGCAATAACAATAACAGTACGTAGCTAAAAGGATTAGGAGACCTCCAGAATAATCGACCTAGTTGGAATATATTTCTACCTGTTTCTGTGCGTACTTAACGTTTACACCGTCGTAAATTCTTTTAGCTGAAAGAGTAAACAACTTTCACAATAAAATTATGCATTAGTGTTTTAATTGTTATTCATTAAAATATTATGAATGAACCCTTTTATTAACAGCTTAATATTACTTATTATTATTACATATTTACTATTAATTTAAGAAGTAAACAATAATTATACGAAGTTGAATTTTCTGTTTCACCATGTTTTTACATAATCAAACTGTATACATTTAAATTACAATTATTTGTCGTCAATCAATGACATACTTATTCAGTACACTTGAAGTACCAACATTACTAGAACACTTGAAATTGAATTGGATATATCCAGATTATCACTAAGTGTATTTATATGGTGTTGTAATGTCTGAGATCCTTGCAGATAAATTCATAATGATGATTCTCCGAAACATTTGATATGATTTAGTTCATGTAAACAAAACTATTGCAGTCATTATATAACTAAGCACAAAAATATTCAAAATAATTAATTATTCTTCGCATCACAATTAAAATTAAAGTTTGAAATCATCTCCTTACATTTAAATCCGTATTACTAACCTCTGCGGCTTCGGTGTATTTCGAAAATAGCGTGCGGCTATTAATAAAAGGTGTTGAAATTTGAAAAAGAAACGAAATGTATTATTTCCACGGAGGCGTCCCGATTTTTGTGTTTTTCGTTTAAAGTGACTGTGCCCAGAGTTTTGATTAACCTACTTTTGCTGAAACTGACTCGCTCGTGGTTTCTGTGAAGTGATCGCAAATGATAAATATAACGCAATACAATGTAAATAGAAACAGTCGATATAATTGTCAGAAATCATCAGGATTTTTATATATAAAGTAAATAGATTTATGCAGGGTAGATGGATGGCCTCAAAACGTATTTGTAGGTTTGATGATGTCATAAAATCAACCCTTCATACACATACGCGACGGTTTTACTGTTTTATTAATTCATAATAACAAAAGATCTCAATGAAAAAAATATCAGAAGAATTACTTGATATTAAGATATTTTTTTGACTACTATAGTTTTCCTGCATTTCTTATTTTCACTTATCATAAACTTTGCGTTATATTTTTGTGTAAAAAAAATTCAGAAATTTTTCTACCGAATTTCTAAAACGTTCAGCAATTTTTCTTCCAAATTATTGGAGCTTTATAAAAATTACTATTTCGAATTACGAGAACATTCTTTGTGTAATCTGGAACTTGCAAACACTTTTTCTTTCAGACTCTTAAAATATTCCAGTAAATCTTAATGTATCTTAAGAAAAAAATTTTTCCTGTTGTGAGAATTTTCTTAGAGGATCTTTCATATTTGTAGAACTTTTTATAACTTTTCTAAGATTAATAAAATTAAACCAAATTGTAAGAATTTTTTTGTAATTAAAACCTGTAACAATTTTTAAACATTTTTTCAATTTTTCATCATTTCTTCATCTATAGGAATTCTTCAATTTTTGCTATATTTAATCGAACTTTTCTAAAATGTATTTCTCCAATCTATAAAATATATAGTTTTAAAATTTCTCAATTTTATTCAGACGTCAAGAATTTCGCAGTTTTTTTTGTAGATTTTTTTTAGAATTTTCTTCTTAGATAAAATAGTCAAGAGATGAAGAAGAATTGCTAGAAAATTCTATAAAAACATTTGCTGAAATATTCTAAAATCCTTAAATAATATTTCTTCTCAATTGTCATAGAATATTAAAACTTGATTTTGAATTGAGATTTATTCATATCTTCACGTAACTCAACAACCAATTTCTATATAGAATATTAACTAAAAATAAAATGTGCAATGCTTAAAAATATTAGTATAAACGACTTGTGTGAGGAAAATTTTAATAAAATAAGAAATGTAAAAATAAGCTTTGAAGAGAATTTTCTTTAAAACTTGGATAAAATAAATAAAAGATGCTGAAAAATTCTAATAATAAACCCAGAGAAAAATAATTCTAATAATAAAACCAGAGAAAAAATCCATAACCCTCAAGGAAATTTCTTGCAATTAAAAATCTAGAAATAAAACTGTTGAATAAATTTAAAAATCTTAAGTATAAAGATAAAGAAAAATTGATAGAGAATTCTAGAAAACGCAAAAAATCTAAAAATTTCTAAACTTGAAAATTTCTTGTCAATCCTGATAGAGTGGATAAAATTGAATAGCAACTTTAAGAACATTTTCAGAAAAAACAATAATTTTATCTTGGAAGTTTCTTTGAAAGTTGTGATAAAATAGTCAAAAGATGTTGAAAATGCTAATTATCTTTAAGAAGAAATAATAGAGATGTATAAAACCTTTGAGAAAAAATTGCACAATTTAAAAGAGAATTTTCTCGAAAATTTATGTGAATGTTTTTAGACAATTCGTAGAGAGTGAAAATGTTTAATAAATCAAATTCAATCATTTGTTGAACTTGATTCTCATAATAAATTTAAAAATACGAAAACATTTCGTGAATCTACAACAGTTAGTCTTACTAAGACTACAAAACAAATTAATTTGAAACAATCTAAAATACATTATATCATTTATTAGTTTATTCAACAGAATTTGATTCTCGTTTATCACATGGTGAAATATTTTTAAAATTAAGTGTTATTTATAAAAAGGCACTTGGAACACTTTTTTAAACTTGTTAACATCTGGTATTCCATCCCACATTGCTGGAAGGGCAGTTTTATTGTTCCGATTTTTAAAAACGGTTGTAGAGCAAATGTTGCTAATATTCAATCCGTGTTACCTAAAATATTGGATTTCTTGGTTTCCGAATAGTTTGGATGGTCTTATTCTGACTTAATTATTGAAGAACAACATAGTTTCTGCAAAGGCAAATCGACGATAATAAATTAAATGTTTTACCAAACATATCTATCGGAGGCATTGGGGAAGGAATTGCTGGTTGATTCAATCTATACTGATATCCAAGGCCTTCGATAGAGTTCAACACAATATGCTTTTGCACAAATTAAAATTAATCGACTTTGGTGACCAAGTCTTAAGCTAGATTAGGAGCTACCTAAAGAATCGGACTCAACGTGTGCGTATCGGAAAATATTTATCCGATTACATTCAGGTATCATCGGGTGTACCACAGGGCTCTCATTGTGGTCCTGTTTTATTTTTACTCTTTATAAATGATATGCAGTAATGTTTCTTGTAAAGGAGATTCCGTAAAATAAATTATTATTATTATATAACTATATCTATTGGAAGGTGGGTTCGAGGCCACCCATGCACCCTACATTTTCTATTGACTTTAACACCATGTAACACCGCTGTTGTCTTTTTGGAAATTATATAAATAATTTCGCTGTTTAGTTTTCTGAAGACTAAAAGTTGATCAATAGTGGAAGTTTAAATGTGTATGTAGGGTGGATGGGTGGCCACTATGCCACACTCCAATCACTAAAACATACTCGAGGGTTTATAAAAAAATCCTATATGGAATCAGTAAAACACCTAAAGAAATTAACCTTGAGTTTTCTGTAATAAATGATTAATGCAATAAAACCGTCTCGTATTTTTATAAAGAGTGGATTTTATGACATTCACCCAACCTATAAATATTCTTTCTTAACTTTAAGCGAATGCTGCTTATGATTATCTTTATTAAAAAAAAAAACACTTTAATCGTTTATTTTATTGAAAAATAATTACAAGATAATAATACCATTAATTAAAAATAAATCTGCAGATAAAGATAAAATTGAAATTTAGGATGATTGTTCTCTAATATATCTTCTAATTAATACAATATTATCAAGCGTTTACAATAAAACCATTTTTTATATAAAGTAATTCATCAGATAATTTTTTTGGTCGATTATTTTTGTTATAATTAATTAATTAAACAGTAAAATCGTCGAGTATGTTTTACCTATTGGAGGGTAGGTTCGAGGACACCCACCCACCCTACATATATCTATTTACTTTAGGTATAACACTTCTTTTTTTAGGAGATTTCTAGAATTTTTCACAAATACAATTTTTAGATTTCTAGAATTTTTCACATATTTATCTTATAAACTTTGTTAATTTTTCTAAGAAAATTTTATACTCGCCACAAATTTTTCCTTAAAATTACTAAAGTTTTCCAACATCTCTTGAGTACTTAATCCCAATTATAAATAAACTTTATTTCAAAAGCACCTATATTTCAACCAATTATGTTATAAAATGTTTTATGAAAATATCAAAGTTTTTACATCCTATGATAATTGACAAGATAGTTTCCTCATGGTTTCTTAATTTTTCAGAATATTCCAAATTGTGAGAGTTTTCTTCGAGGGTTCTACAATTATCTAGCTATTCTTCTCCATTTGTTGATTGTCTTTTCTAAAAATTATGTTCAAATTTTCTATCTTAAAAAAAAAATTCCTAAAATTGATATTTAATTTTTTCAAATTTTCTAAAAACATTTTCTCTAGATATCTAAAATTTTCTTCCTTAAAATATCTTCAATAAATTTTCTTTGAGAATTCCAAAATTTTCTAGTAAGTTTTTTTCTAGTTTAGTATAATATTTTATCAAAAATTTGAAATATTTTAGTATGTTTAGTTGGTATTTAATATTTTATATATTTTTTCTAAATTTTCTAGACACTTCTTTTCAAGATCTATTGAAATTTCAAACATTTTTCTCCCAAAATTGTATATATTTTCAGCATTTCTATTTTTATTATTTTATTTAGAAGGTGGGCTTGCGGACATTGAGCTATCATCTATTTAATGTTTTCAAGGATTTAGAAAAAAACTATCTTCATGTAAAATAATTTACCTCACAAATTCTTGATTTTTTCTCTTTTAATTATGATTAATTAACTAAACAATAAAATCGTCGCGTTTTTTTTATAAGTTTCCGAGATCCCCATAGAGAACATCTAAAAAAATTCACCCTGTATATATTATTTTCATCTATTGTTCACTTATAATTTTTAATAAAATAATCCATAAAAGAGTTTTTGTAATATAAAAATATATAACCTAAAGTACATATATATATATATATATATATATATATATATATATATATATATATATATATATATATATATATATATATATATATATATTTGTAATATAAAAATATATAACCTAAAGTACATGTATATATATATATATATATATATATATAGGGTGGATGGGTGTCGTCGAACCCACCATCTAATAAGTAAAACATATTTCGATGATATTATAAGAGAGTTAATATTTTATTTTTGAGGTGAATTAAAGATTTTTTTATAAACTCTGGAGAATATTGTATTGGTTAAAGGGTAGGATAGAGGCCACCCACCCACCCTACATATACATTGAAACTTCTACTACTGAACTTTTAGTTTTGAATATCAAAAGCGTTGAAATAATTTAAAAAAAAAACATGAGCAGTGGGGTATATATAAATTAGATGGATATAAATAGGGTGGGTGGGTGGCCTTAGACCCACCCTCCAATAAGTAAAATATACGCGACGGTTAAATTGTTTAGTTAATTAATAATAACTAAAAGAAATCGATTAAAAATTTGTCAAATTAATTATTTCATATAAAGATCTTTTTTCTAAACAATTGAAAACGTTAAATAGATGATAGTTCAATGGCCTCAAATTCACCTTCCAGATAAAACATACACGAGGATGAAAAAAAAACAGGAAATTCTGAAAAGTACCACCCAGATAAATTCAAAATTAAAAATATCTTGAAAAACAGTATCAAGAAAATTTTAGGCATCTTCGGGTAAAGTTATTAGAAAATTTAGAAAGAAACAATAAAATATAATAACATTATAGTACTTACTGTTTCATCAAAATTTTCATGAAATAATTTTGATGAAACAGTAAGTACTATAATGTTTGAAGGGAAGGTTCTAGAAAAAAAAATAGGTAAACGATGCTGTAAAATGCTAGTAATCTAAAACAAAAATGGTTGGAGAATTTTAGAATTCCCGCAATTTGAAAGATAAATGCTGAAAATTTCTTCAGAAAATTCTAATTAAACGGGAAATAAAATTGTTGGAAGTTTCTTTTAAAACAAAACAAGAAATCCTGAAAAAATCCAGAACTTATGATATTAAAATATGATTTAGAATTTTAAGAGATCTCAATAAAACGTTTCTAGAAGTTGGAAAGAAATATATAAAATTCAAAACTAAATAAAATTCTGATATCTTGAAAATTATGACAAACTAGGCAAAATATGCTGGAAGATTCTACTAATCTAGAAAAACCATTAATTTAGAAATTAGAAAAGGATTATTATAGAAATTCTGATGAATAATTTCGAGAATATTTCCTCCAGAAAAAAAAAGTTTTCCGAAAATTTCGAAAGAAAAGATAATATTAAATACCAATTTTAGGAAAATATTGATCATTCAGGAAATGCAAGAATATTTGAACATTTTTTAAAATCTTTTAAAAGATAATTAGAAGATGTAGAAGAATAGCTAGAAATTCCAGAACCCTCACAATTTAAAATATTCTAAATATCCGTGATGGAAATTGCCGAAATATTAAAAAAAAAAAACAAGAGAAATCTCGTTTGGCAATTTTTACGGGATGGCTTATCTTCAATATCCACTTTAAATAAATTTTGATAAAACAAAACAAGAATTAATAATTAGAAAAAACACGAAAATATTTCGTAAAATCTACAACGAATGAGTCTTATTAAGACTACAAAAACAAACCACTTTTGAAAACAACTACTTCTCTAGCTAATACTTCGACAGACATTGAATAATACAAAAGTAATTTGCGTGTTACAAAATAGCAAGGCTATCAAAGCAACACTAGTTTGAACGTATTTCTTTCTGTAAAATGAACCAAAAATGATTGAATGATTTTTGTAGTCTTAATAAGACTCATTCGTTGTAGATTTTACGAAATATTTTCGTATTTTCTCTAATTATTAGTTAATTTTCTACAACGTAAAGGACTTATATATTTTATTATCAAAACAAGAATTGCTTGAAATGTAGGTACATTTGAAATAAAGTTTCTTTATTAATATTAACAATAAGTTACTTTATTTTACGGGCATCTCCTTTATACAAAAAAAATATTTTAGTAATTTAAAAAAAGAAAATTGGTGGCGAGTTTAATTTTTTTTTTACATAAATGAACAAAGTTTAGAAGATGAATTTGTGGAAAATTCTAGAAGTCTCCAAGAAAAATTTCTACAAAACGCGAAAGCTTTAATTTAATCAGCAGTGTTATATTGCAAAGTTAATATGTTTTACTGACTATTAATTGTTAGTGAGTCTTCTATAGTTTTAATAAAATAGACGATAAAAGTCTTATTATTATTAAGATATAGACTTTGAAGTCTGTGATAGTGGCCACCTACCCACCCAAATATTTTTGAATTTGAATAAGAAATGTTGATAAAATAGGAAGTAATATAATGTTTGAAGAGAAGGTTTAAGAAAACTCTAATGAAATAGGTAAAAGATGCTGTCAAATTGTAGTAACCTAAAATAAAAGTTATTGGAGAACTTTAGAATGCTCGAATGAAATGTTCGCAATTAGAAAGATAAATTGCTGAAAATTACAAATAAAAGTTTTTTAAAAATTTAAAGAGATTAAAAAAATTAAATAAATACTAACTTCAGAAAATTTTAATTTGTGAAGAGAATATTCTTTAAAACTTAGATAAATTGAGCAAACTTATCCTTTAATAGGTAAAATTTACGCGATGCTGGAAATAAAATTGTATGTTTTCTTTAAAATAAAACAAGAAATGCTGAAAAAAAAACAGAACTAGAGAAAAAAGGTTGATTTAAAATTTAATAGATCACGATAAAACGATTCTGAAAGTTCGGTTTGAAAACCAAATAAAAATACGAAAATCTTGAAATTATAACAAAATAGGCAAAATATGCTGTAAAAATCTACTAATCTAGAAAAATAATTCTTCCCTAGAATAAAATTTAAGAAATTAAGAAAAAACAGAGAAAAGTTCTAGAATATTTGAATATAATTTTTTTGAAAATTTAATTTAATGAAAGTTAATCAAGAGGTGAAGAAGAAAAGCTAAGTAATTCTAGAATACTCACAATTTGAAATTTACTAAAAATCCATGATAAAATTATTGATAAATTCATAAAACCACAATGAAACTCTCTTAGTAATTTTCATAGGATGGATAAACTTGAACACTCGCGTAATATTTAGAAAAGTACTTTTTACCTTTCTCGTACAAATTGTATGGTCACATCCAATACTCAGTAAAGCAGTTAACTTTAAATTGTATTTCTTCGCTCGCAATTGTTTCGTCATCATGTTCATAACTGAACTGCTTTTTTAATATTTCTTGCTCTTAAAGAACCACTATTTTCGAACTTTGCTTCAACATCTAATAGAGAAGCGACTTCCTTAGCATCGACTATTAAATGAGTTTCTATCAATAGTTAAGAAAAATCATTTAGTATTTTCAAACTCGCGCAAGCTCCTGAAATACAAATCTCCACGAAAAATTGCTAAAAAGGCGAAAGCTTTAATATAATTTCCAAAAATAATCAGCAGTGTGATACGCGACGATTTTACTGTTTCATTAAATATATACAGGGTGTCCCGTTAATGTGAGGAAATGGCCGGACCATAGATTCCTGGGGTCTTCAAAGTTCCAAAATTTTTCATTTCTTTTGTTTATAACAATTGAACGCTTTATTCGATTTGAATGAAATGTATTATTAATAACTACCATAATATAATACATCATTTAAATTATGTAGAGAAGTAGTACCACCACTAAAAAACTAAAATATTTTTTTATTGGTGCATCCAATTAAAACTAAAAAAATACTACCTGAAAGATCATTAAATTCAAAAACTGTATAGTCTCTTAATAATATTAGATATCTTTTGTGGTTTTCCCAAAAAAAGAAAATATATAAGAGTTGGAAAGATGTAGTACTATTTAGTTAGCATTTCCGAAACAATCTATAACCCTCGAAGGAAAAATCTAAAAATTTCTGAATAATTTCAAAAATCTTTAGTTAACGTTTAATGATATAATTTAATTCCAACAAAATAAGGGACAAAGAAAATATTACAACTAAGTGTTAAAGAAGAACTGAAGCCACAATGTGGCGAAACAATTGTTGCGAAAAATAAAAGCATACTCTTTGAAAGTTTGTGTTTTAGTTACAACACCTTACAGTGAATTTACGTAGAAAAAAAAGATAATATTAAATATCAATTTGAACAGAAGGTCCTAAAAAAAATGAATTCCATTTTTTTGGGAACTTCTATAAGATAATCAAAATATGAAGAAGAAAAGCTTCTAGAATCCTAACAATTTGAAATATACTAAAAATCCATGGTAAAATTACTGGTAATTTAAAAAACCATGACGAAACTCGCTTGGCAGGATGAATAAATTTAAATACCCATTCCATATAATAATATTTATTTTTAATTATTAGTGATTATCTTATAGTTTTCAATGAAATAAACGATTAAAGTATTTCTATAATTAAAAAAAATCATAAGCAGCATTCACCTAAAATTAAAAAAAAGTATTTATAAATTGTGTGGGTGCCATAAATTGAACTAATCATTTATTACAACAAACTCCTGGCAAATTTCTTCCAGGTGTTTTACTGACTCGATATAGGATTATTTTATAAACCCTCGAGTATGTTGTAGTGATTGGAGGGTGGTATAGAGGCCACCCACCCACTCTACATATACATTGAAACATCCACTACTGATCAACTTTTAGTTTTCAGAAAACTAAACCGCGAAATTGTCGATATAATTTTCAAAAATCCAACAGCAGTGTTACACTTAAAGTCAATAAAAATATGCAGGGTGGGTGGGTGGCCTCGAACCCACCCTCCAATAGATAGAACATACGCAAGCATTTTATAATCAAATTAATTAATTACAACTAAAAATTTAATGAAGAATTTTTTCAGATGAAACACTTTAAATGAAGATAATTTTTTTCCAAACTCGTAATTGTATTAATTATAGGATATGTTAGATACCAATCACCCACCTTAAATATATTTTTTTATCTACTAATTAATATTCAATTTTCAATGATTATCTTCTAGTTTATTATAAGTTTTCAGAAAAATTAACAACGAAATGATTGATTCAATTTTCAAAATCCACTGTTATAACTAAAATTAATGGATATATGTAGAGTGGGTGGGTGGCCTCGGAACCACCCTCCAATAAGTAAAACATACGCAACGATTTTAATATTTAATTGAATGGTTAATAAAGAAAAATTGAATGAAAAGATTCAGTATTCTTAATTTCGAAGCAAGATATTTTAGAGCAACTGTAATAGAGAGGATTCTTGAAGTAGGATTTGTTTAGGGAAAAGGAAATTGTTGGCTTTTACTTTAAAGAATATGTTTGATGATAAAATTAAAATTATATATATAAATATTGAAGAGATAATTGTACAGCAAATTTTAGTATCAGATAAATAATTACGATGTTGTGTATAAAAATTAAATATTAAGACCAGTTGTATATATAGTGAAATTTAACTTACGCTTTCGTTATAAAAGTCGTTTATAAGTCTTAGTGGGAAATATAATCTTTCGTTATTAAAGACGTTTATGGGAAATATATTCTGTTATAAAGGTAAATCCGTATTTGCATAATCAGACCTTTCAATATTCATGTCAACGGAAGCGTTGCGTGCAATAACCGAGCATTGAAATGCATTGAAAAGGGGGTGTCGTTATAAAGTGTGATGCTCATAAACTTCCACCTTTATTATGTAAAATTAAATACGTCAACGCAGGGTAAATGACGTCAAGGTTCAGACACAGTACTACATAATAACTGTAAGTAAAGAAATCAGTTTGTTGAAAATTAAAAAGTATTAAATTAAAATGTGATACAATCGTATAATGAAAAAATGTGTTCCTCAAGGATCCACTATAGTATAATATGTTTTAAACATGAAATTAATATTTTAGTTAATGCATTTCATTATTGAAATTAAAAGGTCGATAGACTTTAGACGTTCATTTATCCGTAATACGTTTTTAATTTGAAAACACAACTTGCTCCAGTTAATGAAGTTTCCTTCGACATTTAACGATCGTCGCTAATTGTGTCCACGTTAATAGGGGCAGCGTTTAGGTTATTATCAGCAGCGTGTATAGGTAAATTTAAAACCGTAAAAATTTCCCTAAAGCGCGGGAGTGCTTTTCCGTCTGCGTCTAATTACTGTCGAATTACTTTCTAAAAATGAATAGTTTTCCACGGGCGGCAGTAAACTTAATGGGACGGATGATAAATCAACTCGGCCACTTGATTCACTAATGCGTTTTTTACTGCCCGCCGATATTTCATGAAACGAATCCACGTGGAAAATTCCATTGCCCTCAGGCGCGAAAACAACAAAAAACAAGCGTTCCTATTAGAAAAAACAAAACAACATATTTTTCTTGTAAATTAATACATTAATTTAAGTTCGATTGATAAAAAATACGAAAACAAACGTGAAATAAGTGAAAAAACGCTTTTAAATGTAAGATAATCCAATTTTAGTTTCATAAATGTTTATAGTTGATAAAAAACAATTGCCAAAAAAGGTCTAAGTTTATTTATGATATCTACTTTTCTTCATTCTGTGTATTTTTTTGTAATACAACACTTAAATTCTAAAAAAAATGAGACAATCCATTTGTAGCTTCATATTTTCTGTATATATATCTAATATAGAAAAACAATTGCCACAAATGCTAATTTAAATTTATTTAGAAAACCTATATTGCAGTTAAAAAAACATAACGGATTTAACTGTGTCGGGTTTACTTAATAATAATCATATCCGTTTTAAACTGTTACAAGGATTACTTAACGCGTTACTACAAACTTCTACTCTCGGGATCTCCGAGTGCGCATTTTTCGAAATGATAGAGATAAAAAAAAAACAACGTCCATTCACCGAACACGCAGGCACCAGTTGAATGGATGCTGGAATTCCGACTATCGGCATCTACGATTCCAGTGACTAACTCGTTCAATACCTGGACCGGGGTATTCCTCGAAGTCACATGCGACGCTCCCCACCACCGGGCCCTGCGCGCTTCTATAAAACCACACGGTGACCCCGCCACTGGTACAGTTGGCTAGAGAGCGCGACAGCGAACATAACAGTGTATACCGATTCGCAAACGTGTTACACAATATTGTGACAGATTGTTATTAGTGCAAACAAATTTTTGGACAATCTTTTTTTTTGAACTTATAAACTGGATATATTAAAGTTGAGTGCTTACGGTGAGGAGAAAGTGCATCGTCCAGAGGAAAACGTGTTGTATTCCACAGTGGCTAAAATGTGTATATCGAAAGAAGTAAACAACAACAAATGCAAAATGCTAAACAGGTAAATAATTATATTCAATTCATTCAAGTTGTAAATTTTTTAATTCATAACAATAGTTTCCAAGTTACTAAAAAACAAATGACAAGCAGTTAATATGTTTATATTACTATTACTAAAAAATAATTTTATTATTACCTGCTTTGTAAAAAAAAGGGAGTTGTTTCAAGATGATACGTAGTTTTTGTTTTTTACATAATGCCATTTCACAACGAAGTTTTATCGTAATATCAAGGTAACGACATGTTTGATTTAATTATTTGTTAGTGATAACGTGATAACACATTTGCGGTTTTGAAGCAAAACAATGAGTAGCATTATTGTTTTCTTCATTAGAATTAAATCGTTCACATGCTTCAAGTTTGTTTTGGTTAAACCTCCTTGTGGTGGTTTGGGTTGAGGTAATGTTTCATAACGCGAATTATTTTTATGCAATAATGTACCTAAATACAATTTATTTTAACATCAAACCATTACTAAATTGTCTACATACTTCAAACTTGTTTTTGCCAACGAAGTTATTTAATAACCTTGTTGTGGTGGTTTGTGATGAGAATTTTTACGCAATAATATATCCTTTTTGGACAATAAATAAACAATAAAGAAACAAATTTTTAATATCTTATTATCAAATGGCTTCAATTAAGGTGTTTGTTTTAATTGATGAACATTTCTTTTGGCATAGCTATAGATATTTCAATTTTTTTCAAATGATTATAATTATTTTTATTCTGTTGTAATCTTCCAAATCGAATATTTTAAATATTTTTGGCTTTCATTTTTTTGGTTTTAAGATGTGCTAAATACTTTTAGACTTTCACAATTGATTAAAATTTAAACAATTAGTTTCTTTTGGTTGAGACTCTCAATTAAAATATTCTTACAAATAGAAACTAATAAACTCATTAGCTTTTAATTTTTTAGCTTCAAAACTGTTAAAAAATTGCAAAGTCCAAAATATATTTTCCCATTCATTTCATCATATTACAACAGGTGAAGAAGTTTTAATTAAGAAACTTAAGTAATTAATATAACGAAATATTTGTTAATAATCGTAATATTTTGATTGTTTACAATTCACAAATTATCAAAACTAGTCCAAAATATGTTTTCACATTAATTTCAACTTAGTCAACAAATGGCGAAAAATAAGGAACGTTATTTTCAAGTTTTTTTTAAATAATCCTAATATTTTTGTTGTCTAAAATTTCATTTGATTGATCAAAACAATATTTTTTAGCCATTACATCTTATTGCAACAAATAGCACAGTTTTAAATCATCATTATCAATTCAATTGACTTATTTTTGTTTTAATTAACTTGGTTAATCTAATAATTCATTTGAATTGATTCAAAATTATCCTAAAAATTATTTTATAAACGAACGGTGAAGCTCCAAATTCGCCATTATTATTCCGTTTGTATATGGGTTTGTTTTTTATTTCCCAGCGCGGATTTTAAACAATGTTTCACAACGGACCCATTATTTGCACATTCCATGCTACCGTAAACACGCCTTCAAGGTCACGCAAATGACCGTAATTACCCAGATTGATTGACTGTGACCTGATGTTGGAAAGGTTCAGCTTAGTTTAATTAATCAAAAAAATATCACGATATTTTCGAAAATCGACTAAAGGCAAAAATCAACACAAGCAAGCCTGTTTTCTAAATTGACAACTTCGTTCATCTCGAACAACTCCGAAGTCAAAGCTTACTTGATAATTTAGATAATATCATTATTTAATTTAACAGCATTACTAAATTTTCCTTTTTCTCTTCTTTTGCAGAAACGGTCTTGGTCGTGCGATCAGAAACGTCCTGGCCCAGGCCAAAATCGAGGACCGCCTGATTAGCGGCCTGATGCCCGCCATCACCTACCTCCAAAAAACCCCCGACGATGCCCTTATCTGCCTCCTGCCGGAAACCCGACCCGGCGATGCCGCCACCCACATGCAGTCCGTCCTCTTGCAGGCCTTCTGCTACGAAAACTACATTCCCGTCATTAAGGTGAGTTTTCGATCAAATAACAATCTTACAATTACAAGTTTCATCATCAAAATTAAATCCAAAACTAATTTAGATTACATTTAATCACAATATTATTACATTCTCGTTTTTGATAAATATCATAAAAACAATTCCAAGGAACCAATCTCTGGAATGTCGATCGGAATTTCCATTATGCAAATGTGCATCGTGAAAGTGGCGACTCGGTTAAATAAATAAGCTTGCACAACGTTTTTTTTTTTATTATTTATTTTAAACGAACCGTTTTCATTGTTGCAGGTCGACAGTAGCGAAAAACTGGCCGAATTGTGCGGAATGTCGTCTACCAATCCGAAATCCCAACAGATGGAGTGCTCCTGCGTGATCATCACCAGAGATCTGACCATCCCATGGGACACAAATTTCGATCCACCACTGACCAACGGCGAACAAACCCTAACAGATTTCTACGAGTGCACACTAGAAGAATACCCAACTCCAGTCATCCAGCTGCCGAGATGAACTTCCACCACCATGGAAATGGGTTATGACCAGATCCCATCCTCGTGTGAATTTCCTTATAAAAAAAGCCATCAACGGATGGCCGTGTCCTAAAAAAACAACCACAAAAAAAATAAGGTCACGTTATTACATTCCATTATATATGAATAAAGCGCGAAACGACTGCCAGAGGAGAGTGTCTTCATAGTGTAAACAACCTAGACGTACAATTTGTATAAGAAGCGACGGTTGTATTGTTTGTTTGTTTTGTATTTGCGAAAAAAATTGTTATTTGTAATTGTCTTGGAAATTGAAATTGAAATTTATAGCTAAAGAAATTATCTTATTAGGTATGCTAGTGTATTTACAAAACCGATTGTGCCGAGCAAGATGGCGGCGTTGTTGTTAAGATATATTGTATTTATGATGAATAATAATGTTTTGATGAAAACGAAAACAAAGATGTTATGGTGAAAATACATAAGTTGTAATTATGTATTAATTTAATGATGATTACGTTGTTTTTAATGTAATAATAAATAAATAGATGATTTTTTTAAATAACTTTGTTTATGTAACATCCTTCCATACGTCAATATATATTTCCTCGAGTGGTGATTAAATCTTTATTGCAGTTGTAATAATTTAATAACTTATTTACCTAGTGTAAAATTGCATTTGATTACCATTAAAATGCAAATTGTGGTAATTACTTGCGGTTTTTTGGATATAAAGCTTTAATGGTATTCATAATTTCAACTCATTCGTCTATATTACAATCTGGGAACAATTCATTTTGGCAAGATTAATAATTCATATACTTTACACTTTTTGCTTTTCTAATAAAAACAGTTTCTGTAAAGAAAGTGAACTCTAACTTGTGTTATTTAATCTCTCTATTCACGTAACTCAAGAAATAAACCAACAACTTGTGTTATTTAATCTATCTCTTCTCGTAAGAAATAAAACAAGAACAGTGTTGGTAATAATATTAAAGAAAACTTATGAGCTGTACTTTAGCTTAAATGTAGTTATATATGTAGGGTTATAAAATAAAGTACTAAACACCTTTCTTTACACAGTGAATTTTATAATCAAGTTTATCTTCACGTAACTCATACAATTAATTTACTATATATGTGGTTGAGTGGCTATTATCCCACTCTCCAACCTGCAGAAGCTAGACGCAGATTCTCAACTCTGTTACAAAATTAAATTTGACTTAAATTAGTACACTTAGGCGAGATTACAGATATTTATTATTTAATATTCATATTATCTTCTGTTGTAGATTTACGAAATGTTTTCGTGTTTTTTCTAATTATTAGTTAATTTTCTACAACGTAAAAGTCTTTAATATTCTGTATTATCTTCTGAACTACTTAAATTATAATTTTGCTTGCCTCCAGATCGTACAAAGTATGGTCTTAACAGTTGCTCAATTATTAATACAAGACACAACATATAGATGACACTACGTTGCTACATTATGGACAATCTATAATTAATTATATTTCTATAGTTACCATAGACCATATGTGAAAAGAAATATTTAATCTTTGTGGATTTATTAAATAATAATTATATTCATGTAAATGTAAAATTTACTTATCGATTGCTTATACGTACATATAGACCAAATTTCTTTCATTAATATGAATTAAATTTTAAATTCAATTGATTGGTAACCTTTTAAAATATTAATATCCACTCTTTATTTGCATACTCTATTATCATAGAGAATACGGACTAAGATCGTACATCAATTCTTTATGCATATCATGACAATAGAATGCTTAGCGAAAGATAGGTAAAAAGTACCTTTATGGTTATTACTATAAATATAATTTACAATACTTATCTATGATTATCATAGATTATATATTGTGCTGATTTTAATTAATAACGCTATTACTCAATAGATGACACTGTAATTTCATTAATTTAAACTTATTTTAATTTATAATTTTAATCACACACCTATGTAAAATAACTAAATGTTTAATATTTCATTAAATACGCATTTATTTAAAATTTTAATGATCGGTTATTAACTTCAATAAAAAAATCAGATTATGACAAATAGCGTACGCATGCGAGTTTTTTAAAAATGTCGGATTAGACAGCCGTTAAAAAAGAAGTTTATAATTCCGTTGTGCGAATAATTTTTTTTTATACAACGATTTATATTTTAACATAACTATTTGTTTATTAATACGTAAGATACGGTAAGTGAACTTATAATTTTGTGTTAACAGTGGTTGTAAAGGTAAATATTGCAAGTTTAATCTGTATTACAGTGATTTACTAAAATAAATAGACCACAGTCTATACTGTGGCAGTACTAAAATCATACCGTTTTAGAAAGTAAATATCCAATAAGTTACATTCAAATATAGTAAAGCAAATGTGCAAAAAGTTATGTCATTATTTTTGAACATTCTAACCTTATTGTCCATAAAAATTATTGTTTTTTATTAATGTAATAATATCTTAACTTATGTGTGTTTCAATAAACTTAGTTCGCTATCCTTCAGGCCCCATTCTGTAACAGTATAGTGTATACACATTCTATAATATCTAATCATTATATCACTCAGAGTTTACGTGAAGTGTTTTGTAAATGAAAATAACTCTCAGTTATTCCAACAAGTGAAGTAAGAATAAACTGTATGTTATTTTTATTCATTCAATTATTCAAATTATGAGAAGTAAAACAAGAGTTTAGTTCCATTTCTTCATTTTCAGATAACTGAATGATCGCAAGGACCGAAACACGTGTCAGTTATCTGAAAATAAAGAAATGAAACATAACAAGGGTTTTACTTCTCATAATTTGAAAATTTGGTTCCATCAATTATTGTTTATAACAAACACAAGACGTAAACACAACTTTTCTACAAGTAAAACATAATCATAATAATATACATAGCTATTCTTCAAATTAAAAGTTGTATATGTACATGTTAACATGACGTCTAAGAAAGTTTGGTAATTTGATATGTATAGTCGAACCGCCTAAAGCTGACTTTGACTCATGGAGGAATCAGACACACGTTCCGCCTTTTAATTCATTCTGTCCCGGTTATCCTAGTATGATGACAGAACGAGTTAAATATTTATTGCTATACCGTTCTTAATACCAAAATGCATGAGTTATAAACAGCGCTCGACGGCTCAAGTATAACATTAAGATTTGTTTATTGATTAGCAATTTCTTTAAAAAATTAAATTTTTTCCAGAGTTTATTATCATGGCTAAGGTGCATTTGAACAATTCCTCTGTTAAAAAGAGACGTAAAAGTGGCAAAATGCACAAGATAATTAGGGAAAGGAACAACAATTCTCACTTCAAGTCTAAGAAGAGGAATTCGAAAATTAAGAAAGGCTTAGCAAAAAAGAGATTAATTTTGCAAAAGTCGATGAGCAAAAACACTCCGAGGAGGAAAAGAATCTCGAGTTTGCCTAGCTTTTTGGACTCGTGTCAGGTGGTGAGCGAGACGACTCTCATCAATATCAGTGACGACGATTCGTGCATCACCATCCCTGATGATCCCCGAACGCCAAAAGCAACGCCGGCGCGCCTTGCTAAAGGTGGTATGGAGGACAACGGTTCATCGTTAATCGTGATTTCCGACGAACAAACACCAGAGGGCAGGTTGGATTTTGCTAATGTATTTTCGAATAATTTCAATAAGGGGAATCAGCCGAAGGAGTCGAATCATGGTTCGAGTGATCTATGTCAGCCGTTGACTAATATGGTCGTAACAAAGGATTTTTTGGATTTAAACGTGGAAACGATGGATAAGGAAAATGATTTCCAAACATTCCCCTGTTCTCGAAATGGTAATTTTTTTTAAATCATCAAGTAGTTTACATAAATAATAAGTTATATTTTTACACTAAATAATTCATCCATTCTCAAGACTGTCGAAGATTGTACCTTACTGGGTGCAACCCACAATAAATTATGACCCTCTTATAAATTTTATTAGTTTATTGTATCTGTTTCTAAATGGAGAAAAAAACTATGCTAATGAGTATTTCAGACACTTTTATGATCGAATTGATTTGATTTATTTACAATTTTATTATTCACATAAATATATAACACTATAATTTAGCTGTACACACACATAAAAAAATATTAATATTGATTATTATGTCCGGATTATTTACTTTCAGAACTGAACGATGTTGTTTACATATCTGATTCTGATGAGCCATTCCCGACCAGCAACACAAAGAAACGTCGCACGGCGCGCTGGCATAAATCAAACACTTTGATCGACTTGGACGAAACGCTGATTACAAAAACTGCTCCTAGTCCGAAACGTTCACGCAAACATCTCTTCAGTGAAGCTGTAAAGGTTTCCACACCGAAATTAACGAAGGTGGTTACCAAACCTTTGCTTCTATCACCAATTCCGGCATCATCGTCCGCACAAACCATCGGTAAAAAACGAAGCGCCAAAACGGCGACTGAAACCTGCCCGCAGAAGTCGAAGAAAAATAAGCAGATGATCGATATGTCTTCTTTGGAGAAATTATCCGAGCTGAATAAAGTATTGACCGCCATACCTGATTTACCCAATCTCCTGGAAAAATTAAAAAGGAAAAGTAATGATAACGCGAATAATAGTGAAAGCGTTATTTTAGACGATAGTGATTGTATTAGTTTGGATAAAACATACTCGTCTTCCGGTCAGTTTATTTCCGATAATATATATCACGTGAAGAAGATTAAGAGGGTTGGATTACGCCCAATCGTAATTGACGGAAGTAACGTTGCAATGGGGTATGCTTATGTGGCCTCAGTTTTCGTAGCATCGAATACATCTTATATTTGCAGGCATTCCAATGGACGATGTTTTTCTGTGAAAGGATTGAAGATTTGCATAGACTACTTTAAAAACAGGGGCCATAAAGTGTACGCTTTCGTTCCTTCCTACAGGTTGAAGAGGACTCAAAGTAGTGACCAGGAACTTTTGACAGATCTTGTAAAACGAGAGCTTGTTTTTTGCACAGCTTCTCGTGACGTCCTTGGTCACAAAATTTGTTCTTATGATGATAGGTAATCAATAAGATATTAAAATTTAAACACTGAATAGACTTATCAGTTATAAAGTGAAGTTAAAAGTGTGTGGAAATACTAAATTAATATAATTTTTATTTCATGTATATTCTATTCATTCTATTCTTTTAGAATTTTAGTACAAGTAGCCGCAGCAATGGATGCGGTGATAGTATCAGGAGACAACTACAGAGACCTAATGGTCGAAGACCACCGACTGATCCCCGTCATTAAAAACAACCTCTTGATGCCGACGTGGGTTGGTGACATGCTCATTTTCCCAGATGATCCCCTAGGAAGGACAGGGCCTAAATTGAAAAGTTTTTTAAAATATTAAAAACTTAAAATATTGCCATGCATTTTGTTAAAATCACACGAAGAATATTTTTTGTGTGAACGTTTTTTTTTTTTGTAGATATGTTATTAATAATATTTATAAGAGCATATTTTTATGCAATTTATACCAATTGTGATTTTTCCTATAAATATATTTATATTTTCTCTAAAGAAAGGTATTTTTGGATGTTAAACACTTAAGAAAGTGTAATTTAAGGATTAAAAAGCAGCAAATGGTTGATTGCTTCTTGTCATTAGTAGTAGTGTTTTGTTTTCTACTTAATATGTTTATTAATATAGATTATGATTTTTCTGAAAAATATTCTATTGAATATAAACATTTTGTAAAGCTGTTTATACTAAAAAGTATATTATTAGCAAGTGATGAATTGGTGTTTTCAAATTTGATATTTTACTGAAAAATATTGACAATTAACATTTGCAAAATTTGTTGTAGGTTGTTTTTTATACCAAAAACTTAAAGGTAATAAACTTTGTTAAAATTGGTTGTTCAAAATTGTATTTCTACTTGAGTTAATAAAACCTAAGCTGATGAAAAATATATAACAATTTCTTCTTTATTATAATTAAAATTCTGTAATTTACGATTGGTATTCTTGATTGCAGAATACTGTGTATATAAATACTTTGAATTTTGCTTAAAGATTGTTAAAAAGCAGTAAAAAGGTTTTCAATGAAGAAACAAATGAATTAAACCGTTATTTTTTTTAAATGCTACAAAAACAGTTGAAAACAATTGAAACTTTCATCGAAAAAATACAGAGCAAAAGGAGTAAGAAAAAGCAATTGATAAACAATGGTAAACTAAACATTTGAAAAATTATTCAAATTTAAGAGACTTAAAAATAATTTAGTTTAAAATAATAATAACTTTATTGACGGGATTAACCCTATGTACATTAGAAAAAAGACAAAATAAATCAACATTGAGAGAAATAATTATATAAAAATAAAATAACAAACTCATCTAAACAACTCAACAACAATTAAAAAATAGTAATGAAGAAAAGTAAATAAATGTTAAATAAATTTACCAAAAAAAAATGTTTAAAATTTACTTTAGACAAATTTCAAACTAGCATATGAAATATAGCCAAGAACTATTAAATTCAAACAATTAAAAACCCTGAGCCGTCCCTGGAATTTAACAAAAGAAAAGATCACCAGATGGCGCCGAAACCATTTAATTAAGTTGTTAAATTGTTAATCTATACAAAAACAATCTATGATTGCATTCATTCGTAGAAAGTGATCAAATGAGAGGATGTCTATGGTGATCTATATCAATATAATCAATGGTTTACTTTAACCATTGATTGAAATATTTCAATCAACGCTTTAACGCAGATTTCATATAATAGTTTAATCAATTTAAGTAATTTATGAAAATACAGTAATATTCCATTCTTTACTAGTAGATTTATTACACATTATTCAATGAATTAATTTCTCACTTAACTTATAGTATTCAAACTAACAATCTAAGTTCATATTATCAATAAGCACAACATCAGTACTAGATGCATTAATATGAACTATAAATTTAATTTTCTGTCTAATCTTTACTGTAACAATCAATGATTATATATAGTGATTTAGATTTTGTTTCACAGATGGCGATAAAATACGGATGTTAGTTGTTCTCTAAATCAATATAATCAATGGTTTAGTTTAATGCTTTTGATAATTATAAATTAAATAATAAGAAATAAATAAAATAAATCAATAAATTCATATTTCCAACTGACTTCTTTAATTAATTGTTATAAATAAATAAATATTTACGAAAATATATTTTTATAAAAATTAACATTCATCATAAGGTTGGTTGCACTGCCACAGCCACTGTCAAACTGACAGTAAAAACTGTCAGCATTTTCACTGAATTATTGTTTTCTCCCCGTTTTGTTTTGGGTAAGTAAATTATCTATTACACAATATTCGGACCGTAATCTGGACTTTACGACGATGTAATTACTACCACCGAAAGCGGACGTTCCTAACCGCAAGAAATTCATTTATTCGCGCCAATAAAATGGACTATCATTCGGCCTCAAACATAAATTCTTACAGCCTCTATACCCATCTAGTGTTAGTATTTACGCCCAGATATTTCCAAAATAGTGTTGAGAATGTAAGGAGTTATTGTATTAAGTTCATTATTGAACGTAGCTAGTAAACAAGGTTGCAACAATTGTTTTTTCCCTCAGCGTGGATTCATTAGTTATTTATCAGATTTCTTGGATTTTATTTGTATGTGTAAATTGTTGATGTATTATATTTCTTAATTTAAAACATAACTACTGGTTATCATTAATTTAATATTTAAAAAAACATAAATCTACGATGATAATATAATAACTTTTTTAAACGCTGTGATTATAGTTTCGACACAATTAAGCTCATCAGTCTTGAACTGAAAGTTCATTTTAATTAATTAACAATTTTTGTTTGCATATCATTGTGTTAAGTTTAAAATATTTGTATACATATAGGCAGTAAATATTGATATAGTGAGCTTAAAATATTATTATTTAATTAACAAGTGTAATGTACACAGTGTAAAGTACATTCATATTTGTACGAGAATAAATTATACATACTTGCTTTGTTTTGTTTTTGTTGCATAGAGTTTGTTTATTATGTGGTTTTGGATATTATAAACTAATAATTGAAGATAAAATATGTTATATCCACTTTCTAATAGTATATGAAATATTTCATAATCTAATCAAGTGTAAAGGTCAATGTGACTAGGTGTGAATTCCCAATGGAAAGGAAACATTTATAACAACTTGTATTAATGATTTATTAGGATAGAAAGGTAAATAAAATATATTGCAAAATCATCATCACTCTTGTGAAATAGATACGAGATATGAGGTATATATAGTGGTTCATTATTCTTTATTTCTGTTTCTATTCAGAAAATGTTAATTGTCACTTCTGGACATATCTTCCATTCTTTTTGTATTATTCATAAATTATTTTTGAAATAATTTTTTCAGGAAACAATAGCTCTCCAATATGAGCATGACTGAGGTGGAAGATACCGCCACTGTGGCCAAACAAACGGAGCCACGCGTTTACGGGGGCTGCGAAGGGCCCGACGCCATGTACGTCAAGTTAGTTTCCTCCGACGGTCATGAGTTCATCGTCAAAAGGGAACACGCCTTAACCTCAGGGACAATCAAAGCAATGTTGAGCGGTCCTGGCCAATTTGCTGAGAATGAAGCCAACGAAGTCAACTTTAGAGAAATTCCGTGAGTGTAGTAACAAGAAAATCCAGAAAATATAAAAATACAAGAAGATAGAAATTTTCATGGTTGATTAGTTTTATTAAATTTTTATATATTTCAAAGATTATTACTTTTCAATATGTAAACACTTATCCACAATTAAATATTATTTAAGTTAAACACTTAACTAATGCACTTACTATGTTTTAACCACTAAAAAATTATGTACATATATTACAAAAACACATGACTTAAGTTTCGACGGTTTAATGTCATTATTTAAGTGTTTTCCAAAGTTTCAGGAGAAGAGACATAGTTATTAATAAAATAATAAATTTCTAGGTCGCATGTACTCCAGAAGGTCTGCATGTACTTCACATACAAGGTACGCTACACCAACAGCTCAACGGAGATCCCAGAGTTCCCGATCGCGCCGGAGATCGCACTCGAACTCTTGATGGCCGCGAACTTCCTAGATTGCTAAATGAATCCTCTCGACTGAGGCCCACAGAGCCGGGGCTTTGTCCATCACCGAATAGTTGTATTTTTAATTTTCGTTGATTCAAAATATCTATTTTTGTGTAACAAGATAACGAGGCACGTCGAATTGTGTGCGTAGGCAGTTGTATTCTTTACTAAGCATTCAAAAATTTAACGGGGAACACTGTTCAGCTGTTTCCACCTCTATCTTTCCCTCTCTTTCTCATATTAAATATTCACACACTATTGAAAAAAAAAAAATATTAGAAATATATAAATATAAATATCTATCTAGAATATATTTTTTCGTCATTATTATGATAATTGATGGGATTCTGATTTTATTTCTTGATTGCTTTTAACAATTTTTTTCAAAAAAAAAAATCACTGTATTTGCTAAATAATGTTTTAAGTTACTTTTGGTCCGACCTTTCATTTTGTATATATGTATATGTAACTGCAGGCTTTTTGTTTGATATTATTTCAAGTGATAATAAACTATTAATTCAAAAATGATTTGCATATTTTTTATTTTATTTCCAACTCTGAATTTACTTGAAAAATAAAACCACCCCAAATTGTGGTTAATGAAATCGAACATGAAAAATAGAAAGTGTATGTTGGGTTGTATATACAATCTTTTTCTTGATATTGATTTGTATAAAAATAATTTCCTACTAAAATACACTTTAAAATGGACAAGCGAGGAGGCATTTTAACAAGCAAAACAAATAGGAAGTATAGTTCATCCGTTGGATCTTCCGTCCTACGTCCCAAAATATTGCTTCGAGAAACGACACAAAAACATTCAGTCTGATAAGGTAAACCAAATGCGTTAGAAAAAGAATGCACTGCAAATCTTTTGTCGTTTTTAGAAGCGATAGTTTGTGATGTAGGATGGAAGATCCAACAGATTGATTGATTTCTGTATTTTATTTACTGCTATAGAAAATAATCATCGGCCGCTTTTTGTTGTTTGGTCTCTTCACAACAATTTTTGAAGTTATAATTTAATACATTTAAACAAAATACGGTGCTGTAATTTAATTTATTATTGTGAACATCGATGAAGGTATGCAACACTTTAAAATTCAGCTTTTAATGCGTCAGTTTTAAGCTGTACGTGTTAACGCATCGATGAAAGTAGGCAACCCATTGTACACGATTGAAATGAATTAAAATACGAAACACTTCGTAAATCTACAATTTTAATGCAATCATTTACTTTTAGATTTTTCATTGATATTCAATTTTACTAAATAAAGCAAAGGACAAAATATGTATTAATTTCCCTACTCCAACTTGACTCTTAAAGATGATCACATTAAACAATTTTAATTTCTATTCAATATCAGCTTCAATTGATGGATTTAGTAGGAAACTGCAATTAATTGATTATTTGAATTAATTTTATACACCCATCATGAATATATTAATATAATCATTTATAGATTATATGATTTGAAACAGGTGCGCATGCGCACGAAATTCCTTGCATTTTAATAAGTGGGAGAAGTATTTAGGAAATCAATAAGGATATTTTTATAATGAATGAAAACACCACGAATGTTCTGTACATTTATTAAGTTGTCGTATGCTAGAAACAGTGTTTACGTCAGGGTTACTAAAATTGTATTTATCACAGAATCAGTGAACACCACTCTCTAAATATCTAATCACCCGTAAAATGAATAAAATACGACGTTACCAAATCATTTCGAAATAACATACTTTGATAAACCAAAAAAAGAAAAAAAAATTGATGAAAAATTCTTCAAATTCAATCCCCTAAAATAAATTACAAAACAAAAAAAAATGACTAAACTTACTTAATCGAAGGTAATCTTTAAAATTATAATACTTTTCTTTGATTTAAAAAAGATTCTTTCATTGAAAATTTCATCACAGTCCCGTAATTCATATTTACTTACTTAAAAAAATATACACAACTTGACTGCAGATTCAATTATAATAAATAAATTAAAGAAATTAACGGTTTGGAAAATGATAGGCGACGCGGCAATCAAATCTGTAGCAAAGAAGCTTCATTCCACAATAAATAATATTCGATCGATTCGTCCCGTTTCCACAGCGGTAGTTGAGCCATGCGTCCGATAAATGTTATTGCGTATCAATCGGCACGTCGTTTTAATAAATGCTACCTATACGATTTGAAGTCTTTGATGATTTTGGTCAGGTGGTCGATCCCCTCCCGCAGCTTCACCCTCTTCTGCTCGCAGGATAGGCTGATGCATTTCAAGTCTTTCTGTTTGTTCTCGAGCATTCGCAGCTTGAAGTGATGCTGAATCAAGTTGGATTTCTGAAACGAGTGCTTCCTCTTCAACGATTCTATTTCGTACTCACGATCTAAAAACATTAATAAAAAATTATAATACGGTTAAAAGTTTTCTAATTTATTTTAAACACACCTTTTTCGAACCTTTCATAAGAAGAGATGATTTCTTTAACGCCTGGCCAATAATACTTGTGCGAGAAGGTAAAGGTGTCCAGTATCCTCTCAGACATCCGGGTACGCAACAGCGTCTCCAATCTGATGTCTTCCCGATTGATGTCCATTTCGGTGTTTTTAATATGGGCGTTCCAATAAAATTTATTGGAAATATCATCCGTGTTCAGGTGTTTGGCGGAGAATCCGTTGATGAACTGAAAGGCCTCCTGTTTGGGTTGGTCGAAATAATCGTTTTGTAGGAAGTGCGGATAGAGTCTGGGCGGCCTCGGATTTCTGATACTGTCCAGCGGTTGCTTCGGTATTGTTAGGAACTTTTTCGCTTCCTCCTCGTAGAGAACTGAAAGTTTTTCGTTGGTCGACACGTAGTACTTTGATAGGGCCGTTTGTGAGTTTCTCTTCATCCTCTGCTCGACGACTTTCATCCAGTTGGATTCGTATTCTAGAGATTAAAATTAATATAAATTTTATTTTTTTATTCTAGATTAAAATTGTTCATTTCGAAAGCGCGATGTAGGGAATTAATTAAGCATACCGTGTCTGATTTGTGTAGGCACCGTTTGTAATTCCAAAATCTGCAGGAATCCCATTTTCTGTTGGTAATCGTCACAGTCGTTCATAATGGAAGGTGACTCTGAAGGCACTGGTAATTTAATGGCATCGTCCTTTTGTTCTGGTTCATCTATTAAAGTCAACATGGGTTTCCATTTTCGGCGTTCGATTTTTTTCAATTCTACAACTGCAAAAATATGCAAATAATTAACACAAACAATTAAAAATGCACATTAATAGTAATAATATTGAATAAGTATTAATTAAACCTTACCATTTTTCTTTTCGTGTGTGGTTAAACCAACGATTTGTAAGAATTCAACTTTCTCGGGCTTCAGATCGGGTTTTGCCGGTGGGCCCGAACGTATCCACAAATCGAGTTCATCGGCAGACTTCTCACTCTCTGAATCGGAACTACAGCAACTGGCACTGGAACTGTCCGAGTAACCGTACACCTTGACACCGAAATCCACGATCACAGACCTGCCAGCGGTTTTTTCATCAGTTCTGCCCGCCTTGGGCCTCTTCTCGCGCCTGAGTTTCCTCTTGATGGTAGCCAAATCGATCTTGCTCAGCTTCTGCTTTTTAACGGGAGGCGATATTATCACTTGTGGAACATTAAGTACAGTAAAAGCATTAGTAATTTCAGTGGAACTAGTTATAGGTATAATCCCGTATGTTACATCATCATTACTCACTATTTCATTTATCGCGTTATTAATAATGCGGTTGGCACGTAATAAATCTTCATAGTTTTTTGAATCATCACTATCGAATACAAGTATCTCGTATTGGGGGTCCTCTTTATTATTATTATTATTGATGTAGTCTATCTGGTTGTTGTTCATGGCATTGTTGCAATGTTCGGTTTGGATTATTTTGTTGCCGATGTCGGAATGTGGGGTAAATTCAATTTGACTAGTTGCGTGAGGTGTGTTTATGTAATTATTGTTTATGGTAGGAACATTAGTATTTGGTACTTGCGTATACACGTTACGCACACTTTTAATGACGGACGACATCGTATCTGTGTTTACCTGCGCTTGAACCGGATAGTTGGGGGAGGGTATTGGCAATTGCGGACTGTGATTCGGCTCGACAGTCTCCGCGATTGGGGTGCACGCGTGCGCAACTTCCGAGCTCAAATCGTCCATCCTGTATAGGTCGACATTTTGATTGGGGCAATTTTGATTCACTGACTTGGCTAATAAATTCACTTCACTCTTTAATACCTTCCCATCATCTTCGCTTTTCTCACTATTTACAATTGGTTTAGGTTTACGTTCGTCACTCGAGTCTGTCGCGGTTTTATTTGTTTGTTCGCACGGTTCCTCTTCTTTGGGACAATCGAGAAGACGATTCCCACCATCGGCGCCTTCCACTTTTATATTATTGCCACTATTTACAAGCGCGTCAATACTGTACAACTTACTCTTCAATGACAACGGTTTTACGGTATTTTCTTTCTTGACATTTGTAGGCGGCGGCGGCGGCGGAACGGTTTCTGTTGTGTTGTCTGAACTGCTACTTTGCGGTTGGGGTAGCTCCTTCTCTATTATGGTAGGCTTCCTAGCTAAAACAAAGACATTCAATTCTGTCGTTGTCAATACGTGTCCTTGGATATATTCAAATGTCTAAATTTACTGACTGAATTTAAATATTTTTAAATTAGGTGAAGGAAACTACTTATTATGTTTCATGTTTATATTATAAGAAACATAACACTGTTTTCCTTTACTTAATTCTGTTACATTAAGAATATTGCATTAAGTATAAAATAGTTTTATAAAAAATACTTATGAAAATGATTTACATTGAGTTATACAGTCATAATGTATTATAAGTGTTGATGGTTATAATAACTAAGATTAGGAGAGATGGCTAACTCTAATATTAAAATCTGCTTTGAGTTTGACACTAATAACAGCGCGAATCTACTCGAGCATTCAATTCAACCTCAATTAAATAGACAACTTTTTCCAATAATAATTCGTTGATTTATTCATTATCAAAAAAATGTTCTGCCAACTCTGTTCAAACATTAGATTAATGCTTGAGGCGTTAACTTCGTGATACATCTTGTGAAAATTCAACAAAAACGTTTACTTTGTTGATATCACACTTTATTTTTAAGTGACTCGAGTTTTGATCATTAACTGATCATTATCAAACGTTTTTGTTTAATCAAACATTAGAACTCCTTTAAGGGCAATTATGTTTTTTTCTTTGTGTCTTTCTTATACTTTATATATAATTTATTCTAAAAAAAATAAATAAACAGGATATCATTATAAATTATTGTGTTTAACAGTTAATACTATAATAATATCGCTGGTCCATCTTCTTCTTCCCTCCGTCCTCGCCTCGGGAATTGTGGGTAATTGACCCGTCTCGGGCTATCGGTATTGAGGGATCCATGGTTGCTTCTTTAAATACCTGCATTACTATATTTTGTTATTTAGTAATAGGTTTTTAATTTTTAATTTATAAGCAGGATATTTAAGTGTCCGTACATGTTCCTGTAGCTCGTTGTATTTTTTAATTGAGTCTGTTGTTAGTGCTTGTGTGTATAGTTTGGTTGTGGATTTCTCTGCTCGTAGATCTGATTTCCTTCTTGTTTTGTGGTTGTGTATGTCTTTGTTTGTTTTTAGTGTGATATTCATTTTAATAAGCTTGTTTTTAATTTTGTATATTAATAGTAGGTCATTCAGTGCAATGATGTTTTCTATATTCAGTTCTTGCGTTCTTATGTATATTTCATTTGTATTAGTTTTTTTGTCCATTTTATATAATATTTTTAACACACGGTTTTGTTGAACTTGTAGTTTTCCAATATTTTTCTTAGTTGTATTGCCCCATATATTACTTAAATATCTAATTTTTGATGTGAAAAGTGCGTGATATATTTGTTTTCTTATTTCTGTTGGTATGTAGTTTCTTATTTTGTAGATCGAGGCTATAGTTTTTGTATTGTGCTGTATTAGTTGGTTGATGTGTCCATCCCATTTAAGGTTATTTTGAATTTTTAAACCTAAGTAATCAATTTCTTTTACTTGTTTTATTTCCTATCCTCTTAATTTTATTTTGATATCTATTTGTTGTTGTCCTGCACTAAATACCATAAATGTTGTTTTGTTTCATTTAGTGTTAGTAAGTTGTTATAGTACCAATTTTCAAGAATTTTTAGGTCTGAATTTATGTTTTCTTGTATTTCCAGGTAGGTATTTCCTGTATATATTAGGCATGTGTCGTCTGTGCATATAAGTATGATTTTCCCTTGAGATTTAATTCCATCATATCATTTGTGTATATTATGTATAATATTGGGGGAAGTATGCCACCCTGTGGTATTCCGTATTCTGCATACATCTGTTGGCTTTCTATATTATTTATAATTGTTGTTTGAGGTCGGTTCGTTAAGTATGTTTTCAGTAGGTTTATGTGTTTTCTGTTTCGTATTCCTATTGTCATTAGCTTTTCTATCATAATATCTTTTGAGATTGTGTCGAAGGCTTTTTTTAGGTCTATAAAAATAGCGACAGTTTTTTGTTTTTCATGTGATGCTGTTTTTATTTCATTAATTAGGTCGTACGCTGCAGACGTTGTTCCTGAATGCTCTTGGAATGCATACTGTTGTTTTTGAATAATATTATGTTGACTTAGGTGCTTGTTTATTTGAATTTGCATAACTTTTTCCAGTATTTTGTTTAATGTTGATAGTAGTGATATTGGTCTATAGTTTTCGGGGTTAGTTGTATTTCCTTTTTTGTGTACTGGTATTATAATTGTTTTTTTCATATATTCTGGGTAACATCCTTCATCCAGTACTTTATTTATTATTTTAATTAGTATAGGTATCAGTGCTCGTTTGTTTTGTTTTATTAGGTAATTTGTAATTTTGTCAAATCCAGGTGTTTTGTGTTCTTTGAGTCCAATTATTATATTATAAACTTCTTCGTAGTTTGTATGTTTAAAGGTCAATACAGTAATTTGTCTTTTCGTTTTTGTCGCAGCCGGTGGTTTTTTTGGATCTATGATTTGTTCAGCTAATTGTTTGCCTATATTCTTTTTCACATATTTTGTTTTTGATTTTATAGTTATTTTCAGTTAGAATACTTGTGTATTCCTTTGTTGTTTTATTTTTTTCTAGCAAGTTTATATTTATATCACCTAGTATGATGTGATTATTCTTCTTCTTAAAAATATGATTTTTCAATGTATTTTTCAGGATATTACAGTTAATGTGTGGTGGCTTGTATATAAGGGTGAATGTAATATTGTGTTCTATTAAATGTATTGTTAGAAATTGTATTTTTTTAATTGTTTTATTTGCTATGGTCTTATAGTCAATGTCATTTTGTATGTATATTGCTATTCCCCCTCCTCTTGAATCTCTTGAGTTGAATTCTGCTTTATAATTATGTAGTTTAAATAAGTGTTCATTATGAGGACTTAACCATGTTTCCGTTATTGCGATTATGCTCGGGTTATTTTGTATTTTTGGTAGTATTTCTATTTCATGAAATTTGTTTTTTATACTTCTAGCATTGTGTAAATATATATATTACACATGATTTTAAGTTAGTTTGTGATGTTCATATTTTATTTTTTTGATGATTAGACAATTTTGTCTAAATCTACGTGAGTCCTGATTTTAATTTTGTTACTTGTTTCAGTCTTCTTAATATATATATATTTCCATCTCTTGTCCATAGAAACTTATATTTGTGTTCTTTTTTTAGTTCTCTTGCTTTATAGAAAAGTGTGTTTGTTAATGGAGTGAGTTGTTTATTTATGTATATTTCGTTTGTTTTCCCTTTAAGAGCACATTCTGTGTTGGTTATTGAACCAATTGTTTTTCTGGCGTGCAATATCTTTCCTTTCGTTTCTTTTGTTTTAAATTGTACAA
Source organism: Ontholestes murinus (assembly GCA_963969525.1). Lineage (NCBI taxonomy): Eukaryota > Metazoa > Arthropoda > Insecta > Coleoptera > Staphylinidae > Ontholestes > Ontholestes murinus. Next base: position 6,947,288 of record OZ018387.1, read on the forward strand.
TGATTGGACTATTTTCATTGTATTGTTCTTTTCTGTTCGCAGACTTTATTTGGTCTCTTTCAATGTTAATATTTAGTCCTTTTAGAATTTTTGATACCACTTCTTCCGTTTTCTCTTCTTTCTCCTGTTTTTGCACTCCAATTATGATGACGTTGTTTTTGATTTTATCCTTTTCACTTTTCTCTATTGTATTTTCCAAAATTTGTATACGTTCTCTTAATTCTTCATTTTGTTTTTTGTTATCTTTCAATAACTGTTTTAATTCTTTGTTTTCAGTTTGAAATTCATCAAACTTTATACTCATTTATTTATTTATTTATTTATTTATTCGTGCAATTACAAGAAAACAGTTTACACAAGTCAATACATCATGAAATGTACCGATTTTTGTAGTTCCATTAGCCGTTAGCATTTTATATATGTCTTTATTCGTTTTTTCATCTTCGCTTTCACTTGAGTTATTATTATGGTTGTTTTTTGTTTTATTTCTATTTTTCCTGCTTGTTGACATTTTGTTGTTATTACGTGTGTATATAAGAAAATTTGTGTATTTTTGTAACAAAGGGAAAGGGTGAGATAATATTACTGGGACACAGTGCACTTACGCGGCCTATCGTAGTGGCTGACCAGACAAAACAGTTAAATACTTCATGTTTCATAAATTTATAACAATAACTATAAAAGAAGGGAATGTCTCTATGGAATGCTTTCAAATCTTTATGCGATTCATTTATTATTACAATGGGCAGTTAGTTGAAATGCCCAAGCAGTTTCGCAACGTGTTTCATAGATGGCGCTGTTATCAACATCTAATTTTGAACCCAGTTTAATAAATTTAACGTTACGTGCCCCTATTATATAACGAGTTTTAAATAATAATCTTTTAATTAACGACGAAATTCTAAAATCTATTTCTACTTGATGCTACCTTAGCTACAAGACCATGTTGACCCGTTAAAGTAATTAAATCTAAAGTCATATCTCAATTAAAGTGCTGGTTTAGTTATATTGACGTGTCAGATTTTCATGCCTATGCATCATCATCGATTTATGTTGAACACTCGTTAAATAGCCAAATAGTACTAATACAAATGATTTCTTTAAAATTAACTTAGCATAAAAGAAAATAAACAATAATCATTACCGAAATTTGGGGATAGTGACAAACGACAAGCAATGGGGAGATGTCAGGCATTTTCTCCGTTGTCCCGATTCCCCTCACCTGCGCTCGGAATTGGTATATCCTCGTTGGTTTTTGTACTTGGTGATGGAGCCATGATAGATTGCTCAGTACTAATGGATGCACTAACGGGTATTGGGCTTGGCGTATTGTTGACCGGTTTTGGACTCGGCTTGGATGCAGGAGGTGGCGGTTTGGGTGAGGCTCTGGTCTGCGCCTGACTTGTCGTCGGCGGTGCCATCGCATTGTTTATTAAGGGCCCGGAGGGTTGAATGATAGGAGATTGCCTAGGTTGAGATAGGTTTAATGAGTAAGCGCTAGTAGGCGGTGGGATGGAACTGCTATGGATGCTCGTATGGGGTGAGTGTCTTTGCAGAGAAGGACTGGATCTAGGGATTGTGGTGGGGTAGGGTTGTGTGGTGGGGGGAAGGAGGCCCGCTGTTATAGAGGATTGCCTAGAGGAGAGGTACGGGTTTGGGTATATGTCTTTGGGCGGGGGCAGCATTGGGTTGTGTATCATCGGATGGATGAGGGATTGCTGGGGTGTGGGATGGGCTGGTGTTATTCGGGCTAAAGCTTTCTCACGTTCGCGTTGGATTCGCTCTTTTTCCCTTTGTTCTCGCTCTCTGTGCTGTTGAATCAGTTCCCTTTGCTCTAGCAGCTCGCGCTCTACGTGTTCTTCTTTTCTCTGTAATCTCTGTCGGTGTTCTTCCTCTAATTTAAATCTAAATACCAAAGGATAAATAGGTAAGAAAAATTTAATGTCATTAAACTAATTAATCTAAGATTTTACTACTAAACGTGAAAATCTTTTGAATCGATGATAATAAATATAAAATCTTCTAGTATTAACACCAAAATTTATTATTAAGGTTAAAAAAGGATCGTTTTTATGATAAGAAAATATGTACTGTCATCTTTTCTTATTTACCTTTCATGAACGTATAATGGCATTGCAGGAGCTCCCGGTAACATATAGGGCAAATACGGATGTCCCAGAGGTGGCCACGGTGGTCTCAACAGGCCCATCCTCTCAAGGTACACATGTTCGTCCATCATCGAAATAGGTGGATACGTCGCGTAAGGCGGATAGCCTGGTATGTCCAAGGCCATTGGTAACGATGGTATTCTAATAGTAATAGACATAGGTTACGGATTATGTTTGAGGCGAGTCTAAAACGGACTTACCTTTCTTCAGGCCTATACGGTTGGAAACCGCTCCTCAGGTCCGAACCTGGGAATCTATCAGTCGGCGGCTGGTTTGTCAGTCTGGACTCGGACCGGATACTGGCGGAATTGTTGTTGCCGTATAATGACATATCAGTGCTGGCTTTGGTTGCTTTCTCAGATGTTATGGATGCTAAAAGGAAAAAAAGAAAAAAAATCATATAAACACTATTCCTATTATTAATTCAGGCTTTAATAGTGTTAACGTAAACAATAAATATATAAATAGATTTAGTTCCTGAGCATTATTATATAAATATTCGTTTAAACAAATTTTTATTGACAATTGTTTTTTTATTTCTTATTGAGTAATTTGTTACTTACTTGGTTCTCGAACACGATGCGTGTCATTGGCAGTGGATGGCGTAGCAGCCACATGCTCCGCCGAACCTGGGACTGACTGCTGTGCAAGGTTCCTCAATGCAGCCGCGAATGAGTGCGAAGAACTTTGACTTCCCTGAGTTCCCGGACCTGGGCCCGGTACGGTATGGCCGGTGGTCGAACGTGGTTTCGTACTACCATTCGTAGATCCGGCCACTTTTGGACTTTGGGTAAGTCCTAAAATCAAATGAAAAATAAGGTTATTTCACGACGTCTAATTAACGATGAATTTTGATGTGAACGGTCCATCATTCCGCTTAATTTCGTACAAATTTAAAAGCCATGAATTCAAATTAAACGGCACATCTCCCTTTAATACACTTTAATGAGATAATTCCCAGAGGCGATTGTAAACAACGGCCTGCGTCCGACAACAAATTGTTTTTATTTAGCGTTGAACTCAATTTTACGGGGTCAGCAGTTTGATGATATAACAGGGTCGCGGTGTCGGGACCCGTGAACCCCGACCTCCGAGAAGGGGCCAGAAGCCACGTTCGGGCCGTGAGTCAAGGTTGCCGGACTCGTAACGATTTCATTACGCGCCTATTAAAACACTGTAACGCGATAACCTCCTAAACGGAAATCACGAGCCGATCGATAGTTCTCACAACCAGAACAGAACGTAATCATCGGTCAATGGAAAATTCAACATAAAAAATTAATAAATAACAGTGTAAGTTTTGTAAACGTGAATGGATAAATTCAATGTTTTATTAATTTATATCAGTGACTAAATTTAACTGGTTGGTTCAGTAAATACAGGATTGTGATATATTGGATCCGTAGTTGTACAAACTTAATAATCCCGGGTTGCAGCAAAATTGAATAACCCTAGAACGTTTTAAATTATTTTAAGTGCTGAACAAATTTAATATTAAATGTGGAAATTGCTGCGCAGTTTACAATTTAATCCTTCGTTTGAATTCCATTAAAATGTTTAATTATACGGTATCTAAAAAAAGAAATAATTACATCTGCAATAATTATAATTAAGATTTTAAACATCGATGAATTTTTATAGGTCTTATAAAAATAATAAGTTAAGATGATTGTAACACTGTTTACATTCATGTATATATGGTTGCATACGTTATACACACAAAGTAGTAAATAATTCAAACTTATTTTTGTAATTAATTCGCATTTTTTACTTTTGATTATATTCTATTAAATGTTTATTTATTGTAAATTAAAATGCATAATGAAGAAAACGGCAATTAGTTATGGAGATGTGGAAACGCGCGCGCAACGCGTTTATTAGAATATCGCTGCGGGCAAATGCAATTTGGCTGGCGGAATTAGCGTTCGTGTGTACATTACATCGCAACAATGCTCGGTTCAATAGTGGGTATGCAAATTGACGGCCAATTGAAGTAATGATTGCAAATTGATTAATTAGCGTGATAAATACATGCGCGACTTATTTACCAAAACAAGACCATAATTTCGGCATCGCTAATGATCGCATTATCAACTAATAATAAATATCACAATTGCATTCCACCCTACAAATGGCAAACTAGTATTTGATACCGGGAACTATCTGAATTACTAGACATCTGAGGATGGGGATGAGAGAGGATTCGAACTCATTAACTTCACCCCACTTGCGTTTCTTGTCCGCATTCACAAAGAGATTGTTAACTCCGTTGACGCACCCTCGAAACGCGGCGTCATCGCCCGCGCGTATGTTTTTATGCGATCCGAAATGTAAGACCAAAATGCCGGGGGCACGTAAACAATAGGGATTTTAATAATGGTTAAAAAAACGGGTAACTCTTGGTAAATAAATTGGTCGTCTTCTGTAGACAAAGGGGGTTGGTCGGTGGTGAAGCGGCGGGCGAACGTCAAAGGATAAGGCACGGCTTTTAACAGATGGTCCGTGAGGGTCGTGCGCTGACCACCGAGCGGCCTTTAACCCTCGGAGGGCAAACCCTATTTCACTCCGAATATATCACGACGTCCGCAGTGAAATACAAAATAGTCAACCCCCCCACGTTCTCACCGCGGCTTCTAACTTTCACGTGAAACGCCAATCTAATTACGAAGATGTATTAATCACATTAGTTGTTGGTGCAATTAGTGGCCGTGTACGTAAAAGGCCTTACCATTTAGCGACGCCATATCTGTAAACATTTAATTATTTTAGCGTGAATTGAATTTTAATTAGCGACGCCCGTTCGTATAAAATTGAAAAACAATCACACGCGATTGCACTCAATATTCAATTTATTTTCACAATGCACCGTGGAATATTTTATAAAATGATATCGATTGGTGGAAACATAAAATAAGTTAAATCCTATCCACCGGAAATGACCGAATCCTATACACGCGAATTAATTTAATTGAAAATGAATTTTTTAAACATTTTTCTAATCATCATATTATTAGTATAATTATAGTAATATACAAACCGCAGAATGATTATTACACAAACGAAAAAGATAAAAAATAGAATGGAATAATTGATCTTATAATTAAAAAAGTCATTTTTTTAAATAATAAATTAACATATTTTTAATCGAGTATCTTGGAAATTAATAATTGCGCATGCGCAAAATGGTCCAACCACTTTAAAAACTAGTTGAAAGATATTTTTTAGAAAAGAATAATGTTTTCTATACTTATATGAATTATTAAATTTATTACGTATTTTAATATTAAATAAATAATTAGAGTTTATGATTAAAAATTACTTGGTTTGTTTCATTGGTTAGTAAACTAATAATAACTATTTTCAGTCTCTAACATGTAAATGACATTTTGCAAATAAAAATTATTATTATTATTAATTTAGAATAAATGCGTAACTGTATTATTACATACACAAATAAGTGTTTGTATCGAAAAATAAATTTTAAAGGAAATATTCGTCATACGATTTATTTTCACAACACTATACTATAAGGTAATAAGGCTCCAGCCCTACAAATGGCAATAACTAAAGTCCTTGTCGCCCACCTCAACCACTTTCATGGTTACTTTGAACCCCGTCGAAGTGAACTAAAATCCCCGTTGTTATCTCGATCCTGGAATTGAACTAGTCGTTAATTTCCGTCAGTTCAGAGAATTAATATAATATCGACAATACCGTTTTATTTTCGTGTTTTAAATCGCCCAATTAAATATACAATTCGATACACACAGCGTTTTAATTAATTACACATATATTTAATTTAATTATAAGATAAAAACACTTGAAATTGGTTACAATTACAAAAAAGTTCATTCAAAATTTAGACTTTAAGAGAAAAACATTCTAGATCTACAAAAATATATTCATTTTAAGAATATCTAAAAAAATCAACTTAATACCAATAATGCAACAGGTGGGGGTAACAGTAAGCTTTGTTATTTCCTCATGGTGTCCCACACTTTTCTCTTCCATCGTAAATTTCCACCATTACAGTTAGGCACATGCTCTTCCGCGGTGCGAGCTTATCCCACCGCTAATTAGAGGAGGGTGCAAACGCATTCAACATCAAATATCATCGGAGAGGAAATAACACACGTACAGACGCACGCATAAAATATGAAATGTAATCGGATTTGTTGTAAGCTGATATAACTGGTAGAATTGTCGCGCATTTATAATCCGGCTGTAATCTGTTTACAAACTCATGCAATTATGTCCTTTCATCCGAACGTAAGCTCATTTTTAAAGAGTCCGAATGGAATAAACGGATGCGTTTGCAATGGCAAACGTGCACTGATTAATACTGATGATATCGTTGATGAATTCAATGAATTTAAATAAAGTTTGTACAGTTTTTTTATGTAGGGTATTCGAAATCACTGACGGTTTTTAAGATTATTAAATTATTAAATAGCTTGTAATGAAGTAAAATTTTATTAAACTGTTTTTATTACAGGTTTCAAGTTATTCTTTCCTCTCTCTCCTTTGGCAAAGTTCTTAATATTCTAAGTTTAATGTGAAGAGGTGACAATAAAACGTCATGAGGGTTCACAAGTAGTACAGAGAACACGTTTTGTTGTTCTGGATCTCGGCCACACCTTGCAAAGTACTACAAATGCGCATGTTTGGGTGCATTTGTCATGATTTTCCCAGCATATAACACCCACAAACGTAACAAAAACACTTTGAATCTTTGTCTCTGCAATATTGATACACGGATTGAAGATCTGAGTTCAGGGCATCAAATATCGTTCTCATCTGCTCGGGTCCAAAAGTTGATCCGATTTGTAAACTTGTGTAATTATTAAAAAAAAAATACAGGAGTAAGAAATTAATTCACCACAGGACTTAAACGTGTGTTTTTCCATTTAGACCCCTTCTGCTTCATATAATTTTACCTCTTTAATTTCTATTTTATTCAAAAAGTTGTATAATTCTTGAATTTTGGAGGCGTTTACTTCGTGGTATATTTTCGATTTCAAATAAAGAAAACACTTAACTTTTTTATACCACTTATATTTTATTTTCTCGTGACTAGTTTCAATTTCTCCAGAATTCCAATAAATGGAAACAATCTATATGGGTTTGACTGGAAGAACATTCCGAAGAATGAAGTCCGCCTGTGATTCCTGTGATTCGAAATTGAGTGTATTTTTTTATTTGTATATTATTATTATGTATTTTGTTAACAGGTAATCCAAAGCATCACAATAAACAATAAACAATTACAAGGTAAACATTATCAAACAGTTTGATAATGATTACCTTGTAATTGAAACTAGTTACGAGAAAATAAAATATAAGTGGTATAAAAAAGTTAAGTGTTTTCTTTATTTAAAAAAGTTGTATAATTAATTTTATTAGAAAACGCGAGACGATAAGGAATTATAGTTTATATGTAGGGTGGGTAGGTGGCCTCTATCCCATCCTCTAATCAGTAAATTTTCTGATTAATATTCCTCTTTTTTTCTGCTTTTCCGTTTACTTATCTTTTTCTATCTTTATATCACAAAATCTTACTGCATAAATTAGAGAAAAATGGAATAAGAGGGATAGGATTAAAATGGTTCTGTTCTTACCTGGAAGGTAGAAAACAACAAGTAAATACATCAAAGAATGGAATATCGGCCTTTTCAAAAGAAGCAAATATTAATCTGGGGCTCCCCCAGGGAAGCCTTACCGCACCAACACTCTTCATAATTTTTATAAATGATTTAATTAATGTTATTAATAACTGTAGCGAAAAAATTATAAATTATGCGGACGACACTAACCTTCTCACATCAGGTGAAACCATACACGAGTCGGAAGCAAAAGCTTTACAACTCCTAACAAATGTCAATAACTTCTTCTGTAAAAATAAATTAACAAGTAATAACGATAAAACTAATATGATGATATTTAGGAACAAAAAATATGATGATACATCAAATGCCAACTTTGACAATAATGTAGTAAGCGAGGTAAAATTTCTTGGTATCAAAATCGACAATCGTCTAGTCGGAGACTCGCACATTAATAATTTAATAAAATCATTACCGGGGATAATATACAGCATTCGGGAAGTAGGCAAATATTTAACTAGATCAGCCGCCACAACTGTATATTTTTCCAATTTTATTAGCAAAATGAGATACGGTCTTATATTCTGGGGTAGTAATAGTAAATCTAGAAATATTTTCATATTACAAAAGAAAGCAATCAGGGCCGTAATGAAATTAGGTTATAACCAGTCATGCCGTGGAAAATTCAAAGAACTAAATAGTCAAACACTATTCGGGTATTATATATACGATTGTATTATATTTTACCTGAAACACGCACAAGGAAAAGATAATAAACGCGGAATACATAACACAAGAACAATCGACTTTGTATACCCTAACCACAAGCTAAAAACTACGGAAGGTTCAGCTCACTATATGGGAATAAAATTATTCAATGTTTTAACGGAATCTCTCAAGAAAAGTGTTAACTCGCCAAAAATATTTTCCAAAAATGTATATAACTTTTTATTAGAATTAGAACCATACAGCATAAAAGAATTTTTAGAACATAAGAAGTAGACGAAAACATATCTGTTTCATCTGTATTTATGTATATATGTATTGTAATCAAATAAGTATGTAGATAAATATAGATATCAAATTAGCAATTAAGTAGCTTGTAAGTTTTAGATTAGGCACTTGAAATAAAGAATATTATTATTATTATTATTATTATCTTTTTTATTTATATCATTCTATTTCTTTTGTTTTGTTCTGCATCTCCACTATTTTCTCCTTCTTTGCTCTATTTGATATATTTGCTTTTATATCTGTTTTTCTTTGTCCTTACCAATGTATATTTTCAGTTTCTTTGTTTTTCGATGTTCTCGTCTCTTCCCCCTCCCACAGTACATCTTTCTTTCATCCTGCGTCTCTCTCTCTCTCAAACACACCGACACACTTTTGTTCTCCATCTCCTCTGTCTTTCTTCTTGTCTGATTTCTTCTCCCTCTTTTTGTTGTCTCTTCTTTGCTCTCTTTTTATTCTCTTTTTGTCTCTAAGTTTACCCTCTTTCTCTCTTCTGATTTACGTCCTCCTCCCACTACTATCTCGTTCTTTTGTTCTGCGTCTCTTATCTCTCTTTTTTCTCTCCATTTCGTTCGATGTCTCTCTTCCTCCTCTCACTTTTAAATATCATCCTCCTTTCATTCTACGTCTCTCTCTCTCTCTCCCACTCCTTCACTCCCTCTGTCTTTCGTTTTCTTCGTTTATCAGCTTGTTCTACATCTATTATCCACCCCTATATCTAATTCGGTCATTCTGCGTCTTCCTTCTTTCTCTCTTTCGCTCCACATTTCTCTTTGCTCTATCTTTCTCAATCCTTTCTACTATACATAACCCTTATTAAGAGAAGTTTTTTTTAATAATTAAAAAATACGAACAAAGGGAGGTTTTTTTTTTAATTTTAAATTTTGAGAAATATTTTATTGTCCCAACGTACTCTCCGCCTATCCATGTTAATTGTCCGTTGCCCAAACGTACTCTTGACCTAGGATAATAATTTATTCATTAACCATGCGTACTCCTGACCTACCCCAATAAATTATTCGTTGCCCAAGCGTACTCTTGACCTAGAATACTAAATTAGTAATTCACCCAACGTGCTCTTGACCTACTCCAATAGAGTATTCATTGATCCAGCGTACCCTTGACCTATCCTAAGAAATAATTAATTGTCTAGCGTACTCTTGACCTACCCCAATGAATTATTATTGCCCAATTTATTGATATAAGTCAAGAGTCCCTACTTGACTTATATCAATAAATTGTGTACTAACCTAGAATTCTCCTGGCCTTTTTTTGAATAATATCCAAAAAATATTTTAATTTTGGCTCAATATTTATGGAAATTTCAATTTAATTTATATATTCTCGTTAGAAACATTTTGTAAATGTTTTGTATTTACTAAAAAAAAAAAAATTGGAAAAGCAGAAAATAGCCAATAATAGTGAAAGAATTAATAAACACTTGGTTTCTTTCACTAAATTAGTATTAATTCTTTACCTACTATTCCATAATGTTTTACCACGATTTAAGTTATTAAATTATTCAACAAATAATACGTAAGTTTATATTATTGGTTTTTGAGTTACGTGAAGAGAAATTTCACTTTCTTCACAATTTATTTTTGAACTGAGCCGAACTGTTAGCTATTGATAATGAGCACTTAGTTCTCGAAATGTACATCTAGCAAATAAAAAATAAATTGTGTAGAAAGTGAATTCTAACGTGTTTTATTAATTGAAATAATAAAAGGTTATATTTAATTTTTGAGTTCGATATCTCCAGCGGTTTTTAAGATTGTTAAATTTTCAATAGCTTCGATTGAAGTAAAATTTTATTAAACCGTTTTTATTACAGGTTTCAAGTTATTTTTTGCTAAAACTAAAAGCAAATAATTTTTTTTTAAATCTAGGTTTAAAGAATTTTTTCAACCCCTATTAGATTCAAAAATCTCTCTCTCTTTCTCGCCATTTCTTCATCTCTCTCTATCTGTGTTTCTTTCTCTACATTTCCTCCTTTATCTCTTCCTACAGATCCTGCTTGTCTTTTTGGTTCGTTATGGAAAGAGAATGGAGCCTCTCTTCATTTTGAAATCAGTGAAAAAAGAAGAATTATAGATAAACGTAGATAAAGAAAAATGGAAAAATATAGAAAAATAAATTTTGTTGATTATAATTCATTACTTATTTTTTTACTTTAAAATATCCTGTTAATACTATGTTCATGAAAAAACTGTGAGATATACATTAATAATTATAGAAAATACAGGAGTGAGAAATTAATTCATAACATATGTTTACCTCCGCCCTCAAATCATGTAACATATGACTTGAGGGCGGAGGTAAACACATGTTCTTCCACTCAGAAGACAGAAGTCTTCTGCTACATATGATGGGATTTTCTGTGAACAAAGTTTTTTTTTACCATTCTGGCAATATTTTGGCCATTATTGGCATATTTATGTTTATTTTACATAGAGCTATTTTAATGAAATTTGACAAATTGAAGAATTGAAGAAGAAAGGGGAGACAAACTAAAAAAATAAGGACATAAGACAAAGAGTCGGAAAAATTTTGTGCCGCCATTTTGTTTCATGCTCTTAATGAATTTTGTAAATTTTAGGTTCATCCTGTTGAAAATAAATTGTCCAGAATTTTTCAAACCTTCAATTGCAATTTTAGATTCTTGCGGCCAAGTTCCAACTGCCGCCATTTTGTTTCCTGCTGGATTATTACAATATATTTTTAAGGATATCAAAATATAAACCATTCTTAATGAATTTTGTAATTTTTAAGTTCATCCTGCTGAAAATTAATTTTCCAGAATTTTTCAAACCTTCAATTGCAATTTTAGATTTCTGCCGCGAAGTTCAAAGTACAGCCATTTTGTTTCCTGTTGGATTATTATAATATATCCTTAAGGTTATTAAAATTTAAACTACTCTTAATGAATTTTATAATTTTTAAGTTCATCCTGCTGAAAATTAATTTTCTAGAATCTTTCAAATCTTCAATTGCACTTTTAAATTTCTCTGCCAAATTCCACGTGCCGTCATTTTGTTTCCTGCTGTATTATTACAATATATTTTTAAGGATATCAAAATATAAACCATTCTTACTGAATTTTGTAATTTTTAAATTCATCCTGCTGAAAATTATTTTTCCAGAATCTTTCAAACCTTCAATTGCAATTTTAGATTTTGCTGCCGAATTCCACGTGCCGTAATTTTGTTTCCTGCTGAGTTATTACAATATATTTTTAAGAATATCAAAATATAAACCACTCTTAATAAATTTTGTGATTTTTAAGTTCATCCTGCTAAAGATTAATTTTCCAGGATTTTTCAAACCTTCAATTGCAATTTTAGATTTCTGCCGCTAAGTTCAAAGTACAGCCATTTTGTTTCCTGCTGGATTATTCCATCATATCTTTAAGTTTATTAAAATATAAACTACTCTTAATGAATTTTGTAATTTTCAAGTTCATCCTGCTGAAAATTAATATTCCAGAATCTTTCAAACCTTCAATTGCAATTTTAGATTTTGCTGCCGAATTCCACGTGCCGTAATTTTGTTTTCTGCTGAATTATTATAATATATCTTTAAGTGTATTAAAATATAAACTACTCTTAATGAATTTTGTAATTTTCAAGTTCATCCTGCTGAAAATTAATATTCCAGAATCTTTCAAACCTTCAATTGCAATTTTAGATTTTGCTGCCAAATTCCACGTGCCGTCATTTTATTTCCTGCTGGATTATTACAATATATTTTAAGGATATCAAAATATAAACCACTCTTCATAAATTTTGTGATTTTTGAGTTAATCCTGCTGAAAATTAATTCTCCAGGATTTTTCAAACCTTCAAATGCAATTTTAGATTTCTGCCGCGAAGTTCAAAGTACAGCCATTTTGTTTCCTGCTGAATTATTATATATCTTTAAGTTTATTAAAATATAAACTACTTTAAATGAATTTTATAATTTTTAGGTTCATCCTGTGGAAAATTAATTTTCCACAATCTTTCAAATCTTCAATTGCAATTTTAAATTTCGCTGCCAAATTCCAAGTGCCGTCATTTTGTTTCCTGCTGTATTATTACAATATATATTTTTAAGGATATCAAAATATAAACCATTCTTAATGAATTTTGTAATTTTTAAGTTCATCCTGCTGAAAATTAATTCTCCAGAATTTTTCAAACCTCCAATTGCAATTTTAGATTCCTGCGGCCAAGTTCCAAGTTCCGCCATTTTGTTTCCTGCTGGATTATTACTATATGTTTTTCAGGATATCAAAATATTCACTGCTCTTAATGAATTTTGTAATTTTTAAGTTCATCCTCATGAAAATTAATTTTGAAGAATTTTCAATTGCAATTTTTTAAGTACCGCCATTTTGTTTCCTGCTGGATTATTACTTTATATTTTGGAACTTGGCAGCAAATTAATTTTCAAGTTAAAATTTTTGACAAAGCCTAGTCTACATTCTTCTCTCTATTCTCTACTCTATATTCCCACTCTACTTCTTCCTTTCTTCTCACTCTACTCTATTTTTCTATTTTTCTTATTTTTCTATTCCTTTCTCTCTCATCTGCATATATCTTTCTTTTTTTGATCTTTTTTCACTCTTTTCGTTCTTATGCTTTTTAAACGTTGTCCAAAATGAACTTTCAGGTATTCAAAATTTTTGACCTATTTTCTCCATGTTTCTTATTTCTTTTGACATTTTGTTTTGTCTTTTTTTTTCTCTTTTTCCACTTCTGTTGTCTTAAATAGTGCCTCAGATGAACTTTCAAAAATACAACACTCTTTTTCCTCTATTTTCTCTATCTGCTATCTCTCTCCTTTCTCTATTACCTCTCTCACTTCTCTCTTCCCTTTCTCTCTCCTTTGTCTTTTCTCTTTATCTCATTCTCTCTCCCTCTCTCTCTCTTATTTTTCCATTTTCTTCTCTTTTTATCACTCTATTTTCTATAATTTCTGTGTTAAAAATATAATTAAGATAATAATATTTACCTGAAGACCACTACTGTTGTTGTTAATGTACTATTAATTCATAATCTATACAACATTTTACATATGTGTGCTGTTATATGTAATGAAGTGCTTAATATTTTACTGTATAAAACACGAACGTTACAAAATCAGTATCGATTCCACGGCATGCATGATTTATGATGTTTCATTGTTGGGGGGCCGCTATATGCAAATTGATGTATTAAAATAACACCGCTCTATTGATATTTAATGAATATGTTATAGTTACTCTTCATCGTTTTACAATTTACGGGGATGGGCTGTTTAATTTTAATAATCTCGAGCGCGACGGTCGAATCTATTTATAATTTCCAACAAATATTCCAATAACAGGTATATAATTATTAATTGGTCGCTTGAATGCGCTATTTTAATTGCAGATAGTTTTATTTGATATGATTAGATGTTATTTTTTTAAAATTATTATTTAAAGGTTGCTAAGCTAAAGAGATTTTGTTGTGGTTTACTAATATATTCGTTTCATAAGAGATGTTTTTATACATAAAGAATTAGAACTGAACAGAACTCCAGAGATGCCATTATATATCAATAATATTTCTTTATGATTATAAAGCTAAGGAATTTTTATCAACTTGCTTTTTTGACATAAAATGTAAGTATAAGCTATTGCGGACGGTATTTTAAAGTAGATGGCATTCAACTTTAATTTACCATATGCTTCAAATAAATATATCATTCACAAGTGCGCTTCTATTACAAATCGTGCTTTCACCACATCAACTAATATAATTTAATTCCAGGATATTCCAGCTTGAGTTTGTATATATGTGTGCCTGTTTGTACACACCTAGGTGTCCGCTTACATTATTGTGTACGTTCTGTATGTAAATTCAATTAAGTCCAAACTAACGTATCACTTCAAACAACACACGCTAGCTAGCGAGCTGTGCTCACTTTGGTGTAACTTTGCATGGAGGGAAATTGGTGGTGGTTCGTAGGAATTAATAAAATTATTATTAACCCATTAAACCGCACGGCTCGGAGATAACTTTGCAAAGACAAGGGCTTTGTGGATAAGTGCCCCCTCGAATATTACCCACCAGAATTTCCCAATAACTCTTCAGAGGTAGTGGCTGCGGGTTTTGTGGTGTGCCGCCAAGAAGCAAGCTTCGTGTCGCGATCGATACTTCATCGAGGATCAGGAGTTTTTATTCTCAGGATAAAATTTAATTGTATGTAACCTACTCGTATATAATCTTTCTCTAAATCTGTATCTTTCATTTTAATTTCGACCTCAATTATTATTATCGTTTCAATATGCCGTATTTCCATACACGTTTCTTTAATTAAGATTTTGCGGAGCGAGGGCGTGAAATTGAAATAAATTAGCACAATGCGAATGGCGGCTTTAGAAAAAAAAAAAATGCCTCCACGCATAATTGAAGTGTACTACGGCAGCGGGGCGCTAACTGTGAATAATTTTCTCAGCCGAGCCGCAGCCAACGGAATATCCGAGTATCGCATCAAAATGTGGTAACATATTCAATAGCATAATCCGTTTGCGCACGTTTCACCCTTCCGCGTTTTAGGTCGCTGTAAACTTTATACGGCTGCTCCTCCTCCTCCTCCTCCGTTTTTTATTGTTCTCTCTCGCCCGTCTTGAACTTCATTCCATAAAGGGCGAAAGGGTAATTAGCGATCCGCCCTCGTTCCTTACGACCGCGGTGGCCAGTAAAAATTTCCAGCCATACGGTTCAATTCCGCCCCCGCAAATGCGTCCCACTATCTGGATGGACTCGATCCACCGCCATAAAACGAAGGGATTTTGATGACGAAAGAAAATACTTTGTTCTAAATCATAAAAAAAGGTCTAAGGAAAGGAGGGAGGATGTTATTTGTTGTCCTTACACTCAGGTGTTGATGATTTTATAATATTATATCTTATAACTTAAATGATTGGAGTAACTTTCTGTTGACGGAATGTTAACAACATAAGAGCTATAGTTTATTATTTATTTGTTGTACAGAAAGTATTGCAGGTTGCTCCATCTTGTTGAAATCTCGCTTTTTTGCTATCTCTAGTCTGTTCTCTCGGTATCTATTTATGTGGTCTGTTTCTATCTATATACCTCGCTTTTCTCTATCATATTTGTTTTTTCTTTCTGCCTTTTATATGCCCTTTTTATTCTAAATTCCAATTGTTTTTGGTAAAATAAAGCCTAAATAAAAATTATTATTATTATTTTTTTTAATATAAAGATTATTTTTTTAATGTGGCGAAAAAAATAATATTAATTAATAATAACGAAAATTCAAATGATGACTCTACCGCACACACGTGGCTGGATTTGGGTGTGTGTGTGTAACGCGATACAGAAGGGTGATTTGAACCGGATATTCCGGCCCCACCCCACCGACAGGAAGCTGTATTGCGTTTTCAATCACGACGTAAAACCAACCCCTACCGCCGGCTGACAGCTACTTGCTCGCCTCGTAATCGGAGTATATCTCCCACCATAAAAGCGATAATAGAACAGATACACACAGCCACCAATATCACACACTCACACACTCACACACACACACACACACACACACACAGACATATTGATGATGCGGCCCGGATTAAAGAGCGTAACTGATTTTCGCGGCGTTTACCATAATTTTTCATAAGTGGGTGGTTTTTATTTCCCGCGGCAGGGTATTTATGGGGCAAATCCGAGGGCTGCAGATGGAAAAATTTGTACGTTCGGGAATATCGGAAAATGGCTTAGTTTTATTGTCCCCGCGGAAGTTTTGAATTATGCACGCACGGATTGTAAAAAAAAAGTTTATTGCGGTGCGTGTTTATTATTTACTCTATTGATGAGAACTAATTTAAAGACCTTATACTTTTGTCTTTTTACTTTCCCTATAAAGAATATATAGATATAGTATTGTTTTAAATTTATTTGAAATATTTGTATGAAAACATCAATTAAAAATGCAATTATTTTATGTTTGTTTACATTTTACAACTTTTAACAAAAACCCTCGCTTATGTTTTACTGGTTGGAGGGTGGTTAGAGGCCACCCACCCACCCTACATATATAATAACTTTAATTGCTAATCGTTGATGATTTCGATGCTAAAAACAATCAAACCCTTTATGTAATAAAAATTAAATTAAATTCAAAATTCAAGTTTAAATTTAAATATTAAATATAGTAAGAACTACTTTAGATTTACAGTATGTCCATCCATCATGCATACAAATTTTATAAATTTCCTCACTCAAAAATTTTACCTCTTGATTTTTTTTAATTCAAAAAGTTTTGTAAATTAATTTTACTCCAAACAGCGAGACGATCAGTAATTGAAATTTATATGTATATGTAGGGTGGGTGGGTGGCCTCTATTCCACCCTCCAATCAGTAAAACATCATCAAAAATTATTTGAAATATTTGTATGAACACATCAATTAAAAATGTAATTATTTTTTGTTTGTTTAAAGTTTACAATTTTTAACGAAAACCCTCGCTTATGTTTTACTGATTGGAGGGTGGATAGAGACCACCCACCCACCCTACATATACATGATAACTTTAATTGCTAATCGTTGATGATTTTGCTGCTAAAAACAATCAAACTCTTTATGTAATAAAAAAATCAAACAAAATCAAAATTTAAGTTTAAATATAAATGACATTCTACAGCTAATCTTACTAATTTAGATTTAGAGTCTGCCCACCCAACATGCATACAAATTTTATTAATTTCCTCACTCAAAAATTTTACCTCTTGATTTTTTTTTATTCACAAAGTTTTGTAATTAATTTTATCGCAAACCGTGAGACTATCAGTAATTGAAATTTATATGTATATGTAGGGTGGGTGGGTGGCCCCTATCCCACCCTCCAATCGGTAAAACACCATCAAAAATTATTTGAAATATTTGTATGAATACATCAATTAAAAATGCAATCATTTTGTGTTTGTTTACATTTTACAACTTTTAACAAAAACCCTCGCTTATGTTTAATTGGTTGGAGGGTGGTTAGAGGCCACCCACCCACCCTACATATATAATAACTTTAATTGCTAATCGTTGATGATTTCGATGCTAAAAACAATCACACCCTTTATGTAATAAAAATTAAAACAAATTCAAAATTCAAGTTTAAATATAAATTTAAATATTAAATATAAACTTAGTAATTTAGATTTAGAGTCTGCCCACCCATCATGCATACAAATTGTATTAATTTCCTCACTCAAAAATTTTACCTTTTGATTTTTTTTATTCAAAAAGTTTTGTAATTAATTTTACTCCAAACCGCGAGACGATCAGTAATTGAAATTTATATGTATATGTAGGGTGGGTGGGTGGCCTCTATTCCACCCTCCAATCGGTAAAACATCATTAAAAATTATTTGAAATATTTGTATGAACACATTAATTAAAAATGCAATTATTTTGTGTTTGTTTACATTTTACAACTTTTAACAAAAACCCTCGCTTATGTTTTACTGATTGGAGGGTGGTTAGAGACCACCCACCCACCCTACATATATAATAACTTTAATTTCTAATCGTTGATGATTTCGCTGCTAAAAACAATCAAACCCTTTATGTAATAAAAATTAAAACAAATTCAAAATTCAACTTTAAATATAAATTTAAATATTAAATATAATCTTAGTAATTTAGATTTACAGTCTGTCCATCCATCATGTATACAAATTTTATTAATTTCCCCACACAAAAATTTTTCCATTTGAATTTCTTTTTTATTCAAAGAGTTTTGTAAATTAATTTTACTCAAAACGCGAGGCGATCAGTAATTGCAATTTATGTGTATATGTATCCTCTATCCCACCCTCCAATCAGTGAAACATCATCAAAAATTATTTGAAATATTTGTATGGATAAATTTCTAAAAATTGCAATTATTTTATGTTTGTTTACATTTTACAACTTTTAACGAAAACCCTCGTTTATGTTTTACTGGTTGGAGGGTGGATAGAGGCCACCCACCCACCCTACATATACATAATAACTTTAATTGCTAATCGTTGATGATTTTGCTGCTAAAAACAATCAAACCCTTTATGTAAAAAAAATTAAAACAAATTCAAAAATTAACTTTAATTACAAATGACTTTCTATACTTAATCTTATCTAATTTAGATTTAAAGTCTGTCCACCTATCATGCATTTAATTTTTACAAATTTACTCACTCAAAATATTACCTTTTTAATTATTTTTTTTATTCAAAAAGTTTTGTAATTAATTGTAGTATCTATCTATCCTTATAGATAGAAAGGAAAGAAAAACAAACAAAAAAAACATTTCTCCGTTAGGAATAGAGACAACAATAAAGTTACAATTGTTGGTCTAAATGTTGGACAATTATATTTACATTGTCACTGTTGGCAGTTTCCCAATTTTCGGTATTTTTTCCACACAATTAGATAAATCATTGTAACGTTTAGACAAATGATGGCACTTTATTGTGGGCTCTCATCTTTATCCTAAGGAAGGTTACGTGTTAAAATATTTTATCTTTACAGAGAGTATTATCGTAAAAAAATACGAATTTTACTGCAAAACTCACCACACAGTCGCTGTAGTAGATTGAATGATAGCCGTTACTTACCTGAAACAAAAGAATTATTATTAAATTTTTAATTTTACCTACAGAATTACTAAACACTAATGAATTTATATGAAGATTAGGTTTGGTCATTTGGTAATAAATAGAAAAAACACGAAAATATATTCGTAAAATCTACAACAAATGAGTCTTATTAAGACTACAAGAACAAATCACTTTTGAAACAACTACTTCTCTAGCTAATACTTCGACAGACAGCTAGAGAAGTAGTTGTTTCAAAAGTGATTTGTTCTTGTAGTCTTAATAAGACTCATTTGTTGTAGATTTTACGAATATATTTTCGTGTTTTTTCTATTTATTAGTGAATTATCTACAACGTAAAGGACTTATATATTTTATTGGTCATTTGGCTTTTGTACAGCTATTGAAAATTTTTACATGTACATTTAGCAAAATTTAAAAAAAAAACTGTGGAGAAAGTGATTACGAGTTATTTTATATTATATTATTGTATCTTCTTCACGTAACTCATCAATCTAAATATTTTTATGTGTAAATAAAATAATTGAATTATTAAAATTAAATATTTTGGAAAGTTAACCGAAATTGAATCATGAATTTCAAGATGTGACCACGACCACATCGTTATCTACAAGTTGATCTTTTGTTTTAATATCCAATTAGTGTTGATTCGCACTGTTTCTGCCCGACTGACTAATTCTTAGGTCAACTGAAGGCGATTCGACACGGGCTGATGATTAAATTACAAACCACAGCGTCTGATCGAGATGAGTCTTATTATACGATATTGTAACTCTAGTTAATTAGCAATTTACTATTACTAAATTTGTGAACGTAGACTGATAAATAAAAATTAAATAAATAAAAATAACTTTTAGTAAAATTTTGGAGCAACATTCAGTAACTCTTTTGAAAGACAACAACATGAGAAACGAGGTAAGATTAATTTTATTTAATTAATTACTCATTTAACCCGCAGTGAAACATTTTTGAAAAACACTTGGTTTCACAGAAAATTTTATTATTACTTCTCCGACTAAAATTTTCTGTGAAACAAACCAAGTGTTTTTAATTTCTAATCAAGATAAGATTAATTAGCTTAGATTTAGTATAGAAAGAATAATTTTAGATGAAGAGACGATTTGTTATTCACTTATAGATAGTTTGGATGAAATTATGAAAATATAAATAATTGGGTTAAATGGTGTTGATAAAATGCAACTGTTTTTGATAAATAAGTTTTCCATTAATTTATTAAGTTTTTTTTATTATTATTTGTGAAAGAAAAATTGAGTATAATGTCGCTTTCGGAGGGGTACGTCCATCTCGAGTGCCCTTTTCAGCGAGGGAACTTTTTGTCCTCACTAGAAATAGATTTCCTTGTGAGTGATCTATTCCTAATGTCAGGCAACGGGGGAGGGGGACGTCAGGAGCGTTTAGTTCTCTCGGACAAATGTCTTCAGCTTTCAGATTGAGTAATCATTGTTTGCCAATCGGTGAGTGCGTGTACGTTTTAAATTCAAATAATATTTTTCGAGCTTTCGAACTTTCGCCCCATCCTCTAATTACATTACGTCACATCAAAAAAGTTATTATCATACCGCCCTCCCTCCCCCCATTAAACTTAATTACGATACATTTGCGGAATGCGGCGCAGTTCTCGATTCTCGCGATACGAAGAAGAACTGAAAGTAAATTGGCCCTTTTAAGTAGATTGGAGAACATAACGCACTTTTGAAAGCAATATAACGCCACCCCCAAAATCTAAGTAAAGGGAAACCTTTCAACGAAACCCTCTTGGAAACAAGCCGTCCCGTTTAAAACTTGGACGGTGGGTGGAGGCGCGGCGGGAAGCTAGGAACAATGCTGAAAATTCGATTGTGCTGCGAGAGATATTAATGTTTAATTGCGAAGGCTCGAAAATATATTGGATTATAATTTGTATCTATTGTTTCTAAAATATATTGTAATGATTTTGTAATTACGTATATAGTAATTTACATAAAGATAAGAATATTCTTATTGTCGACGTTGGTGAATATAATGTCGTACAGATAAAATGGTGTTGATAACGCGGTAATAACAGCTGGATAATCCGACATGGAATTTGCGTTTCGGGTAACGTTCAAGCTGTAATGATTCGGCAATTATCGACTTGAGTGCGTTAGCATAATTTCTCGTATTTCTGTCTAGCACGCTAGGGCAATAATAATTTTCCCAGAAACGTGAAGAATTATACTCCGGCACAAAATGCCAGCGCACGTAATAACGAAATAAATATGATTTTCAGTACAATCAAATTATATAACTTATTCCATTGCAATTTAGAGACAGTGCCAATTATTTTAATTATCAGTTATAACTTTTTTTTTGTGATTATAAAAACATGATAGCTTTGATTCTCAATTACTACTATTATTATGGAAAAAATCTCGGAAAGTAAAGCGTACTTAAATTTATTCTAGTAAGGTGCTCGCCTTTCTATAGAAGAGAATTCAGAATATCTACTATTTTCTAGACTATTACATTCTTTTATTACTATCTAATTTAACATAAATAAAAATGTATATATTTACTATTATGCTAAGTTGTGGAAATGGTGGATGCGCCGGGCAAACGTTAAACTTAAATAAAGTTAACCCGGCGCACCCACCATTTCTAACGCTTGACTTTGTTTGATTAAATAGTTTAGTTTATTTGCTTTAGAAGTCTTACTAAAAAAAAAGTTATAAAATAATATACACTCACAATAACTTTGAAATTTAAATCACTTGAAAGGCGGAGTTCACAGTGCACTCGATCCATTATTGACGATGAATATCAGCAGGCGATTCTTGCCATTCAGGCTATATTTTTGCCATTGCTAGCACCTAATTTGCCCCAATTTTAAATAATAAAAGAATATAATAGCTAAGATTTTTTTATAACTTTTTTTTCAATGAAATAGTTGTAGAAAACTCTGATGATAATTAATATCCATAAATCTCTATTCGTTCTACCTTCAAGACTTTAATGGTTACATTTTCAACCGTTCTCCCCCCGTTTTCCGGATAAATAAAGCGAATCGTAAATATCGCCCAGCGCCGGCGACAACCGCTAAATAAATAATATTAATGTTGACAAACAAGGGGAAGGCATACGAAACTAATGAGACCACGAGGTGATCCAAGGACGTGAAAAATTAACTACGCAACAGGGGAGAGCGAGGCGTATAGAGAGGGCTGGCTGCGCGCCTAACGATTTTTTTTAGGTTAGATGAAAGCTTTCCGTAAAGCTCGCTCGCCATTAAATATTCATCGCGGACCGCGCTGGTCTTTCTCCGCGGAGGCATGCAAATGAAACGGAATTTCCAGCTATTTTCTAGGAAATGGCTCGTCGTCTTCGGTGTTGTGTAAGTGTGTGTGTGTGAGCGAAAAGAATGAGGAAGGTTGTAAATTTTCGCCTTCGCGAAGCAGCAAGGCTGTAGTGGGTGGTAGAAGGGCTGGTTAGCCTTGATATTTATGGAGAGTGGGATTTTAATGCCGCCTACTTTACGCCCAACCTGGTGGAATAATGTTATCTTGGTTATTTGTAATGGAAATGTTATCTAATCGTACATGTAACAATGAGTTTGTTAAGAAATATATATATAAGAAGGAAATACAATATTTTGTGGCCGTGTTGTTTTTTTTTTAATCAAGCGCACATTAATTATTATTATACATTAATTTTAAACTTCCCGTTGAATTGTGTACAGTATAGTATAGCGAAAGATTAACATCAGAAGAGATCTTCCAAACGAGGTGTCACTTGACATACCTTTACATTTGAAAAAGAGGTGGGTGGGTACTTAAGGTAAATTAAGCGCTTGTGTAAGGGTATGTTAATGGCCACCCACCCACCCTACATATACATGAAACTATTATCTACAACAGTACTTTTAAATTTCTTCAATCAACTGCAGAAAACGCAACTTAATTTCCAAAAAACATTTTGCGGCATTTACTTGTAGTTTGAAGAAATTTTAAACAACTGTTATAGTTTAAACATGCATGTATATGTAGGGTGGGTGGGTGGCCACAATTCCACCCTCCAATCATAATACAGACAAAGATTTCTAAAAAATAAGTTACGCTTTTCATCTAGTAATTATTAATAAAAACAAGTTCTTGTAATAAATTATTGATCCATTAAATTAAGCGATTGTGTAATTAATTGAAGAGTATGTAAGAGTTCACCCACCCACTCTACATATACACTACAACAGAACTTTTAAATTCTTAAAAAAAAAAACAACAATAAACGCAATTTAATTTCCTAAAAAAACATTGTGCAGTATTTATTTGTAGTTTAAAAAGAAATAAATTATTGTTATAGTTTAAATAATCATGTATATGTAATGTGGGTGGGTGGCCACTATCCCACCCTCCAATTATTATAATATAAACAACGATTTCTGAGAAATAAATTATGCAAACGAACGTTTTTCTTTCAGTTGTAATTAATGAAAACAAATTCTCCTAATAAATTATGTATTTGTCTAGCGTACTCTTGACCTACCGCAATAAACTGTATGTTGACCCAAACGTACTCGTAACCTCCCTTAACTTACGATTTATTAAGGTAGGTCAGGGTAACGCTAGGACAAATTCCTAGAAAATAGTAAAATTTTTGAAAAAGAAAAATTGCGTAGAAAATTAAAAACTCTTGGGGTTATTCCTCGCAAATTTAAAGTAATATATATTAAAGAATTAAAAGTAATAATTATTAAAGAGATATTATAATTATATTTAATATTATATATTATATAATTATTTTTGCCGGAGATCCTAGAAAATTTTAAACAGAAATGGAATTTAAATAGAAATAAATAAATAATAATATTTCGTACAATATATTTTAAAATTGCAATTATTGCATTTGACTTTGATTTTTTTGAAATTTATTAAAAATTGTTTTTTTTCAAAATTATATTTTTACGGAATCTCCTTTACATTCCGTAAAAAAATTATATGCAGATTTCTATTCTGATTATGCTTGTATAGTATGAATCATTTATCAATTGTTTTTTTTTTAATGTTTAACGCGATTAAATCCGAGTGGAGTTACAAAATAGCAAATTTGAATTTGACTTCTTAGAAAGTAAAAAAATAGATTTTAAATTTTTATGAAAATCATATGCACATATCTATTCGAAGTATGTTTAGTTAGTTTACAACATTCAGAAATTGTTTTTTTTGTAGGTTTCTAAATTGATTAAATCTGTGTGGAGTTTTAAAGTTGCAATTATAAAAATTGACCTCGATTTTTTGGAAATTAAATAAGACAGGAAATTATTATTTTTATTAAAATCATACGCTCAATACTATTTTAATTTATTTGGGCTGTTTTAATAATTTATTATATAGTTATTATCGTTTTTAGGGAGAATAAAGTCGAATCAAATTTTAGAATTGTAATTATTAAAACTAACCTCAAGTTTTTTTTTTTTTTTTAATTCATAAAACAGTATTATTTATAATTAAAATTATACACACAGTAATAATTTGATTGGGTTTAAGTAAATTTAATTATTTCTCAGTTGTTTTTTTTTTTAAGGTTAAATGCTATTAAGGCGAATTGAAGTTTTAAAATTGCAAACATTCAATTTGACCACGATTTTTTGGAAATTTGATAAAAAAAACATTTTTCTACTACCCTTTATAAAAAGACATTTTTCGTCACCGAATACTCCAGCGAAAATTTGAGTTCCGTCACTAGTGAGAGAAAATCCCATAACGCTAACTTTCGTCACTAGGGACGAAAGTTACCTACACATTTTCACCTCCGTCTAGTTGCCTACTGTCACTATATCTTGTCATTATTAAACGTCAGTTTTTGAATTTGTACTGTTCGTAACTTCATCATATCATGATTTCTGATTCAGTAAGTGATTTAGATCTTTCCAATACTGCACCAGAAATAGTAAATCAAGCTGAGAAAACCTATGTGGATTTATTATCAGAAAAATCGAAAAAGAGGTATGAAAAAATATATGTAAAATTCATGGAATTTAAGACAGATAATCGCGTAAATTAATATTCACTGTGCTGTTTGCATATTTTGCAAAATTGTCGGAAAATTTGATATTTAAATCGTAAGTAATTTAAATATGATATGTAGTTTTGTAATTTTTAATTCAAAATAAAGTATTTGTTTATATAATAATAAAAGTTTGTTAGTATCATAGGTAAGGTAGTAGAAAAAGTATAGTGTTTAACTCGCCGAAAGCATTTTTTTAAGCTCGCGAACATTACCAAACTCGGCTTCGCCTCGTTTGGTAAACTGTTCTCTCGCTTAAAAAAATGTTACTTTCGTCACTCGTTGAACAATATACTATTAATTTATGTCAAAATCATACGCACATTACTTTTGTATATATGTTTAAGCAGTTTTTATTATTCAACAATTGCTTTTTATACTTCTTAAGGTGATGAAGATGGAGTGAAGTTATAAAATTGCAATTAGTAAATTTGACTCAATTTTATTTTGATAATGCAACAAATCAGTATTTTATTTCTCTAACATAAAAAAGGAACATATTTTAATTCTAATTTTAGTTATAAACATTTAATAACTGTTTTATTAATATTAAAAGCGATTAAATTGAATTGCACTTTATAAATTGCATTTATTGACTTTAACCTCATTTTTTTTAGAAATGTAATCAAAATTTAAAGTTTTTTTTTTAAATATTTGTATGCACTGGTTTGTTCTAGGTATATTTCGGTAGTTGTAATCATTGTGCAATCGTTTTTTTATTGTTTAAAACGATTAAAACAGAGCGGTGTTTTAAAACTGCAAATATTTAATTTGGCTTCGAATTTTTAGAAATTAAATAACAAGTATTTAAATTTAAACACTGAATAAAACTTACTATGTTTTTAACCACTATAATTTATTATAATACATAAATATATTACGATGTATACGACTTAAGTTTCGATTTAAGTCGTACACATTGTAATATATTTATATATTATAATAAAATATAGTGGTTAAAAACATAGTAAGTGTTTTATTCAGTGTTCATTATGAATTATCACATAGTAACGGTCGCAACTATCATTATGACAACGTATTTAAATTTTTATGAAAATCATATGCACATATCAATTCCGAGTATGTTTCAAACATCTAACAATTGTTTTCCTAAGTTTTTAAAGTGATTAAAGCAGAGTAAAATATTAAAATTTCAATTATTACACTTGACCTCGATTTTTTTTTAAACAAATAATAATTTTGTGTAATTTTTTATTAAAACAATACGCACATTACTATTTTTAATATATTTAAGTGGTTTTTATTATTCGGTAACTATTTTTTCTACTGTTTAAGGTGATTCTGACACATTGATATAATTTTTGATGAGAAGATAAGAGATGCTGGAATTTTTTTTAGAAATTTAGAAGAAATAATATTGCAGAAAATTTCTAAACCGCAAGAAATTTCTCAAAATTTGAAAGAATTTCTTCTTTTTAGTATATAAAATTGAGCAGGAAAATAGAAGAAACTCTGCTAAAGGAAAATTTCTACAAAATTCTACAAATCTATAAGAGAAATTACTGGAATATTCTAGAATTTTTATGTTATGTCTATTTATTTTATTATGTATTGTAATTATTAATATGACGCGCACATCCACAAAAATTGTATTGTGTTTCGTTTGTGGCTTAAGTGACAATAAAGAACCTACCGAGAATATTCTCACAATTTTGAAGAAAACATTCTTGACAAATCTAAAAGATGAAAGAGAATTGCTACAAAATAGTGTATTTTAAGAGATTCTGGAAAACTAGAAATCCGGAAAATTATTATTTACTTAAAATTACAAAAAAAGGAAAATCATATGAAAACAGCTGGAATTTTGCAAAAGAATGTAATAATTATAAAATTCATAAAAAATTATGAAAGTTAAAAAAACATGAATTTTTTTTAAGACAGTTGGAAGGAAATAATAGAATTCTTGTTTGAAAACAATTGCTATTTTACAAGAAAAAAAATTGGCTCTTTAAAATTATACAAAGTTGTATAAAGATGTAATAATTTTTAACAATAAATAAAAACCACTAAAAATTTTGTATATTACAAAACAATTCAAAAAGCTTTAAAAAAACTGAAATTCTAATAAAAAAATATTGAGATTTTATTTTTTTATTTTCTAGCCAAGATTTTAATTTCTTCTTTCTAAAATTAGGATTTTTTTAAAAATCTAATTCTCAAACTGTAAAATAAATGTATTTAAAATATTCTTAAGACATTTCATGTTTTTGAAAATTTCTAGATTTATCAAGAACGTTTCTTTGAAATTGTAGGAATAAAGACTTTCTGCAATTTCTCTTCCAAATTTCTGAAAATGTTTAAATAAACATTCTGTTATTTTTCAATAATTTTCCTTCATAATTAAAAAAAATCTTTTAAATGATGACAATTTTCTTCCGGGCTAAAATTTTCCAGCAAATTCCAGTAAAACGCAAGAAAGTTCTCAAAATTTGAAAGAATTTCTTTTTTTATTATATAAAATTGAGCAGGAAAATATCAGTTTTTTAAAAGAAAATTTCTACAAATGTAAAAGAGAAATTACTGGAATATTCTAGAACCCACCGACAATATTCTCACAATTTTTAAGAAAACATTCTTGACAAATCTAAAAGATGGAAAAAAATTGCTAGAAAATAGTGTATTTTAAGAGATTCTGGAAAACTAGAAATCCGTAAAATTGAGATTTACTTAAAATTACAAAAAAAAGTTGAATTGTCACATAAAAACAGTTGGAATTTTGCAAAAGAACATAATAATTGTAAAATTGCTTAAATAATAAAATTATCTTAACAATTGATAATTTTTAAACAGTTGAAAATTTCGTAAAATCACTAAAAATTTATAAAAAATAATGAAAGTAAAAAAAAACATAAAATTGTTTTTAAGACAGTTGAAGGAAATAATAGAATTCTTGTTTGAAAACAACTGCTATTTTACTAGAAAAAAATTGAAATTATATAAAGTTGTATAAAGATGTAATAATAATAATAATAATAAATTGACTTCATTGGCAAAAATAAATGATGTTACAAAATAATACATAACAGGGTAGGCGAAGTTTAGGTAGTTGATAGCAAGATTAAAATTACAACTAAAAAGAAAATTAAAACTACGTGGTGTAACTTAATATGAAATAGCTCTAAAACTCTTACAAATAATTCTCTTAATAATTTTTAACAATAAATAAAAAAGACTAAAATTTTTGTATAATACAAAACAATTCAAAAAGCTTTAAAAAAATGTTTTTTTTTTTTAATTTTGTTTGTATTTTGAGATTTTATCTTTTGACCTTTTCGCCAAGATTTTAATTTCTTTTTTTCTAAAATTGGGATTTTTTAAAATCTAAATCTTAAACTGTAAAATAAATGTATTTGAAATATTCTTAAGTCATTTCATGTTTTAGAAAATTGCTTTCAAATTGTAGGAATAAACAATTTCTGCAATTTCTCTTCCAAATTTCTGTAAATGTTTCAATTTTTTGTCTTCTCTTAAAACATTCTGTTATTATTCAATAATTTTCCGTTTTAAATGATGACAATTTTCTTCGGGACTAAAATTTTCCAGTAAATTCTCCTATGGTTTCCAGAATATTTCAGCATATCTCTTCAAAAATTCTGATTTTTCTCAGAAACGCCCGTTTGAAATTTACAAAATTAACAAATTCCTAATTGTGAAGATTTTCTTCCAGCATTTTAGAAATTCCTCGCAATTTCTCTTCAGATATTAGAGCTTTCCAGCATTCAAAAATTCTACCCGAGACTAAGATATTTTCTGTAATTTTTAGAATTTTCAAGCATTGTTTCTTCTAAATATTGAAGAGTTCCTACCTGAGATTATGAAATTTTCTGTAATTTTTGGATTTTTCATCATCTCTTCGAAAATTCTGTTTACTCCAACTATTTCCCTCCTCAATTTCTAGAATTTTCAAAAATAATTTTCTTCCAAATGGTGCAGATTATCTACCAGTTTTAGAATACGGTCGAAATTTCTTCAATTTTCAAACGTTTTAATGTATTTTGTATTTATATAATTTCAATTAAACAAAAATAATTAATACTAGATTTCGCATATAAACTTGACGTTCTTAATATTTTTTTATTGGGAAACCGTCTCTAATAATTAGAGAGTAGGTTAGTGGACACCGACCCACCCTATATACACAATGAAACTTAAGCTAATACAGTGCTTAAAATCATTAAAATCATCTACATAATTTCTGTTTTTGTTTCAAGAGACTAAAACTGTTACAGTGGTGAAAGTAGCAGTATATATGTAGGGTGGGTGGGTGGCCTCTATCCTACCCTCCAACCTATGGATTATACAAAAGTGTTTTACTGTATACTAATTTGATTACTAGCTGCTTTGTGTGAGATTTAGCTTGTAAACTCCTGTTATTTGTAATAATTTTTTTTCATAAGAAATCCGTCGCTTATAATTTGACGCTGGAGGGTGGGATAGTGTCCACCCACCCACCCTACATATACAATTAAACTTAACTAAAAGAGTGCTTAAAAATCTTAAAAATCATTAAAATTATCAACATAATTTCTGTTTTTGTTTCAAGAAACTAAAACTGTTACAGTGGTGAAAACAGAAGTATATATGTAGGGTGGATGGGTGGCCTCTATCCCACCCTTCAACCCATAGATTATACAAAAGTGTTTTATTCAATGCTAATTTGATTAAAAGCTGCTTTATGTGAGATTTAGCTTGTAAATATCTGTTTTTTATAAAAAAAAAAAATTCATAAGAAATCCGTTGCTTATAATTTGAAGCTAGAGCGTAGGATAGAGGCCACCCACCCACCCTACATATACAATGAAACTTAAGCTAAAACAGTGCTTAAAAAATCATTAAAATCATCTACATAATCTCTGTTTTTGTTTAAAAAAATAAAACTAAAACAGTACTTGAAAAAATCATTAAAATCATCTACTTAATCTCTATTTTTGATTCAAGAAACTAAAACTGTTACAGTGGTGGAGGTAGCAGTATATATGTAGGGTGGGTGGGTGGCCTCTATCCCACCCTCCAACCTATAGATTATACACGAGTGTTTTAGTGAATACTAATTTGATTAAAAGCTGCTTTATGTGAGATTTAGCTTGTAAATTTCTGTTTTTTATAATATTTTTTTTAATAAGAAATCCGTCGCTTATAATTTAAAACTGAAGGGTGGGATACTGGCCACCCACTCACCCTACATATACAAAGAAAATTAAGCTAAAACAGTGCTTAAAAATCCTTAAAATTATCTACATGATCTATGTTTTTGTTTCAAGAAACTAAAACTGATACAATGGTGTAAGTAGCAGTATATATGTAGGGTGGGTGGGTGGTCTCTATCCCACCCTTGAACTTATAGATTATACAAAATTGTTTTACTGAATACTAATTTGATTACAAGCTACCTTTATGTGACATTTAGGTTGTAAGCTTCTTTTTTTGTAATATTTTTTTTCATAAGAAATCTGTCGCTTATAATTTGAAGCTGGAGGGTAGGATAGTGGCCACCCACCCATCCTACATATACAATGAAACTTAAGCTAAAACACTGCTTAAACAATCATTAAAATCATCTACATAATCTGTTTTTGTTTCAAGAAACTAAAACTGTTACAGTGGTGGAAGTAGCAGTATATATGTAGGGTGGGTGGGTGGCCTCTATCCCACCCTCCAATCTACAGATTATACAAAAGTGTTTTACTGAATACTAATTTGATCACAAGCTACTTTATATGAGATTTAGCGTGTAAACTTCTGTTTTTTCATAAGAAATCCGTCGCTTATAATTTGAAGCTGGGGGTGGGATAGTGGCCACCCACCCACCCTACAGATACAATTAAACTTGACCTAAAACAGTGCTTAAAAATCATTAAAATCATCTACTTAATCTCTATTTTTGTTTCAAGAAACTAAAACTGTTACAGTGGTGGAGGTAGCAGTATATATGTAGGGTGGGTGGGTGGCCTCTATCCCACCCTTCAACCTATAGATTATACAAAAGTGTTTTACTGAATACTAATTTGATTACTAGCTGCTTTATGTGAGATTTAGCTTGTAAACTTCTCTTTTTTGTAATAATTTTTTTTCATAAGAAATCCGTCGCTTATGATTTGAAGCTGGAGGGTAGGATAGTGGCCACCCACCCACCCTACATATACAATGAAACTTAAGCTAAAACAGTGCTTAAAAATCATTAAAATCATCTACATAATCTTGGTTTTTGTTTGAAGAAACTATAACTGTTACAGTTGTGGAAGTAGCAGTATATATGTAGGGTGGGTGGGTGGCCTCTATCCCACCCTTCAACCTATAGATTATACAAAAGTGTTTTACTGAATACTAAATTAATTACCAGCTGCTTTATGTCAGATTTAGCTTGTAAACTTCTGTTTTTTGTAATAATTATTTTTCATAAGAAATCCGTTGCTTATGATTTGAAGCTGGCGGGTAGGATAGTGGCCACCCACCCACCCTACATATACAATGAAACTTAAGCTAAAACAGTGCTTAAAAATCATTAAAATCATCTACATAATCTCGGATTTTGTTTGAGGAAACTAAAACTGTTACAGTAGTGAAAGTAGCAGTATATATCTAGGGTAGGTGGGTGGCCTCTATCTCACCCTCCAACCTATAGATTATACAAAAGTGTTTAACTGATTATTAATTTGATTATAAGCTGCTTTTTGTGAGATTTAACTTGTAAACTTCTGTTTTTTGTAATAATTTTTATTTTCATAAGAAATCCGTCGCTTATAATTTAAAGCTGGAGGGGAGGATACTGTACACCCACCCACCCTACATATACAATGAAACTTAAGCTCAAACAGTGCTTAAAAATCATAAAAATTATCAACATAATTTCTGTTTTTGTTTCAAGAAACTAAAACTGTTACAGTGATGAAAGTAGCAGTATATATGCAGGGTGGGTGGGTGGCCTCTATCCCACCTTCCAACCTATAGATTATACACGAGTGTTTTACTAAATATTAATTTGATTACAAGCTGCTTTATGTGAGATTTAGCTTGTAAACTTCTGTTTTTTGTAATAATTTTTTTCCCTAAGAAATCCGTCGCTTATGATTTGAAGCTGGAGGGTGGGATAGTGGCCAACCACCCACCCTACATATATAATGAAACTTAAAAATCATCTACATAATCTTTGTTTTTGTTTCAAGAAACTAAATTGGCCTCTATCCCACCCTCCAACCTATAGATTATACACGAGTGTTTTACTGAATACTTTGATTACTAGCTGCTTTATGTGAGATTTAGCTTGTAAACTTCTCTATTTTGTAATAATTTTTGTTTTATAAGAAATCCGTCGCTTATAATTTGAAGCTAGAGGGTGGGATAATGGCCACCCACCCACCCTACATATACAATGAAACTTAAGCTAAAACAGTGCTTAAAAATCATTAAAATCATCTACTTAATCCCTATTTTTGTTTCAAGAAACTAAAACTGTTACAGTGGTGGAGGTAGCAGTATATATGTAGGGTGGGTGGGTGGCCTCTATCCCACCCTCCAACCTATATATTATACACGAGTATTTTACTGAATATTAATTTGAATAGAAGCAGATTTATACAATATTTAATAAGCAAACGATACACTTTTAATGCTTAATAACCATAGATAATAATTTAAAGCTGGAGGGTAGAATAGGGGCGACAAACCACCCCAATCAATGAGAATTATTGTGCAATAAAAATATTAATTATTAAATTTAATAAAACATTAGCTACTGGTGGATAATTATTTTAATCATCTTCATTAAATATAGTACTACATTAACACATTTTTTGAAGACAATTATAATTATTAAACTTCTTCTTCTTCTTGGATAACGACCAATTATTTTCTATCAGGGCTCATTTTAGGAGCTATTAGGTTAAAACAAGTTTTGCTACTCCAGATAAATATATCGATTTGTACCTTAATGGTTAATTTTGATATTTAAAAAACACTTTAGTAATGTTGAGAGTACAGCAACGTTATTTCGAGTCAGCAGACCGGCATTATTCACCATTGGGATACAATTAATGGTGCTTTAGAGTAACAAGCTCATTAACATACACACAAATAACATGGCGGAAAGACCACGTGGTTGATAGCCAAACATTTCTACTACTACTACAAAAAAGGGTTAACTTTCTATTGATGCACAGGTTCTCATTTGAAATTGAAGTTGGCTGCGCCCTCTATTGGTGGGAATCTAAAATTCAAATTGTCACCATATGAAGAATTTAACAGTGGTTGTTTGGTGTAATATCTCTGAATTACGTTTATAACGAAAACAGATGGCCAAATCTCCCTCCCCCTTATATATACGTATGTATGTATGTATGTAATATATACAGTTGCATTCTTTGACTTATTTACCGAGTATGATTTTTTTATGTGTGTGTGTGTGTTTTTTGTGCATGCACTCGAGTGGAGAAATGCGGAATGGGCTACCAAACGAGAATCACGCCGAACCTATAATGCATTCCTCCCACTTCCGGCTTCATTCAGACATAAACGCCAAGGGAGATATCGCAGTTGTCAGCGGAATGGCCCTCTGTGTTCAGCCAATGGACGCAGTAAATTTATTTTCCCACTATCGCGCGGACGGGGAGAGAGTACCGTGGTAAATATTTATAGAACTGTTCTGTTCGTTCACGAAAGAAAAAAAAAAATAGAATGCGGTAATCCCGCCGCATGATCGGAATCATCCCTAAATTTGCACACATATTAGTTAATATAAAATAATGACATAAATTGCCAAAATGTTTCTACTGAAAAGTGGACAAAAAACACTACTAAAGAAAATATAGAAGATAATTAAAACACTTTAACTTTGTTTTACCACAAAATATATTTATTGCTGTGACTATAGTTTCGAACATTCACTGTTCATTATCAAACATAAATAATTTTATGGTAAAACAAAGTTAAAGTGTTTTAATTATCTTATTAAAAATGTACCACCAAGTTAACGCCGACAACATTCAAGAAGAAAATATAGAAGTTTCTGGATGTGGATGAGGATTGCTGCCTTCTAAACATCGTTGTAGAAGAAGGGTTTGAGTGGAAGAACATAATTTGTTATGGTGAACTACGCTTGTGCTTCTTTCAGCCAAAATTGTACGTATGTTTTTTGTAATTAATTTATAACTTTAAATAAAATAAAATCACAAAGTGAAAGCCTCTACAATCAAGTATGTAATTAATTTGTTTCTACATTTATTTTTAAAGAAAGAAGACCAAAGAATTAAATAAATAATAAATAATTTATTAGATTATTAAAGTGTCTATTTTTATTTCTTCTTATTTTATTCACTATTAAAAATATCTGCTAACAATTACTTAACATAACAAATTATTGATAATTTTCACCACGGGTTAAGTGAGAATTTAATTCATCAATTTAAATTATAGGTTCGGTATCAATAACAGCTAGGGACCGGTTTTGCCTTACTCGGGTCTCATCAGTGCAGTACAGTTACATTCAGGAAAATTGAATGTTATTACAGACTTTATAAATGTAACATTAAAATGATTACTTTTTTAGATTTACTTCATTCATATAAAGCCTATTTATTTGACAGGATTTCAACTCGGCGATTACAATTGTTATTCAAAGAAGCGTATTAATCCTATTCACTAGATAACGTAATATTTGAGGGAATCCAACTTTTCCACTCATCCAATTATCCGCAAACTGGCTAATTCGTTTCGCCGGCGCTAAGACGATCGACAAGGACGCGTCCGGACTGGGTAATTACGCCGACCACACCATCGCCCACCCGCCACCGCCACCACCTATATAAATTTCGGTCATGCAGCAACTTTTCAAAACCGTACGTTTCAGCTCCGGAGTTTTAATTCGGTAATTACGCGAACGACTTCCGCGCAGGACTTTAATTATCCGGACGTACCGCCGCTCTGCCTCCTAATAGGTTTACCTAATACTCTTTATGGAACACGTAGCGCCGCCGCCGCCGCCACCACCGACGCCGCCCGCGCGTTATTATTCGGAAACGCGTTTATGATGTGCTCTCCTCGAAACCGCCTACCCTTGTTTTAATTAAAACGCGCGTGGAATGTTTGCGCGGTGGTGAACACGGTTCTTTTTTTGTTGGTTGTTAATTATCAATGTATTAATGTTTGTTTTACAGATTCGAATTGTTATGGTATTAAATTATACTCGTCACCTATAAAAAGTATGTTCCCGGCGCATCCACCATTAACAAACATTATTGTTATGGCGGAATTTTATTGTATATAATCATAACATAATAAAATTCCGTTATAACAATCATATTTGTTAATGGTGGATGCGCCGGGAAGATACATAATTATTACATTTATTTCCATAAAGTCAGTTAATACTGATTTATCTATACCAACATCAAAATCTGCTTCCATTGCCCTCTCTTTGTTCGCAAAATGTACATATAAAAAAACCCTCTCATCCACACAGGGCGCGTAAACAATAATGGTTCGCGCGTGTTACGGAACTCGAGTGTAGCACGCTTGAATACATCCCCGTTTTTTTTTTAGTTGTTGCCATTTTGCGTTCATAAAACGTCTTTAAATTCCGAGTGCGTTTTCAGGATCGCGCGTGCAAACAATTCCGCCCACTCACCCCCTACAACACCGCCACTTGCAATTGCGGGCCGTGACCACCGGGAAAAACCGTTATTAATTAAATTCTCGTGCGCGCCGTTTATTAAGGTCGCAATTATATTCCCAACGGCGAATATTGTATTATAAGAACGCGGTGGCGTAAAACCGGTATTGATTCGTAATTATTAACGACATGATACTATCTTGATTACTTGGTATTTAGAGGGAATAATGTGGTGCTTTTAAGTAATTAGAAAAGGTTATATGATGTAAGTTAAGCAAGTTCAATCAAATCGATCACAACGAAAATGAGTATGTAATTAGATAGCTAGGAAAAAATAACTATTTCTCTCTTTAAGACGGTGGCAATTTAAATTTAATATTTATTCTTTTCCAATGAAATTTTATTTACAATTGCCAATAATACACTTACCAAATCCTGAAATTGTTGAAATCTATATTAGGAATATGTGATACTCACCTGAAACAAGAAGAAAAAAAATTATTAGACTCTAATATACTTGACATTCACGAAAGTATGAATGTGGGAATAATTCTATTTATACGTTACATTTTTAAGAAATAAATATAAAACCTGGTACGAGGTACGAAAATAATTTTACTGATCGTACGGTAATAAAGCAAATCGTAAACCTATATTTTCCGCTCGGCGGTATATTATCACAAAGTTATCATCTATATTTAATAGATTCCAAAAATAATTACAACGTACACAAATGAAAGCAATTAATGTTAACAATCCGGTCACGTGCGTCTGCATTATACTTGAAACAAAACACCAGCGACCACAAATCGTGGAAATTTTCTGTATACATTAGCACGTAGCGTTTTATCTTCAATTGCCCTAATTGTTGCAACAGAGACACTCAAGTCGCTAATGGCGAATTTAACTAAGCTCCAGAAGTATCCATTATTAGTTTTGCTCCAGGAATATAGTACCTAGGATTACACCGCAGTAAATGTTCCACGGAGTCGTGTAAACTGCGAATGTTGAACAGTATCGCCGCGGATGGACCATTAAGGATAACTTTATTTGTCTTCATTAAGTTAGATTTTGGATGCATGCACATACAATATCTTTTTAAATCAACTTAATGTTTTACGAATAATTAAATACATAGAAAAAAGTACAGTACGGTCTGAGTGTTCAATTAGACACCGCACTACAATCCCTTCTCATCATCCCGACGACCGGGTTGGGTTAAACCCCACTAACCGAGAATGGTATTACGTACAAAGGTTCGCCTCATTACGGCACAACACCTAATAACCACCACGGGCACACACAACACGTGACTCCTTTACCTTTGCCGCCGCCGCCGTTAAATCTAGCTCATCACAAAGACACGTTACGTTAGTAAGGTAATATTTACCTAAACAATTATTATGTTAATTGCAGAGCGTTTGAAGCGAAAGGGCCTAAAACAACAGCGTTATGCATGGCCGTGTGGTACCAAACAAATGAACTTGCATGGGGGCAAGTAGGTCAGCTTTTACAATTCAGATCTGCAAGTACGGTTTTAATATTATTATTTTACAGTTTTATGTTGCCCTCAATTAATCAGTTCATTTCACTTTATAGCTTGGGTCTATTCAGTGAATATCAATTAACGTCAATCAAGTTTATAAACATCTGTAGACACGTGTTTCGTTCTTTTGATCTCATTAGTACAGTTTTTAATATACATCTATAAATATAAAAAATTGTGATGTGGCCAACACAATACTTTCCCTATATTTTTCTCAAAAACTATGAGGATTACGCAATAAAACTATTCTTAATAATTTGCTCACTTTTGAATTCTAAATTCTAAATTTGTATGTATATATTTTGCTAAATTTAATTAATATATTCAAACCAATTTTTCAAATAATTTTTGATTATGTTTTTCTGACTGGAGGGTGGGATAGAGGCCACCCACACACCCTACATATACATATAAACTTTAATTCCTTATCGCCTCGTTGTATCCAATGAAATAAATTACAATTTTAAAAGTAATATTTATAAAGTTATTCCGTTCCCTCTCAAAGACCTGTAGAACCTTGACGTTGGTGAGAGGGCTTGAGTGGTCCTATGAGTGTTGGGGCGAGAACTGGCTGTTCAGTCGAGGGGGAGGCCCCTCCGTACTGAACGGATAGCCGGGATGCGGCCTGACATGAGGATCCAGACGAATAACAGGTCAACCGCGCATCGTTGTGGCCGCGATGCGAGGATGTGCACAAGGCTACCCGCGTGTTTGTGCCGTGCGTGGAGACCCGTAAGGCAGGACAAAGGGAACCTGGTGGCTGAGTCGCCCTCGTGATGCGTCACGTACGGCGGCAACACTCCACTTTGGCCCTGAGTTCTCCCTAAACGGGTCGTCGGAACTAACCCACTCCGATCAATCGGCTGCGTTGTAAGGTCAGACTTACGACAGGGTGAGCCCCTGGGGGCGGAGGGGCGCTCAACGAAGAAGACAACTAATGTGGGTGAGTCCCTGGATTCCCCGCAACAAACACTGACTGCGGGCGGATCAACTGATCCACCCGTCACCACAAAAGAAGCCGGCCCACAGAAGCAACCCCCAAAAAGGAAGCGCATTTGTGGAGCCGAGCTAAAGCGCAGAAGGAAGGTCAGGGAGGCATTGGCTGCTGCAAAGACAGCCAAAACCCCCAAGACCCCTTCTGGTAAAGAAGTGCGACCCCCAGGACAGGCTGGCAACCCAATGCCCAAAGGCAAAGGGATGCTGCCAACTGGCAGCGCACAGAAAAAGAGGAATCGATCCGCTGCCATCACCCGGTCAGCCCAGGAAGGTGGAAAAAGGCAGACGGGAGATCCTCCAGGAAAAATACTTCGAATCCACTCGAGAGTAAGGAGCGACGGGACCAGCTACAAGGAGGCTGCCTCTAGGCACCTCCGAGTAGCCATTATAGACCAAAACAACCCCTTGGGCAAAATCACCAAGGAACAGGTAGCAATGGTCGAAAAAGCAATGCTTGAGGAGCTGGACAAATTGCTCAACTCCTCAGACCACATCCCTACATTTCAGGAATGGGCACACTCAGGGGAGATACTACGTATCACCTGCGATAATGAGCCCGCCCTGAAATGGCTCAAGGACGTAGTCCCCCGTCTACCACCACTGTGGAAAGGGGCCAAACTGACTGTCGTCCAGGTCGACCAGCTGCCAACACTGACGAAAGCTCGTCTGTGGATTCCGGGACAACCGGAAAACATAGACCTGGTAATGAGGCGGTTAGCGGCACAAAACGCCGCAATGGAAATAAAGAGCTGGTGCGTCTTCCACGTTGAAGAGAAGAAGGAACCCTTGGATCACCTACTTGTCTTCGGGGTAGGAAAAAAGGATGCCCAGTTCATCAAAGAAAAGGGAGGGAGGATTAGCTATAAATTCTCCACTCTCCCCATAAAACTGGCTAATTCAGCCATAACAGAAACACCTCGGGTGGAGGTTCCGATGGAAACGGAGGATGGAGGCACATCAGGCGGAAGCCAGGAGTGCGCAACCTCCATCCCAGAGGAGCCTTCACAACCGTAAAGGTGATACAGTGTAACCTGCATCATTGTAGGGCGGCCGTGGCAACCCTTTGCCGCCACCTCGACACTATGCAGGACACAATAGCCGTCATCCAGGAACCATGGATTGTTAAATCCAAGGTTTGTGGATTTGGTAAGTTAAATGGGAACATATTCATATCTTATGCCACAGCTTTCCACCAGTGACATCACAGTGGTAAGGTTGTCAGCAGGAGACGACAACAAAGACACCATCCTGGCGTCAGTTTACCTCCCTCACGACGCCCCCGCACCAACCAGGGGGCTGGAGCAACTCGTGCTACACTGTGAGATGGAGAAACTTCACCTCGTCATTGGCTGCGACGCTAACGCGCACCATATCATGTGGGGCAGCGTGGACACCAACAATAGAGGTAAGTCACTACATGAATTTATCATTAGTAACAATTTAGAAATACTAAACCGAGGCTCTGAACCCACGTTCGTGACAACTCGGAGCCAAACTGTAATAGACATTACATTGGCGACTAGCGGTATCTCAAACAAAATCCACGACTGGCATGTATCACCGTCGGTTTCAATGTCAGATCATAGGTGGATCAAATATACACTAACACATACAACCGGTAAGAAAACACGTTACCTTCGCAACCCGAGACTAACGGACAGGAATGCCTACATAGACAACCTCTCGCGGAGCCTGCGAACCTGCGAAGCTACCGGCCAACTTAATACAGTGGAAGACATTGAAGCCTATGTAAATACGTTTCAACACTCCATTTTAAAAGCATATAAGGACTCCTGCCCTGCGAGAAAGGTGGAAGACTCCGAGATCGCCACGCCCTGGTGGTGCGGAGAACTCGACCATCTCAGAAAAGCTGCGAGAAAATCCTTTAATAAAGCAAAGAATTCTAAACAACAGTCAGACTGGATGGTCTATAAAAACATCCAACAAGACTACAAAAAACTAATAAGGCAAAAACAAAGGGCAGCCTGGAGGTCTTTTTGTGAGGAGGTTGAAACCACCTCGGCAGCTGCAAGGCTCATAAAGATCCTCTCCAAGGATCCCTCACGACAACCAGGTTGCCTAAAACGAGAGGATGGAAGTTACTCTTCTAACCTCTCGGAAGCAGCTGAGATTCTCATCAACACCCATTTCCCAGGATGTACGAACACCTCCGATGAAGGTTGGTCAGAACCCACACCCTCAAACCCCTCCAAGGAGGATTGGGAGGTGGCAGATCACCTCACGGAAGGGACACGTATAACCTGGGCAATCAAAAGCTTCTCACCATTTAAAGCGCCAGGCTTGGACGGTATATTCCCGGCCCTCCTCCAAAATCTTCAGGGCATGTATTGCGTTCAGATCCATCCCTCTAGCTTGGAGAGAAGTAAAAGTTATCTTCATACTGAAACCTGGTCGTATAGATTATACACTAGCCAAATCACACCGCCCAATTAGTCTAACGTCATTTCTTCTGAAAACGTTAGAGAAATTGTGCGAAAGACTAATTCGCGAGACGGCTTTGATTACGAATCCGATCCACGCTAACCAACATGCATACACTCAGGGGAAACCAACATGCATACACTCAGGGGAAATCAACGGAGTCGGCTCTGCACACTGTTGTAGACCGAATCGAAAGATCTCTGGACAACAAAATGTCCACCTTGGGCGTGTTCATTGATATAGAAGGTGCTTTTGATAAAACGACCTTCAGAAAAATGGAAACTGCTCTCTCCACGCATGGTGTGAACCCCACAGTTAGTGGATGGATCAAAAGCATGCTGGAGAATAGGGCAGTCACTGTAAATGTAGGAAATACCACTGTCAGAAAGATCGTTGCTAAAGGCTGCCCACAGGGTGGAGTACTCTCACCACTCCTGTGGAACATAGTTGTTGACAGCCTACTGCGGCGACTTAACGACAATGGCTTCCACACCATAGGATATGCAGATGACATAACCATCCTGCTAACAGGCAGATTTGAGACGGTGCTATGCAGCTTGATGCAGCAAGCCCTCAAAATAATCGAATATTGGTGTAAAGACCAGTCTCTGACCATAAACCCGTCAAAGACTGAAATGGTCCTCTTCACAAAGAAAAGGAAACTAGGTAAGCTAAAGCTCCCTGTGCTCCTCAACACCCAGTTGACATTGTCGTCAGAAGTCAAATACCTGGGAGTGATCCTCGACGGCAAGCTGACGTGGGAACCACATCTCAAAATGAAATGTAAAAAAGCATGCGTCTCCCTCTGGCAATGCCGGAGGGCTGTGGGGCAGACATGGGGGCTATCTCCCAAGATAGCACTTTGGCTGTACACAGCGGTAGTAAGACCAATGCTAATCTATGGAGCACTGGTTTGGTGGCCCAGAGCCAGACAGAAAACCTCAGCAAAGTAGCTTACTCAGTTGCAAAGGATAGCATGCCTCAGCACGACCGGAGCAATGCGAACAACACCCACTGCAGCAATGGAAGCAATGCTCTGCCTTCCACCTCTCGACTTATACGTAGAGGAGATGGCCACGGCGGCAGCACTGCGCCTAAACTCAGTTGGACTCTGGTACAAAGGAGGCAGGGCTGGCAGACACTGTCACCTTTTAGAGGAGGCTGTCAAAAAGACACCCCTCCTTGGAAGGAAGACAGACAATTTGCCACCCTGCTACGTCTTCAATAGACCCTATAATGTATCGATAAAAAGAGGAACCGGGAGTGCAGAGGGTGGGGAAACCCTCCGAATTTACACCGATGGTTCTAAAACCAAAAGAGGATCCGGGGCGGGAATTTACTCGCAACAAATAGACCTCTCATTAGCTATACCCCTAGAGAAGCACACAACTACTCTGCAAGCAGAGATCGTTGGCATCATCCAAGGGGCGAAAGAAATCCTACACCGAGACATCCGTGATAGGAACATCCAAATCCTTACAGACAGTAGGGCACCAATACTAGCAGTGAGTAGACACAAGATCACCTCAACACTAGTAAAAGAATGTCACAACACCCTTAAACAAGCAGCACAATCAAACAGTATTGAGCTGCGCTGGGTCAAGGGACACAATAATGAAGAAGGCAACAGCAAGGCAGACGAGTTGGCGCGAGCTGGATCGGTTCTCAGTGATACCACGGACGGGCCCCCGATCGCGCCAACACCGAAATGCCTCACTGATATCCTCAAATAGAATACTCTCAAGATGCTAAAACAACGTTGGGACAACATCTCAGGCTGCAGACAGGCCAAGGAAGCAATACGCTCACCCAATCTGAAAACAGCTGAATATTATTTGCGACTATCCCGGGGGAATCTGCGTCTTATCACAGGTATCCTTACGGGTCACTGTCAGCTAAGGAAACACTTGTTTACTATGAGACTGGTGGAAACCCCCATATGTAGAGCATGTGAAGAAGAGGACGAGACAGTGGAACATGTGTTAACCACCTGCCCGGCTCTCGCCCACCTTAGAGAGTCCATGCTAGGGGAGCTCTGGCCGAACATGGCCAACATAAGGGATAACCCTCCAAGCGTTGTGCTGTCCTTTGCTCGCCACCTTGGGTGGCTAAATGAGTGATAGAACAACGCAGGGCTGTCCCAGTCAGGGGGGCACAATGGGCCTAGTGAGGCCTAAGTGCTCTGGTCAATGATTTGATCACCCTTGGCAAACTCAATCTAGATCCAGATAATTAATTAAAATATATATGTATATATATATAATGGATTGATAGAATTAAACTATTTAGAAATTGAAAATACAGAGAACCATTACATAAAGGTTATTATTGCAATTGTTGGATATTAAAATAGGATTTATTGCCGGAAATCCGTGTACTCGTAACGTTGTTTTTTTTTTAAAGGGATTGAATCTATTATTTTGTGAAATAATTTTTCGAATCGCAGGTGGGCGAGATAATAATGGCTGTGAAACGAGCGGCGCCGCGATGACTGAAAATGAACCGGGGGGCGCCCTTTGGCATTTCAAAAATGGAAAAATCGCCGGCGCGGAAATAATAATCCGAATGTGTGTGCGAGCGCAACAGACTAATTGGCAAATATTTTCATTAATTAGTCCGCATATGCACATCATAGGCAAACCTCACAACGAGTGAATTCGTGTTTATGTGTGTGTGTGTGTGTGTTGGGGGGGGGGACACATTCACAGCACGGGAAATATTTGACAAAGGATTTGCGTTTTCGCGCCCAAATAAACCGGCGGGATTCAAAACTCGTGTTTGTACGTAACGCGCGGCTTAGTTTAATTAAAATAATTATAATCCGATACAATAATTATAACTGCGATGGATAGAATTAAATACGACTTTTGCTCGTTTAATAACAATAGTGATGTTAAAAGTCTTCTACTTTATTTTAGATACAGTTAATTAATATTTATTATTTAGCACTAAAAATTGTAGACACAAATGATTTATCATTTATTTAAAAGCTTTTTGAAACCAACCATTTCATCAAATTGTTCGGTGTAACACATGTTTATATCCCACCCAATTTAAAAATAGTCATATTTACGGGTGCATTCATCTCGTACAAATTTATCCATTTGAAATCGACTATTTTATGATCCTCGCTAATGCACTCAAATCCCCCTACATCACTAATAGCAACATGTGTACATACATAGTAATAATTATTAATGGCATTAGAAAAGACGTCGCACATTTATTTATATAGATATCAAATCCATCCAGCTTAGTTTGTATCGTGCACAAATTGATCCGCAACATTCTCTTCGAGTTAATTAGCGGACCAACAACTACTACCGAAGTGTATTCAATTCCAACTGTAGTTCTATTCGTTTCCAAATGCCCAGATTAAAACGTGTTTACATTTTGACGGTTTAATTACCGTTCCCCCTATTATTCTCCCCCCTGTTCACAGATTGGATGTGCTCATTTCCTCCAGCCGGCTTCG
The DNA here is from genome assembly GCA_963969525.1 of Ontholestes murinus. Classification (NCBI taxonomy): domain Eukaryota; kingdom Metazoa; phylum Arthropoda; class Insecta; order Coleoptera; family Staphylinidae; genus Ontholestes; species Ontholestes murinus. The sequence continues at coordinate 6,991,811 of OZ018387.1, forward strand.
CGCCATATCGATTCCCGCCTTCCTGATTACTCAAGAACGCACATTTAGCTACCAGTTTTCTTTTCGCCCGCTTCATTGCATCCCCGTGCAGACACTAATTAGTCTAGCATCAACAGGGGCAGGCTAATAGAAGCTTTTAGCGCTCCCGATAGTACTCCACATCGAAAATTGAGTCTAACCTAATTACGATTGCTTTCAGAATTGCATTAGCCGCGCGTACACCGTTGATACAGTCAACGGAAGTTCTCTTCTAATTTATTGTTGGGCGCAAAGAGCGCCCTGTCATCATTAAATTGCTCGATCGAAGCACAGGGAAATTTCAGTTGTTTTACATTAAGCTCTAGGTATAAGATAATTATCGAATACGGTTAATGCGGCAATAAAGAAACCCTCGCCGCGTTGCTTATTCCGGCTATATAACCAATAAATAGGATCAAACCGTAAGTGCACTAGTCAAAGTTCAGAAAGTGTTAATGGAGCGTGCGCTCTTCTGAAGGGAGTACACGAGAGCTTAAAAAAAAAACTACCCGAAACTTATGAGTTCCAGTCATGAAATGCTTTCCTCCGAGTCATAAAGATAAACAAACGGAACGATCTGCAGAACTTTATTCGGCCTTATCTACACAACGGTATGTGCAACATCAGGCCGCATAAATATAAAACAACGAACACGCCAACTTTTCCCAACATCTGTGAACTGAAAGCTTTCCCCATCTCAAATGATTTTATATATGGATTTTATAGTTTCTATTAAGTGATATCTTATAACTTATTGTTTTATCGATGAGTTTACAAAATGTATACAAGCATTATTAATATACTAGAAGGAATTAAATAAATAATAAATGTTATTATGAGTGTGCTAATTATAAAAAATAACTGTATTAATAATAATCACTATTATTACTGGGCTTAAAATAAGGTAAACATCAAGAAAATTAATATAGCACAAAATGGTTGCGTTGTGGTAGAAATGGTGGATGCGTCGGGCTACACCTAAAATAAGACGTATTTATGGTTTGATTTCAGTTGATTAGTCATTGATTATGAGTACATACTACTCGAAACGTACATCTGACATATAAAAATAGAAGTGAAGGAAGGAAATAACAATTAATTCTAAAATGAGACGGTATTGAGAAGAATAAAGAGGGAAAAGGAAACAGAATTTTAATTAGTAAAAGACGAACGAAAACATTGCAACTTTATAGAAAAAGAATTAGTATAATTACGAACTGAGGAGGATTCTATTTATATAAACACTTAATAATTGAAAATTTGATTTTTACAAATTTGAATGGAATGAAATTATCAAGGATCTAATGATCTTGACCTTTCTTCTTCTTCTGGTACAGTCTTTTAGCGGAGGTTAGTTTACAATACTTTTAAAATATCCATGGTTTAGAAATTATCTACAATTTAAAATGTTTTAGAAGTTAAAATGACTTTAAAAAGACACCTTTTGGCTTCGAGAAGTTTAAACCTTCAGTCTTCCTAAACTTAATTCAATAACATTATCTGGTCACTAAAATACAAAAGCATATAAAATCAAATAAATAATCATGTTCACCACTTATACAAAAGTGTATAAAATCAAATTTAAAAAAATTGAAAATTATCTATTTACTGAAAATGATGGTAGCGACCGTTGCTATGTGGTAGTTCATTTTAAAAAAGGTTAAATGAAAATAATTTTTAAGTTTTTATCTATTTACATTTAACTACATCGCGAAAACTTTCTGAATGATTTGGAATGATTACTTCATTAAACATATCGAAACTTTCGGCATAAAATAACTCAAAAAACCCCACCCTCCTATTCCTCCTTATCCTACACGACCCTCGCCAGATTGTATGCAGTCTATAAGTTTTCCCCGAGCATATACGATGGTATTCATCAGCATATACATCCGGGCGCATTACAACCAAAATTATTCCCACACATAAAACGTCAGTGCTCTGCTGCAAAACTTTGCTAATTCGGAAATGTTGCAGATGTAAGGGAGGAACTCAAGAGTTTTATATCCGCAGTTATTTTCAAGTTCGCTAATTTAATCAGACGTTTATTTCTTTATTACGAACCCAGAAGGCTCCAAGAAGCGGAAACGCCACTTTTGTACAGAGACACAAAAAAATGGGATTTTATAAATTAAACTCAATATTATTTAATAGTAATAATGAACCATATTTAGTAGGCAGTAGTTGCAGTACCATTCACCATTGGGATACAATTAATGATGCTTTAGAGTGACGGGGGTGAGCCTTTAAAGTAACAAGCTCATTTACAAACACACAAATCACACGGCGGAAGGACCACGTGGTCAATAGCCAAACACTACTACTTCTACTAGTAATAATAATAGCTATAAATCAAGTGGTCCTGTTATTTCTGTAATTATGTGTGTGAATGAGTTTGATACTTTAAACCACCCATTTAATTAAAGACCCGGATCAATAATCAATTTTGGGTTTTCAATTATAGAGAGGATACGTGTTTTTTCTAATTATTAGTTAATTTTCTACAACGTAAAGGACTTTAATACATTTTTTATTATAGACAATATTTTCTTTTTATCTACATAATAATAATAATTTGCGTCATCTATTTGTGTAATAAAATTATACGTATTGAGTGGCGTAAAAAATTTACGTCACTCGGAAATATCTGTCGCACGTTTTATTTTTTTTTCCTCCTGCGGTCGATAAGGTTGACAGGGCAGAACGAGGGAACGTCCCTCGGGAGAATGACGTGAGGAAAACACGACAAACACCGGACGAGATCATCGTTTAAGGGCGGATAAACCGCGTAGGGCGCCTCGACGCCCTTAATTTTAAAGAATCGGAAGAGGGCGAATTCACTTCGTGCAATTCGATTCAATCGAAAATTATTACAACATTCGATATTGCTGCATAAAAAAAGAAACATTTTATGAATACGTACAAACCAAGTTGTAAAGTTGAGGGTGATTAGTCATTGTTAGGATATAATGTAATGACATGAGAGTTGTAAAAACGCGTAACTTTTTTCGTAATAAATTAAGGCTTTATTATGAAAAGTTTCCTATGTTTTTATTTTTTTAAATAATTTATATGCAACCAACACACGGTTATATTTTCTTCACTTTTTATTTTTTCACTGCTAATGTACAAAATATATTTCTTTAATATCTTATTAATTGTGTCCCGAGCGAGGGTTACCACCTTTACGTGGTGCAAGGGATAAGTACCCTCAATGATCGTAAGTGAGAAGGGAAACGAAGAGTAACCCAAACCCCAAGCTAAGGTGAAAGGCAAAGTGCTGAGAGCTGAATGGCCGCAGGGGTATGTGCGGTCTCGAACTTTCCCAGGGGGGGCACCAGGCGAAACCCCCCTGTATCTAGCCTAACCTGGTCATGCCGACCGAATATTTCCCTAGCTTCTCGTGGGAACAAAAATGAATAAAAACCCAAGAAAAGCAAAAAACATAGGCCAGGAGGCTTCCAAGGCCACTGGGCCAGGGACCTCCTACGAGGCCAGCAAAGAGGCCACCCAAGCCAAAGGGCAGGGGACCTTTACACAAGAACCTCGTCAAGGCCAAAGGGCCGGAAAGGCACTACGTATAAGTGCCTTAGAGGAGACTACCCTTGAGAAAGCAGCGGAGACCCAAGGCACCAGCGAGGCCGGGGAGAACGTGGAACCAGGGCAAGACTCTCCCAAAGAAGGTGAACCCTCCGCCAGCGGGACCAGTCCCCTCTTAAGGCCATCGGCCAAGGGGACGCGGTTCCAATGGAGGAGGACAAGACCACGGAGGAAGAGCCTGAAGATGTCCCTCCTCTTCAATAGCGGAAGAGGAATAAAAATCCTGCAGGTGAACCTTCAACACGCAAAAGCCGCATCGGCAACGCTGTGTTGGAGGTTCAACAAAGAAGGCATAGATATAGCCCTCCTGCAAGAACCTTGGTTACTCCGAGGGAAAATAGCAGGCCTAGCGCCACAACACTCTCAGGTAATATACACCCCAAACGCCGAAAGGCCAAGGGCATGCATAATTCACAGTGATAGAGTCAAATGTACACTAATACCGCAATTATTCACTGAAGATTCTGTTACAGGCATCATGTCGGCCAGGACGGAGGAAGGAGAGAGGAGCTGGGTCATCTGTTCAGCCTACTTCCCAGGAGATGAGAGAGAATACCCTCCGCGTATACTAAGCGACATAGTTGCATACTGCGCGGAGAAGGCATACCAACTTATAATAGGGTGCGACGCCAATACACATTACACGCTCTGGGGTAGCTCGAACATCAACAAACGAGGTGAGTCTTTACTTTACTTTATCTCCGCAGAGGGACTTATAGTGACCAATATCGGCAATAAGCCCACGTTCACCACGAAAAACCGTAAAGAAGTACTAGACCTAATGATCTGTACCGGGAAAGTGAGTGATAGTATAGCGAATTGGCATGTGTCAGAAGAACCATCGTGCTCCGACCACAGGCAAATCCGCTTCGATCTAGTCACATCTCTCTTGACGAACAAGTACAGAAATCCAAGAGTCCCTCGGAGAAGCTCTCAAGGGAGGTACAGCATCGACAAGAGAGATTGATGGGCTGGAGTTGGCAGTGGAACAAATCAATGACGCCATCAGGACGGCTTATTTGGAAAACTGCCCGGAAAAAACTGCCAAGCAGAGGGGCTGCGGAACAGTCTGGTGGAACCAAAAACTCGAAAAGATGAGGATCGAGGTTCGAAGGCTATTCAATAGGGCCAAAAACAACCAGGACTGGGACACCTACAGAGGAAAGCTCACTCAATATAACAAAGAAATCCGAAAAGCCAAAAGGGACTCGTGGAGGAAGTTCTGCGAGGAGATTAACGACACTCCGGCATGCTCTAGAATTCACAAAGTCCTGGCTAAGGACGGCAGTGCTGCCAAAGAGGTAGGCTTCCTCAAGAAACCGGAAGGAACCTACACAGAAACAATAGAGGAAAGTCTCAAGGAACTATTAAAAGTCCACTTTCCAGCCTCAACAATTCTGGCAGAACACAACGAGCCAGACAATCCCAGCCAAAGACCTAAAAGGCCCGACTGAAAGGACTGGAGATTAGCCACTGAGGTCACAAGACCCACTAAAATTAAATGTGCCATCAGCAGGTTCCAACCTTACAAGTCCGCGGGACCAGATGGGATTTATCCCATTCTGTTACAAATGGGCATAGAGGAATTGGTGCCGCACCTGTCAAAAATCTTCAAAGCCTGCCTGGCATGGGGATATATACCAAAATCATGGCAAAGCGTAAGGGTAATCTACCTGCCGAAGGTAGGCAGAATAGCTGACCTAACGCCAAAGTCATACAGACCTATCAGCCTATCTTCATTCTTACTAAAAACAATGGAAAGACTGATTGATAGGTACATAAGGGACGAGATACTGTTAAAAGATCCCCTCAACAACAGGCAATATGCATATCAGCCGGGTAAATCAACGGACTCGGCGCTGGACGACCTAAACAGGCTGATCACAAAGTCAATGGAAGACAAAGATATAGCCATGGCCACATTTCTGGATATAGAAGAGTCGTTTAACAACGTCACAACAAACTCTCTCGTGGAGGCACAAGAAAGGAAAGGAGTCCCGTCAAGCCTTTGCCAATGGATCAAGACCAGCCTAGAGAAAAGGACAATCATATCCACTTTGGGGGGCCATACCATTAATGCTAAGGCAGGGGGGGGCTGCCCACAAGGAGGAGTGCTATCTCCACTGTTATGGGCTACACTAGTAGATGACCTTCTAGGAAAACTGTCCAAAGAGGACATCAACTGCCTAGGGTACGCAGATGACTTAGCCATTGTCATCAGGGGCCGGTACGCGGGAGTTGTCTCGGAGCGAGCACAAGAAGAAGAAGAAGGGTTTGAGTGGAAGAACATTGGTAAACAGTGAACTCCGCCCGTGACTCCTGTGTCCTAAATTATTGGTGTATTTTTTATTAAATGTATGTATATCATATAATATTTGTTTGTAATTTTGTAAGCAGGAGAAACAAAGGCAATAAAGAATAAAGAGCCCTAAACATAATAGACAACAGGAGCGATTGACAATCAATCCACAAAAAACACAAATTGTCGTATTCACAAAAAGACGAGCATTGCAAGGCCTAAAGCCACTGAAGCTCGGGGGTACAAAAATTCCCTTCGTAGGGGAGGCAAAGTACCTGGGAGTAAACTTTGACGCCAAAATGACGTGGAGACCACACATCACAAAAGCCACCAAAAAAGCAACAATATCATTGGGCAAGTGTCGCAGAATGTGCGTTAAAAATTGGGGACTAAACCCTAAATTGACTCTATGGCTCTACAGCAGGGTGATAAGACCCATGATAGCCTATGGAGCAGTGGTGTGGTGGACTAGGACAAAGCAAAAGGGGGCGATAGAACTCCTGAGCAGTACACAAAGACTAGCATGTCTCAGTACAACAGGAGCCCTAAGCACCACCCCAACAGCAGCCCTAGAAGCCATCTTGAATATACCACCACTACACATCTTTATTCAAGGAGAAGCCAGGTCCGTATCATACAGACTGATGCAAGGACAGGCGCCCATAATCCGATCACACGGAAAAACGCACCAATGGCTAGAAGACGAGCTGAAGGCTAACGCGATTACAGCAATGCCTAGCGATGCCATGGTGAAAAAATACAATTTCGAAAAGAAATACAAGGTTCTAATCCCGCAAAGAGAGGACTGGGTCGAAGGCCAACCTACCAAAGCGGAATCATGCTGGTTTACGGACGGCTCAAAGACCGACAAAGGGGTAGGAGCAGGTATATACGGCACAAAACCCGAGACAAAGATTTCTGTCAGTCTCACCAAGGACACTACGGTGTTCCAAGCAGAGGCGATAGCTCTTCACCACTGCACAAGAGAAATAGCAAGACAAGACACCAAAAGTAGGTCAATTGCTATATTCTCCGACAGCCAGGCGCTACTAAGAGCACTAAGCTCCGCACAGGTCGAATCTAAGCTAGTGTGGGACTGTATACGTGCTCTTAATGAACTTGGCTGTCATAAAAAAGTAACAATCACATGGGTCCCAGGACACGGAGGACATCCGGGGAATGACATAGCAGACGAATTGGCCAAACAAGGCTCGTCAAAAGCAGTAATTGGCCCGGAACCCTCTTGCGGAATCTCCAAAACCGCAGTCAAACGATCCATAAAAAAATTGGGTGGAGACACAGACCCATACCTGGTGGACGAACTCGCTAGGACAGAGACAGGTGAAACAGTTCCTTAAGAAACAATCGCCGAAATTCACAACCGAACTTCTGAACCAAGATAGAAAAATGGTCAAAACAATAGTAGGTCTGATGACAGGATACTGCAAGCTCAACAAACATATGAGCAAAATAGGCCTGGTGGAAGAAGCACCATGCAGATTCTGCCTACAGGAAGAAGAGGACTCGTTCCACATCCTATGCCACTGCGACGGTCTAGCAAGGATTAGATATCAAAAGCTAGGCACTACAAACCCAAGCGCGGAGACTTATACCCAAGCCCCTCTGGCAGGGCTAATAGGACTAATCAAAGGGGCAAAGCTAGAGCTGGTCATCTGAGATAAACAGGGATCCACAATAGACCTGGAAAGGTCGCAGTGGAATAGGCGCTGGTGCCACCCATATAACATCTATCTAAACATCTTTATTCACAGAAGGAAATAAATTATAGTACATGTAATGTATAAAATAAAATAAAATAAATTCTGATATAGTTGTCTTCTTCCGTTTCATGGCTATCGACCGGTCCAAATAATATTTTCACTGAATTTGCCGAAAATCCAATATGTACTCAATTCATAAAAGCAGAAAAAATATTAACAAAAACACGGAAGAAAGCTCTGCATATATTCATGGCCATAATTCGTTTTCCCAGATTGAGGATGTATTGAACACCTGCCATAAAAATAAAATTAATGGATGATGTTCAAATAACTCGCAATCGTTTCGAATCCCTTAGAAATAATCTGCATATTGTGGCTACAAATGGGCAACGAAATGATAGTGATAAACTCTGGAAGGTACGGCCAATTATCAATTATTTTAAAAAGCGATGCGAAGAGTTGGTAATCGAAGAAAATTTGTGTATAGACGTATCAATTATACCATTCAAAGACCAGCTTGATGTAAAACAGTATCTAAAAGGAAAGCCAAACCCATGGGGAGTAAAAGTGTTTATGCTTTGTGGTGCTTCTGGGATTATATATCGTTCGATTGTTTACCAAGGTTCTAGCACTTTACCTGCTCCTTTGCAAGAAACATATTCAGCTACCAACGGACTTGTAATTTATTTATCAAGTAGAATTCCAGAACATAGGGATCATAAACTATATTGCGATAACTATTTTACAACTATTCTTACTGCAAGAACTCTTAGACAAAGGTATCTTCATGGCCGGAACAGTACGCTCAAATAGACTAGAAAAATGTCCTCTGAAGGCTGAAAATGAACTAAAAAAAAGTGGAAGTGGTAGCAATGATTCATTACAAAGGAAAAGAAGATAGTAGTACTTCGATGGTAAGACAATAAATCCGTGAATATGGCATCGAATTTTGTAGGTACTGAACCAGAAGATGAGGTGAGAAGATGGGATAAAAAAGAAAAAAAAACATATGTAATGGTGAAACATCCAGCAATCATACGTTTGTATAATATTTCCATGGGAGGGGTAGATAAGAGCGATTTTTTAATTGCACTCTATCTATTATTTCAATCTGGCCGTTTGTAATAGCAGATGTGGAAAGAGAAGGAGTAATAAAAAAAGCTAAGATGAATTTGCTGGAGTTTACCATGACGATGGTAGAAGGGTTGGCATTTTCTAGTTGCCTAATTAGTATGCCGAAACGAGGTAGGCCATTGCTCGAAAGTCCCAAAAATCCAATACCAATCAAACGTAAGAAAATGCATAAAAAAATTAATTTAATTTTGACAGTGACAACACATGTCAATAAAATAGTCCAATAAAAGACTAAGATATGCTCTTTCAAGCATTAAAAATATAAAACGATACGGTTTTCTGAAGCAGGATAGATGGTATATCATCATGGGTTTGAGTGGAAGATCCTTCGATGAAGAGAACTCCGCCCGTCCTCCTTTTGACTAGAATTTTAAGTACTTATATTTTAATATGTTATACCATAAATTTTATGTTATTTTGTTACAGATGCTAATAAATAATAATAAATAAATAAATAAATATTCCGGTAAATGACGATATGAGAACCTTGGTCACTGGCCGGCACATATAAATGGCAGCGAGCAGCGCTGCAAACTCGAGACATGTGAAGGGCCCTCGCGAATACAGTGCGAAGTGCGTCTCTGCTTGTCCAAATTTAGGAATTGTTTCAAAAAATTCCATATTAAATAAATTATGTTTGTGTTTATGTACGAAACTGTAAGTTTATTAGAATAAATGTAGGTTTTTATTTTTAGCATATATTAGCTTTAGAACCTGCTGGTGGCAGCTTTTGCCACCACTAATTAATTCCTAGACTAATTAAGCAAATGAGTTCAAATTTGGTATTTATGGTCTTAAGAAGCTCCCCATCAATAATAATTAACTATTTTTTTTTTTCAAATTAAAAAATCCAGGGCTGAAGTAAAGTTATTATTTATACGTAGGGTGGGTGGGTGGCCTTTATCCCACCCTCCAATCAGTAAAACATAAGCGAGGGTTTTAATTAAAAGTTGTGAAATATAAATAAACACAAAATAATTGCAGTTTTTAGAGATTTATTGAAACAATTTTTTTATCATGTTTTACTGATTGGAGGGTAGGATAGAGGCCACCCACCCACCCTACATATACATATAAAATTTGAATTAATGATCGTCTAGCGGTTTGGAGTAAAATTAATTATAAAACTTTTTGAATAAAAAAGAAATTCAAAAGGTAAAATTTTTGAGCGGGTAAATTTGTAAAAAATTGATACATGATGGGTGGACAGACATTAAATCTAAATTAGATCAGATATACTATAAAAAGTCATTTATATTTAAACTAAAATTTTGATTTTGTTTTATTTTTTGTTACATAAAGGGTTTATTGTTTTTTGCAGCAAAATCATCAACAATTAGTATTTAAAGTTATCATGTATATGTAGGGTGGGTAGGTGGCCTCTATCCCACCCTCCAATCAGTAAAACATAATCGAGGGTTTTAATTAAAAGATTTATTCATACAAATTTTTCAAATAATTTTTGATGATGTTTTAACTTTAATTCCTTATCGTCTCCCTATATCCAATGAAATTAATTACAAAACTTTTTGAATAAAAAAGAAATTAAAAAGGTAAAATTTTTGAGTGAGTAAATTAGTAAAAATTTGATGCATGATGGGTGGGCAGACTCTAAAACTAAAGTAGATAAGATTAGCTACAGAAAGTCATTTATATTTAAACATAATTTTAGATTTTGTTTTATTTTTTTTTACATAAAGGGTTTGATTGTTTTTAGCACGAAAATCACCAACGATTAGCAATTAGCATGCGCAAATATCACCTCTTACAAAAATCAAACGTGGTTTTTTTTATTAGTCGCTGTCTAGACAAGTGCACGTGTTTTAGTGCTTATTGTTATTTCGTTGTTTGACAACAGCTTTTGGCAGTTTCATTGTGAATTTTAACATGGCAGGTAAGTTCTGTTTATAAAACAGTTTAGTAAACATATAACGAAAGTGATAAGCATGTTATAATACATTTTGTTATTATATAACTATTAATTTTCACACCTGACACTATTTAGGTATAAAAACCTACTCGTATCTTGACTTGGAGGCAATTAATCAAGATTCTTATATTGCACTTCTGGAAGAGGAAATACCATGCGGTATCGAGTCAGATATTGATGATTTGTCTACGGATGAAGAAGAAAATAGTGACGAAATTATAAATAATTTATTTGACATAAATGCCATGGACTTAGTTTTTGCTAATGATTCAGAAAATCATTTTCCGGATGAAATTGAAGATCAATTTCCAGATGAAGTCGATATAGATCTGTGGGATAGCGATGATGAAATAGATCTAAAGACATTGAGGCATAAATTGCTTACTATTTAGAATATATGAAAATATTTTATGAACCGTATGGACCAGCAATACCAGAGGTTATTGAGGAACCAACCGATATATTTCTGAATATTTTCCCTCTTATCGACCATATAGTTTTCCAAACAAACTTATATGCCCCTCAGACTAGCGGGGGAAATATTAATTCTTTCGTACCAACCAATTCCGACGAAGTAAAAGTTTTTCTTGGAATAAATCTACTAATGGGGACAAAACGTCTGCAAAGTTTACGTGATTACTGCTCATCTAGAAAAGAAATTAGAGTCGCTTTTATAAGTATCGTTTCATATGGCTCCTCAAAAACCTACATTTAAATGACAATTCTGAGCAGCCGAAGCCAAATGAAGATAATTTTGACAAATTATATAAAATTCGACCCTTACTGACTAAGCTAACATAGACATATAGTTCATCCTACAAACCATCGAAAAATCAGGCAATTGATAAATCTTTGATTCCCTTCAAGGGAAGAAATTCTATGAAACAATACATGACCACGAAAACAAATTAATCGTGGGTATAAGGTGTGGATTAGGGCGGATGAATCTGGGTATGTATGTCAATTCCAGATTTATACAGGGAAAGTTTCGGAAGCAACAGAAAAAAAAAATAGGAATGCGCGTTGTTTTAGATTTAACAAAAGAATTTAGTTGGGAAAGGACATCATATATACTTTGACAACTTTTTTAACTCGCCTCCGCTCCAGAAAAGTCTTCAAGAAAAATGCATTTATGCCTGTGGAACTGTAAGAAAAGGTGGGAAAGGGTTACCGACGGACTTAAGAAATGATAATAAGTTGCAGAGAGGACAGTGTGACTGGAGGATTAGTAAGGATGAGATTGTATTTCTAAAACCGAAAAGCAGTATTATTTCTGAGTAACTCTCATAATCCCACTAATAATGAAACTTCTTCTAGAAGAATTAGTGAAGAAATTAAGTGCCCCAAAGTAGTGAAAGATTATAACGCCAAAATGGGCTTCGTTGACAGAATGGATATACTAAAATCAATTTATGATGTCCATCGTAAATCTAAAAAGTGGTGGCATCGTATATTCTGGTGTTTTCTAGACGTGTCGCTAGTAAATTCATTTATTCTGTTCAAAACTAGATCAGAGTCAACAACACTTAGATTGAAAGAGTTCCGACTCAACGTAATTCTTGGACTAATAGGGGCTAAACCTGATATGGCCAAAAGAGGAAGGAAACGTGATTCTGATGTTTTCCCAGAGAACAATAATTTCAAACGTTATATATCTACCGAGATTCGATACGACAAAGCTACACACTTGGTTATAATAATTAGCAAAAACATGTATGTTCAGTTTTGACGATTTTTATTGCCTAGTCACCTAGTGTCCCCAGACCGAGGACACGTCCTGAAGCCTGAAGTATACTGCTGAAAGATATATTACATGCATATTTATCTTTGAGAGTTATATATTAATGAATTTGTACAATTTTTTTAAAGGTTAAGTATATTAATTCCGGCTTCAAAGGGTTAAAGTTATCATGTATATGTAGGGTGGGTGGGTGACCTCTATCCACCCTCCAATCAGTAAAACATAAGCGAGGGTTTTAATTAAATGTTGTAGAATATAAATAAACAAAAAATAATTGCAATTTTTAGAAATTCTTCAAATAATTTATGATGGCTTTACTGATTAGAGTGTGGGATAAAGGACACCCACCCTACATATACATGATAACTTTAATGGTGATGTTGCCATCATAGTATTTTCCTTACAATTTTCTCGACAACTACGAGCTTTGCACAAAAAGGCTATTCCTAATAATTTGCCCAATTTTGGATTCTTTACAATTTATTATTATATAAATTTCATGTAACTCCTATAGTTTATTAGCAATAGGCAAAAAATATCAAAATTTTTAATTATTAATTTTTTTCTCGCTAGTTAAGAACTTGAAAAAACATGTTTTAATAAAACTGGTTCAGTTTCTCATTCCTTTTAACTTTTGTTTGAAAAGTTATGTAATATTTTTTAAATTTAGAAAAATAAAAAAATCCACTTCCGGATTATGAATGTTTACCAAAAGCTTTTCTGTTCTAGTTTTTAATGACAAAACCTTAAGTTTAAAGTTTCATCTCAAACGGATAATTCGTTTTTGAGATACAGCGCCCACAAGACAGTCTTATTCACGAAAACAATAATTTCCCTATATCTTCTATATAGAGAAAGTAATTAGTATTAGTAGTAGTAGCGGCTATTGACTACGTGGTCCTTCAGCCCTGTTATTTGTGTATTTATGTGTAAATGATCTTGTTGCTTGAAATGATGGCATTCGTTACTCCTCTGAAGTGCCTTTAATTAAAAGCCCAATACCAAAGGGCACCGGTCATGTCATTTGATTGCACACCCAAACCAACACTGATGCACTTTTAGTTAATTAATTGCGTAATATCTAAACTTACCACCTAAAGGTGATCAATAGATAAGCAGTACTAGGTACTCACCTGAAACAAAGAAAAAAATCTTTTGATCTACGAGGTAAGTTCAATCAATACGCGAATTGTTGAAAACAAATCATTTTGATCTACGAGGTAAGTTCAATAAATAGGCGAATTGTTGAAAACAAATCTTTTTGATCTACGAGGTAAGTTCAATAAATAGGCGAATTGTTGAAATTTGTTTCAGGTGAATGCGCTTGGATTGGCTGCCCTTGTACATTTCATTTGATTTTAAAACTTCTTTTCGATTATAGCTATCTTTATTTCTAATAATAATAAGTATATTACATCGTTATAGGAATAAAGCGTAATTTAGATCGCGTAGGAGCATTCAAGTACTTTTACACTCGGGTACACACGTCGAAAAACAGATACTGAAATAATAAACGCGGAGAACGTCGAATCGATACCGCCGCCAATTGTGACATACATTTTTGAGCGGCGGGCGTATAAAGTGAAATGTCATCATCTAGGATGCGGGCGGGACGGCGAGACCGTTAATATGAATTGTTGGAAATGTTCATTACGCGGCGCCGGGTTCGAGGCTATATTAAACTCGCGCGAATTCAAAGAATTCCGACGATCCGACGCGAAAATGTCACAATTTCCACTGCGCTGAAAACGTCATGAAGCCGAACACGAGACGGAGCGGACGTTCTGCTGATGATTAAATTAATGTGTAATTAGTTTCTCTTGGACGCAATGCGGACTTCAGGCCTTAATTCGTATTAATTGTGACGATTTCCTTCATTCCGAGACTAAAAGTTCAAATGTTATTTAGATAATAGTATATGGTGAATACATTACATTAATCGGTATTGATTTTCTATTATTTGTGAATTAATATTTTCATTCATTGTATCACTTGTTATAATAACGAATTATTATAACAAGTGATACAATGGATGAAAATATTAATTATTTACGTTATAGAGGTTACAGCTTCGAAATATAAAGTGTTTCCATCTTACGGTACGAGAAGTAGTTATTTTAATAAGCATGTAAAGTTGGCGCAGGCTACTAGGAATATACAAGTAGCCTGCGCCAATTTCCATTCTCATTAAATCAACTACTTCCCGTACTAACACATACTGTAAAATTGAGTTTATACCTCTGTAAAGATAAACTGAAAAAACTAAGAGAGAAACTGTAAAATTGAGTTTACACCTCTGTAAAGATAAACTGAAAAAAAACTAATAATTTTTAACTTCATTCAAGATTTGGGGTAATATGAAATGTGTCAAATTTTAAGCTAAATTTATTATATTCTTTAAGAATTTTGGATTCTATTCGAGTATGTTATAATTATAAAAAAATTTGATTAATTGATTAATAAACTCGATTACGAAGAAGGCTTCTACTTCATTATACATCATTAATCATAAATTAAACACGATTTTTTACTTTGTTTGTATAACTGAATCGATTAATAAATAGCACATCTCCATTATGCATTATCAGCACTTCGCTAAAACTAATTTTCCAATAGTTTTACTCATTGAATCACTGACCTAAATTTCCAGAGGCCAAAGTTGTGAACACTTTTTGCCCGTATTAATTACAGGTAACGCGAATCCAATTATAAAGTTAATAGAAAACATTCGTAACGTCCGGCATACACTAATTAATTGTGAGTGGCTATTTTCCACCCCTGACGCTCTAACCCTTCGACATCGGATAATTGCCACAAAAATTCCTCCACCCGCAAAATTACGGTGCAAAATACGTAAAATGTTTACGAGACCGACACGATTCTTAATACCCAATTTAAATGTATTGCAATTCCGCCGCCCTGATGAGGGGTTATTACAATTTTAGCGGACGCGACGGTGAATTATTGCACTCGAAAATCCTGCAACGGGGCGGCATTATCCCCGACGGAAACAACGGGGGATGGGGCGGTGGGCGGTTTGTGTACTTTTTGCCCGGGAGTCGCAGCCGAGTGGGAAATAAAACATGTAAACATTTCCGATTGCCGGGAAACTTCGGGACGGCCCCCGAGGCAATCTCTTCGAGTATGTTCTCATTTGAAAGTTATATTAGACTATTTAAATAAAAACTTCGATCTGAACGGGGGATTTTCGATTCATACAAGTCCGTTCTATTGTGCAACTGATATTGCAACACGGATAACGATTACGATGCAGTTTTATCTTTTATTTGGTGTTATGAATGTAACTGATGTTGTACATAATAACTAATCTATTCACGCCTGTTTAAATTTCTTCATTTTTGAAAATATCTATTGATAGACTAGCGTAACAATTGTATTAAGAGTCATGTTTAGGATTTGAAGAGCGTTTCGAAAACTTTGGTCATTTGTCATATTGTAAAAGGTTTCCTCATCCTATACTTTTTAGCGCCTTACTTAATATTCCTCCTCCTCATCAAAATTGGTTATCTACCTAATATTCCTCATTCTTATCACATTCCTCTTCCTTGGAGTTCTCATCTACCTTTTTTCTTTTTCATATTCCTCCTCCTCATCAAGATTGCTTATCCACTACAGTCTCTACCTGATAATCCTCATCCTTATCACATTCCTCCTCTTCCTTAGAGTTCTCATCTACCTTTTTTCTTCTTCATATTCCTCCTCCTCATCAAAATTGTTTATCTACTACAGTCTCTACCTGATAATCCTCATCCTTATCACATTCGTCTTCCTTAGAGTTCTCATCTACCTTCTCATATTTTTATAATCGTTTTAATTCTCTTCATATGATTTATGTTCTTAATTTAATCTCTTACCAACCTTAGTTTCACCTCACTTTTCTTTGCTCCTTTTTTATATCCTCATTTCATCGACTTGTCCTTTACTCATATTGATCTTCATCATCATCATCATCTACCTTCATCATTCGATCCACTTTTCTTCCATCATTTCCCTAGAATTTTATTTAATTTTAGTTAAGTAATGAGGAGTTTTCCCAAGCAAATTGGATTACATTCTAAGACCGGGGTGTTTCCATCTACTCGTATCGATCTTTAAAACCCCTCCTACGCAACCTTCACCTTCTCTCTCGATTCCTTCATCTAGTTCATCGTTTAATTTAAACGAATTTATAAGATACAACATAATTTATGACACCATAAAATGTCAATACTTTATAAACAAATGTTCTGTGTAAGTCACCTAATCAGAGCAAAGTTCTTACACATGTCTTGAGCAGAATGATTGGCCCATTCACGTCTTCTTATCAGAAGCACGCTTCATTTAATATCTTATTGTCGTCCCTCTTTCCGCAGCCACTTAATACCCCAATAAACCCGTATCACTAATGCACTAGTAGGGGGTGGTTCGTTTATTGGATTACAACGAGATGAGTCACCTATCAAAAAAAATGAATTTTAAATTCATCGCCACTGTCACACGAACGGGGGGGAATGGATGTGCGGCGTCAAAATTGCAATTGCAAATGAACCGTTATTTGATCGTTCATCCTCACAATTGGACGTTACGTGAAAAGTCGAATTACACATCGGATAAATGCATTAAAGTGCTGCCACGTTGTAACGTTGTGCAAGGGTTGTTCTTCAGGACAGGTCTTAATACAGCTCGACACGATTTCGTAAATGCCAACTTTATTAAACGGGAGGGGGGGGGGGGATAAGAGGGCCGTCCCCCTGTGGTCGACTCTGGCACGGGAATCCTGCGGTGGAATTACTTCTGAACCGCTTCTTTCTGGCCCGGGCGGTTGTGTTTATGCACTCGAGTATAAATCGATCGCTATCAATCCCTTTTCATTGTGCGGCCCCGTGTTTACCCGACCGTTGCAGCCGGAATACATCCTTGATCTGATTTCGTTTCAGGGCTGACATGTTTTGGATTCCGTTTGAAAAATAAATCCGATATAAAACGGCTGTGAAGAATTAGTCAACGAGTTAAGCCTCTATTGATATGAGAAGAATTAGTCAACGAGTTAATCCTCTATTGATATACACCAGTCATGTGCAACGTACGGCCCGCGGGCCGGATCCGGCCCCTGACTCCATTTTATCCGGCCCGCAGCACAATTTTCAAATCTCACTAAACCTGGCCCTTGGAATTCTAATTGTAATTTCTACTGATGCTGATCCAGCTATGGTTGGTTCTAATTTAGGAGTTGTCAATAGAATTAAATTGGAACTATGTACTAGGTGTGATATACCGGGATCGGTTGGTTAACTGCAGACTCTTCTGGATATTACAAATCAGTAGTAATTTATTATACATAGTATAATATACACAATTATGTGGACGGGTACATGGTCGTTCTTAGTCTAGCCTAGTCTATATCAGTCTCTAACAGTCTATATCTTAATTTAATTCAAAATGTCTTATATACTAACTATTTCTAAGGCACGAGCCTGATGCAAGTAAATATCCTGGCATTAGGTCGTTATCGCCAGTTCATGGGAACCAGGTATTGACAAACCCAGCATTTCCTCAAGGAATGTTTATTGCTGAGTCAATACCTGTTTACTATTATATTTCATTACAATAACATTATGAGTATATTTTCTAAACACTATTTATAATAATAAACGACGAACGGATTACATCACATACGAATATTGACAGTGAAAAATTTGCACATGTAATGAAAACAGTAGTTTCTTGCATAAATTTCATTAAATCAAGAGCACTTCACCACCGTCAGTTTCAAACATTTTTGCAAGAACTGCAGTCTGAATTTGAAGATCTGACATTTTATTGTGAAGTGCGCTGGTTAAGTAAAGCAAAAATGTTAAAACGATGTTATGATTTGAAAGATCAGGTATTTGTTTTTATGGTTATGGAAGAAAAACCTGTCGAAGAGCTAAAGAACACAAATTGGGTTTGCAATCTTGCGTTTGTCGTTGATGTAAGTCATATGAATAAATTAAATACAAAGTTGCAAACCCAAGAACAACTTGTTCATAAACTGTATGTTCACGTCAAGTTATTCCAAAATAAATTAAGACTTTGGGAAAATCAGCTCCGAACAGGGAATACATACCATTTTCCCACTCTTGCAAATCATAAAGCATGATGCTAACTTCAAAACGTTTGCAAACGAGTTACAATTTTTAAGAGATGAATTTAACACCAGATTTAAAGATTTTCGCTCCCAAGAAGCAAGTCTGAAAATTTTTGCCTCGCTATTTGATGTGGAAATAAAAGAAGCTCCATTTATCAACATGTCATCTGCAAATAGTAGTTCTGTCAGCTGTATAATTTCCATTTTCCAGAATCCAATTTTTACTGTCTTCTAGCACTGGGCTCTTTTTTCTCCTTTCTCTGTGTCATTTTTTGATTCTTTATTGTTCATTCTCACTAAATTATAAATGTTTTTAGTACTTTGTCATCTATTATTTACATGATCTGTCATCATTTGTATTTTTTCTCATATGTAAATTTATCCTCCATCAATAATCATGTGCATTGTATGCTTAGACGATATTTGTTGTTTTTTATCTCCCATCTATAATCTGTTTTATATGATATGTTGTCATCTGTATTTCTTTTGTTTTTCTAATTTCAATCTGTCATCTGTCAACTCTCATATAAAACATATTGCCATTAGTTGTATATGCCATCTGTCATTAGTCATCTATCATCTATAATTTGCTATATATGTGTTTGTATCAGCTGTCATTTTGCATTTGCAACAAAAAGTCATTTGTTATATATTTAGATGTCGTCTCTCATTAGATAACTATCTTCTACAATCGGTTATATATGATATGTCAGTTACATATATGTTTTTCTCAGCCAATATCTGTTAATTGTTATTTATTTTGTATTTAAATGTCACCTGTCATTAGTCATTTGTCATCTACAATCTATCATACATAATCTGTGTGTTGTTTAATTTGTTATCTGTCATCTTTTAACTGTTTTTTCTCTTTCGTAATCTATTGTCTTTTATTGTATGATTAGATGCCATCTACCATCTGTCAACTGTCATTTGTAACCTATTGTTATTTATGTATAGATTTCGACTGTCGTCAGTCATGTATCATCTATAAACTGGTATATATGACTTGTATCTTATGTTTTTCATCTGTCAACTGTAATTTATCACATAGTATCATTTGTTGTATGTTTAGATTTGTGTTTTTTCACATGCTATCTGTCATCTGTCAATTATCATTTCTAACCTATTGTCATTCATTTATTATAGGTATATATCATCTAGAAACTGTTATATATGATGTGTATTTTATGTTTTTTGTTTCAGTTATCATCCATCATCTATCAACTTTCATTTATATGTCATCTGTCATTACCTATCTATGCTATATAAATTGTTATATATGATCTATCATTTATTTTTAAATCTGTTATCAGTCTTCCTTCAATTACTTATTTATTCTAAGTTTGTATGTCATTTATCATTGGCCATCTTTAATCTACAATCTGCTACACAGAATTTATCATTTATCTGTCAATTTATATTGGCATTTATTGTTAGCTTAGATGCCATCTGCCATAAGTTTTCTATCTTCTACAATCAGTTATTTATGATCTGTCGTTTATGCTTTTTTGTTTCACTCGCCATCTACTAACTGTCATTTAAACATTTATTGTATTTTTTTAGATGTTATATATCATTAGTCATCTATCATACACATATTTATTCATTTGTTCTATGTTTAATTCTCATTTGTTATTAGTTATCTATCATCTACAATCTGTTACATATAATCTATCATTTGTGGTTTCTCGGCATTCATCTATCATCTGTTAATTTATGTATGGTTTTTAATTATCGTCTATTATCTGTAATATGTAATATATCTATCATTTTTAATCTTTGTATTCTATTTCAGCTGTCATCTGCCGTCAGTCAATTGGACAAATTGTTTTAATTGTACGTACAAAAGTTGACAGTTGATAAATGACAGCTAAAATAAACAAAAATGATAGAATCCAGATGATAGATGGCCAATGACTAATAAGAAATGACATCTACACATATAATAAATAAAAGAGACAACAAAAGTTGACCGTTAACAAATGACAGCTAAAAGAAAAAAAAGTGACAAGTTCTAGATGACCAATGACAAATGACATCTACATATATAATAAATAAATAAGTCAACAAAAGTTGACACTTGACAAATGACAGCTAAAATAATCAAAATTGACAAGTTCTAGATGATAGATGAATAATGACTAATGACAATTGACATCTCCACATATAATAAATAAATAAGTCAATAAAAGTTGACAGTTGACAAATGACAGCTAAAATAAAGAAAACTGACAGGTTATATCTGGTAGATGACCAATGACTAATGATAAATGACATCTACAAATATAATAAATAAATAAATCAACAAAAGTTGACAGTTGACAAATGACAACTAAAGTAAACAAACTTGACAAGTACACATATAATAAATAAGACAACAAAAGTTGACCGTTGACAAATGACAGCCAAAATAAAGAAAATTGACGAGTTCTAGATGATAGATGACCAATGACTAATGACAAATGACATCTACAAATATATTAAATAAATAAGTCAACAAGAGTTGACAGTTGACAAATGACAGCTAAAATATACAAAATTGACAGGTTCTAGATGATAAATGACCAATGACTAATGACAAAGGACATCTACGCATATAATAAATAAGTCAACAAAAGTTGATAGTTGACAAATGAGAGCTAAAATAAACAAAATTGACAGATTCTAGATGATAGATGATCAATAACACATATAACAAATAAATAATAAGTTTTTGTTTTCTAGCAGCTATTCATTGCAAATGGAATTCATTGAATTGCAAGAAAAATCCGAGGCGATATTTAACCGAATTTTATAAAAAATATTTACCAACCGATAAATTTCCAAATCTAGCATCTTTGGTTCAGAAAAAATGTCATTATTTGGAAGTACATACAAATATGAGCAGCTATTTTCTAAAATGAAGTTTGTTAAATCAAAAAGGCGTACAAGATTAACAGACTCACATTTGAAGAACACCCTGCGTGTTGAAGCATTCGATATTTCACCAAATATTGATTATTTTGTGAAAAATAATGAAAGCACAGTCTTCCAATTAAATATGTTTGTACTTGTTCATTTTATTCTATTTTCTGAAAGCCAGTTCTAATAAATGACTACATACATATACATACGTGTTGTTATTTGTTACTTTCTTTGAAATGTTAAAACGTAATAAATATAATATCATTTCTTTAAATTAAACTGCGAATCTCTCCGTTACTTATAAATTCAAATAAAAGGTCCGGCCCGCGATTTTAGGTTGAATTTGTTTACCGGCCCGCGGTCTTGATGAAGTTGCACATGCCTGATATACACAATACCAAAATAAAGGAAATTAATCATATCAAAGGAGTAAGCTATTACTCTTCTTCTTCACTGATGAAAAATCGTGTTTTGCTAATGTACCTTATTAGTGGATGTACTGAATTATTTTCATCATCTTCTGTGAATCTGTGAAATGTTTAAACCAAGTGTTTTATTTACCTTATGTATTAAGAAGCAATGTTTTTGGTCGGAAATATAGATTGTCAATAGGGAAATCCATTTATTCTTTCTTCTGTTAATTTATTAGCTGAAGAACAAAGTTTTCTGAATATTTACCTTATGTCCCCCTTCATTGTCTTCTTTTTCAATGTTCAGTGGTAATACTGTAAAAGCCAATAACAAAAATTAACCTCAAGTGAAAATCATCTCTTTCATCCTATAGTTGTTCTTCCCAAGTCTTTATCTCAGGTATGTTTTCTTCTTACTTACATAACAACAATAAGTTGTTTTAAGGAAATTGATACACTTGTTCTGTTTCATATATTTACTATCAGTTTCCTGACACGTGTTTCAGCGATTATTCGCCATTCTCAAAGGAGTATAAAAATTAAACTAAAAATTATTTCGCTGTCCATCAACAGCAGAAATAAAATATTGTGAATTTTCACTATATTTCATCAATCCAGTGTGGTATCTAAGAACTTCAAAATGAATATTTCCATTGAAAAAAATAACTCACAACCACAACACCATCCAATGCATCGCAGAAGGAAAGCAAAAATGCATTATGATGATAAAATTGAAAAGTTTTTACGGACATGAAGTAAATTTCCAGGTGAAGGGTAAATAACGAAGTTATAAAACGTGTTACAGACGGCCACAAATACGGACAATAAGACAACGAAAATAACGATTATCGATTGGTCTAATGGAACGCAACTTACACTGCCCTGCTTCGATGTGGTGATTGAATTTATCTGTCCTCACAATTGGTAAAAGTGCGAAACTGATATGAGAAAAAACATTTACTCTACCGTGTCTATTTGCGAATACGATTTACATGAATATTTCTACCAAACTGTGATAGAGTGAATTAGTTCGTGTGAGAAATACACTCCATATTAAATCACTTCGCCTACACGCCACCTTCACCGGACAAGTCAGAGGTCATTATGAATAAATAACGACGCAAAGTTATAATAAATTTATCCCGCGCGTCGATTATTTAGATATTTAAAGCCTGCGGGCCATGATTAAATTTCAATTTAAAACTCATTAATACTTAATTAGTTGAGTTAATCGCGATACCCCCGGCTTTATTTGAGCAGCGTTAACATTAATTAAATCTCACTCCGGTTATTAATAAAAGGGGTCCCGTTATAATCAGGTCCTGTAATTATCGTTCTTATACACAGAGTGAGGGTGGTTCGTTATTTGAAAATTATTACTGCAGTAGTTTTTTCAATAAGTCGCGAAGAAATTCATAAACTCGAAGTACACGATATGAAACAGATCGACATATTGGATGAAGTTAAGGGTTCGTTTTAAATTAAATTGCGGAAACTTCGCGTCGTTTAAGTCTTGTCCTTATATTTCTATTAGTTTAAAGTGTAAACATTAAATATCTACATAAAATTCACTCACTAATTTACATTTTATATGAGGTTCTCTTTTTCCATAATTAATATGTACACAGTGTACAAAGAAACTTTTTTTGTTATACGCACCTGTGATCGATTATAACATAACTAATTCAACACGAGTGAACTACTTTTTTCGGGGTGCGGAAGGGACAAATTGCTCTTCGTGTATTTAAATATAAATTTCGGCTTTTATGGCGGTGTTAAACGTTCCTTGTCCCCTTCGAGCACTTAATCACGGGTAGCCACTTTTATGGGAAGCGGGGGGACACCTCGTTAAATATTTCAGAACCTAGGGCGTGCCGTAAATCGGTGCGACGAGTTTACTGCAGATATTTGAATTACGCAATTAATATTGTGCACAATAAAAATAATGTAATTACATTATTCATCGATTAATACATCCCACCAATAATATAGTTGACACGAGGGTGTTTCATGGTTGCAAAAAGGCTAAAATCACAGAACTAAATCTTATCAATCCCCATCAGTATAGCTTAATTTGATTGATTTTGATTTTGGTTGTTCGAGTACGTGAAAATGTTACTCATGTTACATTTAATTGCTATGCTGAAGGATGTATGTGTATTGAATGATTGATAAAGTTTTTGTCAATTAAACACGATAAGAAGAATAACAGTTAAAAAATATAAAAGAAATATTCATATTGAGTTATTTTTTCAGTACCGATTTAAATACATTTCCTTCCCTGAGCCGGATTCCCAGGATTTGTTTTCCATGTATGCACAAACAAGATTTTCCGGAAGGCTCCTTTTGAGCCTGCGACGAGGCGTTTCGCCAAAGCTTCAATTCCGAGCAGCTAATTCCCTCAGATCGCTTTAATTTCGCTTTTAATTCTGTTAGAGGCTTCATTCCACAACAATTTTCACAAGCAAATTACACAACAATTCAAATCTTTCACACTTACTAACATTTTAATACCAGCACACTAAATCCCTGGAAAATACTTCACTAACATAATTCCCCAATTATTAAGAAATATTTGAAGGATATTCATTACCAAACCACTAACGAGTTTCAAATAGACCCAGTTTTCACGTCCGGATTGAGTGAGCAAACGTAAAGACGAGGTAACTGGATATACCCGTGGCAGCAGGAAAACCTAATATCCCAGTTCTAATTGAGCGTTAAGCAACTGGCAGCCAATCAAGCTGTTGTTTGGGCGTGTTAATTTCTTAACAGCTGTTCAGATCTCACGGCGTGAGAAATATCGGAAGAGCACACTCTGGGGGGGGGGAGAGGAATTAATTCCCCGGAAGATGAATCTCTTACACGTATCCAATAAGTCGCGGTTCGATCAACCAACTATAAACCCTTATAATTCCCAAAACTTATAAACCTCGAATAATACAACCACTAAATAATTAAAGCAATACACCGGGGGGGAGCCTTTTTACCATACATTCCACGATCTCAATTAACTTTAATAGAACTCGTGCACGTGCCAGAAGCAGCGAATGAATAAATTATCAGTAGCGCATTTGATATCTCTGAGCAGACTTCATTAATTTTTCAAGTCGGTTTCAATCTCACGTCCGTTCCCCAGTGTATGTCTGTTGCAGTTTTTTTTTTTCTTGCTGTATCAACTTTCATTGTGGCACTTTGTAATCGCGAACGGCGTACAATAAATACGATACGGATGCGACGGCTGCTTGTGTGTGCATGTACGGAAATGGGTTTTCTTAATGAAGGTGTTTTATGGACTTCCCTAGTAGTTGGAGGTGGTGGCGTTTGTTAAAACGTGTTCTACAGTCGGTCGATTGGAATTGTCTACCCAAGTAACACTTGTACTAAAAAACATACTCTATCCCTGCAGTTTGTATTTTTGACGCATGTTATTCGTTGTAATTGTCTTCTTTTTAGTTTTTTGAGTATAACTTCAAAACAAAAAGCCGTATTCTAAAAATTACTTCACCATTAAATAAAGCAACACAAAACCTATACGATTATCATAAAATTAAAAAATCGATCTTCAATTGTTTTTCCCTTTATAGCGTATAACTTTTGAATAAAATGTTGGATTCAAAAAATTTCGCAACCAATGTGTTAGTAAACGAAAAATCTTTTCGGATATGATAAAATTGCAAAATCGAGTTGCATTTGTTTTTTTGTTTTTTGTGCATAACTTGGAAACTAAAAGTCGTATTTTAAAAATTACGTCGCCATTAAATTAACCAACATCAAATATATATGATTATCATAAAATTACAAAATCGATCTTCAATTGTTTTTTCGTTTATAGCTTAATAACTTTTGAATCAAATGTTGGATTCGAGAAATTTCGCGACCAACGTGTTTGTCAATGAAAAATTTATCCGAATATGATAAAATTGTAAAATCGAGTTGCAGTTGTTTATTAGTTTTTTGATTATAACTTTGAAACTAAAAGTCGTATTTTAAAAATTACTTCGCCATTAAATTAACCAACATCAAATGTATATGATTATCATAAAATTACAAAATCGATCTTCAATTGTTTTTCCGATTTTAGCGTATAACTTTTGAATAAAACGTTGGATAAGAGAAATTTCACGACCAACGTGTTTGTCAACGAAAAATTTATCCGAATATGATAAAATTGTAAAATCGAGTTGCAATTGTTTTTTAATTTTTTGAGTATAACTTCGAAACTAAAAGTAGTATCAAAAATTACTTCACCACTAAATTAAGCAACACAAAATCTATACGATTCTCATAAAATTACAAAATCGATCTTCAATTGTTTTTCCGTTTTTAGCGTATAACTTCTGAATTAAACGTTGGATTCGAGAAATTGCGCGACCAACGTATTAGTCAGTGAAAAATCTTCCCGAATATGATAAAATTGTAAAATCGAGTTGCAATTGTTTCTCAGTTATTTGGTTATAACTTCGAAACTAAAAGTTGTATTTAAAAAATTACTTCACCATTAAATGAACCAACACAAAATCTATAGGATTATCATAAAATTACAAAGTCGATCTTCAATTGTTTTTCCGTTTTCAGCGTATAACTTTTGAATAAAATGTTGGATTCAAGAAATTTCGCGACCAACGTGTTAGTCAGTAAAAAATCTTTCCGAATATGATAAAATTGTAAAATCGAGTTGCAGTTGTTTATTAGTTTTTTGATTATAACTTTGAAACTAAAAGTCGTATTTTAAAAATTACTTCGCGATTAAATTAACCAACAGGAAATCTATACGATTATCATAAAATTAAAAAATCGATCTTCAATTGTTTTGTCCGTTTTTAGCGTATAACTTTTGAATAAAACGTTGGATTCGAGAAATTTCGCGACCAACGTGTTTGTTAGCGAAAAAACTTTCCGGATATGATAAAATTGTAAAATCGAGCTGCAATTGTTTTTCGTTTTTTCAGCATAACTTGGAAACTAAAAGTCGTATTTTAAAAATTACGTCGCCATTAAATTAACCAACATCAAATCTATACGATTATCATAAAATTACAAAATCGATCTTCAATTGTTTTTCCGTTTTTAGCGTATAACTTTTGAATTAAACGTTGGATTCGAGAAATTGCGCGACCAACGTATTAGTCAGTGAAAAATCTTCCCGAATATGATAAAATTGTAAAATCGAGTTTCAATTGTTTTTCAGTTATTTGGTTATAACTTCGAAACTAAAAGTTGTATTTAAAAAATTACTTCGCCATTAAATTAACCAACACAAAATCCATACGATTATCATAAAATTACAAAATCGATTTTCAATTGTTTTTTGAGTTTTTAGCGTATAAAATTGAATAAAATGTTAGATTAAAAAAATTTCGCGACCAACGTGTTAATCAACGATAAATCTTTCCGAATATGATAAAATTGTAAAATCGAGTTGCAATTGTTTTTTAGTTTTTTGATCATAACTTGGAAAATAAAAGTCTTATTTCAAAAATTACTTCGCCATTAAATTTACCAACACAAAATCTATACGATTATAATAAAATTAAAAAATCGATCTTCAATTGTTTTGTCAGTTTTTAGCGTATAACTTTAGAATAAAATGTTAGATTCAAGAAATTTCGCGACCAATGTGTTTGCCAATGAATAATCTTTCCGGATATGATAAAATTGTAAAATCGAGCTGCAATTGTTTTTTAGTTTTTTGAGCATAACTTCGAAACAAAATGTCGTATTTTAAAAATTCGTTCGCCACTAAACTAACCAACACAAAATCTATACGATTATAATAAAATTACAAAATCGATATTCAATTGTTTTTCCGTTTATAGCGAATAACTTTTGAATAAAATATTGGATTCAAGAAATTTCGCGACCAACGTGTTAGTCAATGAAAAATTTATCCGGATATGCTAAAATTGTAAAATCGATATTCAATTGTTTTTCCGTTTGTAGCGTATAACTTTTGAATAAAATGTTGGATTCGAGAAATTTCGCGACCAACTTGTTAGTCAGTGAAAAATCATTCCAAATATGCTAAAATTGTAAAATCGAGCTGCAATTGTTTTTTAGTTTTTTGAGTATAACTTAGAAACTAAAAGTCGTATTTCAAAAATTACTTCGCCACCAAATTAATGAACACAAAATCTATACGATTATCATAAAATTACAAAATCGACCTTCAATTGTTTTACCGTTTTTAGCGTATAACTTTTGAATAAAACGTTGGATTAGAGAAATTTCGCGATCAACGTGTTAGCCAACGAAAAATCTTTCCGAATATGCTAAAATTGTAAAATCGATCTTCAATTGTTTTTCCGTTTTTAGCGTATAACTTTTGAATAAAACGTTGGATTCGAGAAATTTCGCGACCAATGTGTTAGTCAGCGAAAAATCTTCCTGAATATGATAAAATTGTAAAATCGAGTTGCAATTGTTTTTCAGTTATTTGAATATAACTTCGAAACTAAAAGTTGTATTTAAAAAATTACTTCACCATTAAATGAACCAACACAAAATCTATAGGATTATCATAAAATTACAAAGTCGATCTTCAATTGTTTTTCCGTTTTCAGCGTATAACTTGAATAAAATGTTGGATTCAAGAAATTTCGCGACCAACGTGTTAGTCAGTAAAAAATCTTTCCGAATATGATAAAATTGTAAAATCGAGTTGCAGTTGTTTATTAGTTTTTTGATTATAACTTTGAAACTAAAAGTCGTATTTTAAAAATTACTTCGCGATTAAATTAACCAACAGGAAATCTATACGATTATCATAAAATTAAAAAATCGATCTTCAATTGTTTTGTCCGTTTTTAGCGTATAACTTTTGAATAAAACGTTGGATTCGAGAAATTTCGCGACCAACGTGTTTGTTAGCGAAAAAACTTTCCGGATATGATAAAATTGTAAAATCGAGCTGCAATTGTTTTTCGTTTTTTCAGCATAACTTGGAAACTAAAAGTCGTATTTAAAAAATTACGTCGCCATTAAATTAACCAACACAAAATCTATAAGATTATCATAAATTTACAAACTCGATCTTCAATTGTTTTGTCCGTTTTTAGCGTATAACTTTTGAATAAAACGTTGGATTCGAGAAATTTCGCGACCAACGTGTTTGTTAGCGAAAAAACTTTCCGGATATGATAAAATTGTAAAATCGAGCTGCAATTGTTTTTCGTTTTTTCAGCATAACTTGGAAACTAAAAGTCGTATTTTAAAAATTACGTCGCCATTAAATTAACCAACACAAAATCTATAAGATTATCATAAATTTACAAACTCGATCTTCAATTGTTTTGTCCGTTTTTAGCGTATAACTTTTGAATAAAACGTTGGATTCGAAAAATTTCGCGAACAATGTGTTAGTCAGTGAAAAATCTTCCCGAATATGATAAAATTGCAAAATCGAGTTGCAATTGTTTTTTAGTTTTTTGTGCATAACTTGGAAACTAAAAGTCGTATTTCAAAAATTACTTCGCCATTAAATTAACCAACACAAAATCTATACGATTATCATAAAATTAAAAAATCGATCTTTAATTGTTTTGTCCGTTTTTAGCATATAACTTTTGAATAAAACGTTGGATTCGAGAAATTTCGCGAACAATGTGTTAGTCAGCGAAAAATCTTCCCGAATATGATAAAATTGTAAAATCGAGTTGCAATTGTTTTTCAGTTATTTGAATAAAACTTCGAAACTAAAAGTTGTATTTAAAAAATTACGTCGCCATTAAATTAACCAACATCAAATGTATAGGATTATCATAAAATTACAAAATCGATCTTCGATTGTTTTTTTCGTTTTTAGCGTATAACTTTTGAATAAAATGTTGGATTCAAGAAATTTCGCGACCAACGTGTTAATCAACGAAATTTCATTCCAAATATTTTTACAATGTTATCATATTCTGAAAGATTTTTCACTGATTAACATGTTGGTCGCAAAATTTCTTAAATCGATTTTGTAACTTTATGATAATCGTATAGATTTTGTGTTGGTTCATTTAGTCGCGAAGGAATTTTTAAAACACGACTTTTAGTTTCCAAGTTATGCTGAAAAAACTAAAAAACAATTTCAGCTCGATTTTACAATTTTAGCATATCCGGGAATATTTTTCGTTTACAAACACGTTGGTTGCGAAATTTCTCGAATCCAACATTTTATTCAAAAGTTATACGCTAAAAACTAAAAAAACAGTTGAAGATCGATTTTGTAATTTCATGATAATCCTATGGATTTTGTGTTGGTTAATTTAATGGTGAAGTAATTTTTAAAATACGACTTTTAGTTTCGAAGTTGTACTCAAAAAACTAAAAAACAATTGCAACTCGATTTTACAATTTTAACATATCCGGAAAGATTTTGCGTTGACTAACATGTTGGGCCCGAAATTTCTTGAATCCAACATTTTATTCAAAAGTTATACGCTAAAATCGGAAAAACAATTGAAGATCTATTTTGTAATTTTATGATAATTATATACATTTGATGTTGGTTAATTTAATGGCGACGTAATTTTTAAAATACGACTTTTAGTTTCCAAGTTATGCCCAAAAAACTAAAAAAACAATTGCAGCTCGAAACTAACTCGTATTACTTCACTATTAAATTAACCAACACACGATCTATATGATTATCGTAAAATTACAAAATCGATCTTCGATTGTTTTTTTCGTTTTTAGCGTATTTGAACTTTTGAATAAAATGTTGGATTCAAAAAATTTCGCGACCAACTTCTTAGTCAACGAAAAATTTATCCCGATATGATAAAATTATAAAATCGAGTTGCAATTGTTTTTCAGTTTTTTGAGTATAACTTTTGAATGAAATATTGGATTCAAAAAATTTCTTCAATAACGTCTTGATTAACAAAAATTCTTTTCGAATATGGTAAAATTGTAAAATCTAGTCGCAATTGTTTTCAGTTTTTTAAGGATAACTTCAAAACTAAAAATCGTATTTTAAAAATTCTTTCGTAATTCAACTGACCAACATAAAATCTTTTTGATGATAACAAAATTACAAAATCGACTTTCAATTGTTTTTCAGTTTTTAGTGTGTAACTTTTTATCAAATTATAGGATACTAAAAAATCGATCACCAACGTGTTAGTTGACAAAAAATCTTTCCAAATATGATTAAATTGTAAAATCGGGAGGCAATTGTTTTTAGTTTTTTGAGTATAACTTCTAAACTAAAACAAGTTTTTTAAAAATTTCTTCACCATTAAACTAGCCAACATAAAATCTATCTGATTATCACAAAATTACAAAATCGACTTTCAATTGTTTAACAGTTTTTATTGTGTAACTTTTAAATAGAATGTTGGATTCAAAAAATTACTTCACTAACGTCTTAAAAAATGTAAGAATGAATTGGATTTTTATCAGCTACGTAATCCATACTTACTTTGATGAATTAAATTATGATTATAGCTAAGAGAATACTTAAATGGAAACAGTTCATAAGCTATAAATGAGTTGGATTTGAAGTAGGAATAGAATTAAAAGTATCTAACGATTCTTACCTACGGGAGGAACGTTGTAAGGATGCGGATGCGGGTAGTTCAACAAGCTGTGCTGCGGGAATTTAAAGTCCATGATGATTAATTACACGCAACTAATTATCACTCGGCGAAAATCCCGTGTCACGGCTGGCACATCTCCGGACCGGAAGCGCGGAGTCCGTACGGGAAAATGAAAACAAACTCGCACTCGTCGGCACAACACAACCACCAACCACCACCACCGAGAGAACAACGCGGACGACAATTACGGGGCCGGCATTGTTGCGAGAGTGCACGGCTCGGATCCCCGCGGGCGTTATGACGATAAACAAAGCGGCGGCGACTGTGACGTTTTGGGCGTGAGAGACCGCAAAAAGGCGTTTATTGACAAGCTCGACCCTCTCTCGTCTGGCGATACTTGATTCCGAGCCGCAGCAGCAGTGGCAGCAGCGACGACGGGGGTGGTTTGACTCCCTCTGACCCCGCGCCGCCCTTGCGGAACGGCGGTGCACTTCATAGCGACCGGCCCGACCCCCCTTTTGTAACGTGGAAACGGCGCATGTGTCCCGCTCCCGCTCCACGGGATGGGATGTAGCGGGAGTGGGATGGTAGATGGGTATATCCCTATCCACATGTCGTTTCATCATGCTCCCGCGCGCCCTGCTGCTGCTGCTGCTCGCAAATCCATCCATCCGCGTGTGTATTCGGCTACTTTTGCATATTTTAAATTGTATCTCGTAGACACGTCCCTCTGGCGCAAGTAGACCGCCTGGCGCCCTTGGACACAGACGACATCAAATCAACATCAGCCAACATAGCGACAGATAATATTTTCCTCAATAACATTCCGCTATTGGCATTACATCACATATCACAGTTTTTCACCGAGAAAGTTTTCCTTACAATCTATACGAATAAAAATGTTTGTCCGTTTATATCTTACAGCTAAGATGAGATTCATACAATTCTTAAACTTCTCTTTATTCCATTTCTAGTTGAATTCAACCCTTTCTTATGTACACATTTTGATTTAACTATATAAAAGCACATCAATATCTAAAGAATATGATGAATGTGGTGTTACATTTTCAAGATATAGAAATTTACATAATATCTAATTTGCCAATGGGCCAATGCGACGGAATTTAGCAAATACGGCAAACACACACACCAAAGGACACAAGGAAGCGTCCCGGGCCGGATTCATTAGCATTTCTAAAAATATGTACCGTTCCGGCCCTCCTCTCGCATCCGGTCCGGTCCTAATGGGAATAAGGACAACCGGAAATTGCAAACATAGCTGCCGGGATCGAATTTCCTAATAAATCGCACACGCCAAGATGGATCTGGCCGGGCATCGGAGGAATCGGCGGATACATCTTCTTTAATAAAGTCGCGTGACGCTTGATCTGATCCGAAATGCAGGAAGACTACCCGGGTTTTATTAGATTAGGTTACGGCATTAAGATATCGATCAAACGCACGGTCGTTTGAGTTATTTTAGATATCGAGAAGAACCGTAATAGGTTGTTCTAAACGATTCCTTATTCATTTGCAGATAAAAGTTGTAATGAAACAAATAATCAAATTGGTATTTTCATACATTTACTCAGCCTGGTGATGTATTGCTGAAGTAGTAAATGCATGAACATATTGAAGAAATTATGTTAGACACAAAGATTTCATTGAACCGTTTGAACCGCAACAGTACAAATATTTTTAGGATGAAAATTGTTATAATTTCCCCAACTGAATGGATTAAATTAAAATGAAATTGCAGCATCAACAATTAACAATTAATGACAACATTAAATTATCATTTCTCTATTAGCAACACTTATGAAACGATCACGATC
Organism: Ontholestes murinus; assembly: GCA_963969525.1. Taxonomy (NCBI): domain Eukaryota; kingdom Metazoa; phylum Arthropoda; class Insecta; order Coleoptera; family Staphylinidae; genus Ontholestes; species Ontholestes murinus. The sequence goes on from OZ018387.1 coordinate 7,025,054, forward strand.
ATTAAGTTTTTCCTACTAAATATAATATTTTGCAATAATTACTTTTAGTATTTTCCCCATAGTGTAAATTTTTAAATTTTCTTTCAGGTAGCTAGACTTCCTCGTCTTGACCTTCTTTGACTTCCTTGCCAAAAGAATAATACATAGGAGAAGGTCAGAAGTACGCGTGGACAGGAAATGATATATTGGGATCGGTCAACAGTACGCTGTAATAAGAAATAATATGTTAGGATAGGTCAAGAGTACGCTAGGACAAGGAGTAATAAATACATTGGGGTAGTCAAGAGTACGCCAGGATAATAAATAATATGTCAGGGTAGGATAAGGGCAGGATAGAACAAAATGTAAAATAATAATTTTATCTACGATCGTACAGAAAGTAGACGCTTTTTGCATCATTTTTCATTGTAAAAGTGGCTTTTTATCTACGATCGTACAGAAAGTATACGCTTTTTGCATCATTTTTCATTGTAAAATTGGCTTTTTAAAGCACTAGTGCTTTTTTACGTTTTTATTGCACGGTAATGTCAAACTGTTTTTATTGCACAGAATTGTCAAATTTGACAGATGAATATATTTCGACGAAAAACTTAATTTTTTATTAATTGATACAAATAACTAATAAACTATAAATAAAATACATAATACAAACCAAATGGTAGATTTAAGAACTCTGAAGATTTCATTTAATGCAAGTCGAAGCGATTACAATAAAGCGAACATGTTTTCCATAAATAATAATGGCGGCCGACATTTGTGCAACTTGTTTACTGGTTGCTAAGTAACGCTTTCATTAGTGCAGTGCGGGTAAAATATGGTTTCATTAATTGAATTATTGAAATGACATTAATATATTACTCATAAGAATATATTCTTTGAAATCCTTTACGATCGAAGATAAAATTTTGTAAGGCACACGTGTAAAAAGTTTCTTTATTGCACTCCTGGCTTTAAAAAAACTCGCTCGTTCCTCGCTCGTGTTTTTAAACGCCAGTTCGTGCAATAAAGCATCACTTTTTACACTTGTACCTTAAATAACTATTAAAGCACTAGTGCTTTTTTACGTTTTTATTGCACAGTAATGTCAAACTTTTTTTATTGCACAGAAATGTCATATTTGACAGATGAATATATTATAAAAAAAAACTTAATTTTTTATTAATTGATACAAATAACTAATAAACTATAAATAAAGTATATAATACAAACGAAATGGCAGATTTAAGAACTCTGAAGATTTCATTTAATGCAAGTAGAAGCGATTACAACAAAGCGAACATTTTTTCCATAAATAATAATGGCGGCCGACATTTGTGCAACTTGTTTACTGGTTGCTAAGTAACGCTTTCATTGGTGCACTGCGGGTAAAATATGTTTTCATTAATTGAATTATTGAAATGACATTAAAATATTACTCATAAGAATATATTCTTTGAAATCCTTTACGATCGAAGATAAAATTTTGTAAGGCACACGTGTAAAAAGTTTCTTTATTGCACTCCTGGCTTTAAAAAACTCGCTCGTTCCTCGCTCGTGTTTTTAAACGCCAGTTCGTGCAATAAAGCAACACTTTTTACACTTGTACCTTAAATAACTATTATATTTAGAATGAATAATAATAAACAATATATTAGAAATTGAGTGAACTATTATCTGAATTACCTAAAGAACTACTAACAATCTAGAATCATTTAATGTCTAGTTTTCCTCTCAATTAATTTCTTAAAAGTAGGTACTAGCACTTTAAGCCCTTCATTTGATTATTTCTTCTTTGAGAATGGTAGTCATAGATCAAAACACATGTCATAAGAATACAAATATATAAATCCAGTAAGACTTCATCAAACACTAGAACACGGACTAAAAATTAATAATAAGAAAAAAAATGGAGCAAGAGGTTTCTCACAAGAGTGACATTAGTTATTGTAAAAACCTATACATTTTGTATACAACGGTTTCATATATTCAAAACCAATGGGATACACCTAGGCGAATAACAATATCGAAAATGGTCGGTGTGCACGTTAGATGTCGCTACGTAAACTGGGGCAGCAGATGACGATGCATGCACCCGTGCGGTTTGATACGATCGTTGTCTTTTATATTCTTTTCTCCTACTTCGTTGCTATATTAAGAATCATAAACATGTTTACACCTATTGTTCGAGTCCTTTCTTTCGTGATTTGTGCCGTCCTAACCCCTCCACAAAAGCGTTGTAATATCCTATCGCCTAGATGAATCACTCCTGAACCTTTGAAATCACTGTACTAAATACTTTAAATATGTGAGTACCTAATTTTATTGAATGGTTATAATTAGACAACGATTTTTAACCTGGTATTGCCATTAATATTCTCTCTTATTTTATTAATTTCTTACATCAACATCATCAAGGAAGTAAAAGTGGATAGTTTATGACAGTATTTTGTGATGTTAATAAACAGTGTATAGAAACAACTTTAAATAGAAACTTTAATAACACCACCTTTAATATAAAAAAAAGTTACCTAAGAAACTCTTGATGTAAAAAAAACTATTTATACTTTATTGTATAAATGATAAATGAATAAAAATCTTAAATAAAGATATTATTTATTCAAAAGTATCTTGAATAAAAAGTTTTCAAGTTATACAAACAAAGTTATCGTGTTTTATTCAATTTACAAAAATGTATAACGAAGTAGAAGCCTCCAACATATATAACATCAAAAGTATCTATGTTTACTACTGACTGACCAATCACCCATTTAATGAAGAGAAATGATAATAATTTTTTTCACTAGTATGCAACCAAATATACACTTGGAAATACAATGTATAAACTGGGGAATACATACATTGGCCAAATAATTTCTTTTCTTGTCTTACCTCCACCATTTTTAATATTAATAAAAGTAACATTACTTTATACTTGACAATCAGTAGTATGTTTTTTGAACTAGTAATTACTCTATATTTTAATTCTTCTTTGAGTGAAAGAAGCTTCTACTTCCTTGTACATGTTGAATATTAATGAAGCAGTTTCGCTTTCTTTGAATTTTATTACGTTGAAGACAGTTTAGACAATTCATTTTGCCGGTATATGAGCTAAAGACAAAATTGCATATCGATCTATTGCTTCTGTATTGTATATCACTTATTTATTTTTTGTGTCTAGTATACTTTAATTCTGTATTTAATTACTAGTCATTTTTTTTAAGTTACGGAAAGTGAATTTTAATTAAACTTAATTACTAATTATTTAATAATTAAATGTTCTATTCAATATAATGAGTTGAATGTAATAATGTAATGTATAAATCAAAATATTTAACATTTAACAATACATTTTACATAGTTTTTAATATTAGTTTATTTAAACCATACATTTTCTGCTAACTTCTAAATAAATGATTTAAAATTCTATTACAATGGTCAATAGAGAAAGAGATAGAAATGTACGTACATAGGGTTGCATAATAATGCATACAATAATCTTTCTTTTTCCAGAAATATTTAAAATATAAACGTAAATAAATACAAAAAATATAGAAATAATTTACATATATAAGGTAAATAAAACACTTGTTTTGTAATTTTACTGTTTTCACATTAAAAGCAGTGAAATTACAAAACAAGTGTTTTATTTACCTTATATATACAGGGTGTCCCGTTAATGTGGGGAAATGACTGGACCATATATTCCTGGGGTCAAAATATGATGATTTAACACAAATTATCTATATCCAAAAATTTATGGTTAAGCCGGAATTTGACTTCAAAGTTTCAAAAATGTTTATTTCTTTTGTTTATAACAATTGAACGCTTTATTCGATTTGAATGAAATTTATTATTAATAACTACCATAATATAGTATCAGCCTCGTCAATTCAATAAATAATTTACACTTCTCAACAGCTTTTATATGATTGAAAATTATAAAATTGAAAAAATTAGATTTTAGAAATTATGTCTCATTAGCAAAACTAATTTTTATTTTTATATGATTAAATTCTCAAGCATTAAACTGCGTTATTAATTATAGAATTGGATTATGCACCATTTTAATTAAACTTACTATTTGTAAGCGTGCTTCTTATTATCAAAGAGATAAATGTTTGTATATATAGGGTTGCATATGCATTTCATAAATGTTGCGAGTAAAAACGTAAATATTCGCAGCTACCTGTCAATTTAAATAATTTACCATTTTGAATGAATCGGGAAATTTTAAAATCATTCATAATTTAAAACATCACCTATTTATCTGAACGTTAGATTTACATTTCAAACACAACGTAAACATCATCAATAACAAAATCATTAGTTTTATCTACTTAACTCAGATAAAATCTGACCATTTGAATTGGGAAAAGTAATGCACTTGTTATTTAAACATTTTGTTCTAACAAAAGAGTAGTACCGAATATATTAAATCATTTAGTATTAAACCATCGATAATGGTCCTAAATATATATTTGGTATTTCAAATTAACTGTGTGAAGAAAGATTTTTAGTGCTTTATTTTATAATTAGTCATGAATGCATTTGTTGAACTATGCAACCCAATATACACAATTCTAACTTGATTTAAATTTAATGCATGCATTACATATTATATATATTAACACATTATTAAATTTTACAGTATTCAGCATAGATAATCTTATGTACTTACCAGGATCAGCCTTTGGAGTTATTGGGGCAGCGGTCGTAGGCGGTTTCCTATCAACAGTCTTTGGTGAACAGTTCTTACGTGCAGGCCTCGTCACGAACGTTTGTGGAACCTGGAGAAAATACATAATGTATATAAGATTACATTCAATTACGAAATAATCGTTAAATTTAATCTACACTTTATAAGCTGCGTGATTGCAATGGCCCTTACTTAAATCTATTCCAACAATAATCAATCTCAGTATTATTAAATTTTTATTTAACATATTAATTTTGACTGTAGTATTTAAATAAAGAGGTAGAGTACATGGTACTCGAAATGTACATCTGACTTTTAAATATAAAATTGAAGGGAGGAAATAACAAAGAGTTTTAATTCAGGTAGACTTTTTTAACATCTTCAAAATATATTTAAAAAAAATATCAAATTTCGTTTGTTAAATTTATTACAAGCTGGTTGTAATCTTCATTTATACTTACAACTTTATCACTTCTTTGTCCACTGGGCAGTCGAGCAATAGTCGCCTCAGGACTGTCCTCTGGCGGCGGTGGCTGCGTAATCCAGTTATACTGTCTCTTATCCAACGGAAGACCCCAGCGCTCGTACTCGAGACTCTGCGTCCGCAGCGTCTCGTAACAGTCCAAACACACGACGGAATAGTCCCCGTTTTCCAGCAGCAGCGACATGTCGGGCTGCGGATGGAACTTGAGGAAGGGAAAGTCCTAGAAGAACGAAACGACAACCGTTAAACGTTAGATGCGACGGGGAGGACCGTGTTCCGACCTTTATCAGCAAGGCGCGCACCCGCTTCCTGTACGTGGTGATGCCGCACACGTAACAGCAGTAGTCGTGGGTGTTGTACTCGCGCCGATCGGCCGGCGGCGCAGAACCGGCTTGCGCCTCGTACCTGCGGTACTGGCTCACTAAACTGTGGTAACAAAACGTACAAACTAGGGCCGAACCGTCATCGCGCAGCTGTTCGGCGTTCGGCGGACTCGTGTGTTTCAGTAACGCTGGAAAGTACGGTGCGTTTCGACCTAGAACAAAACAATTAATATAAAATACGAAACTAAATTATCAATACTATATTTAAGAAGTATAATTATAGGGTATAATGATGAGGTATAAAGTCGCGCTGTGACTCGCCTATATTGGAGGAATCAAACACAAGTTCCGTCTTTCATTTTATTCTGTCCCGGTTATCCTAAGATAATGATAGAACGAGATAGATATTAATGGCAAAACGATTCTTAGTACGACAATGTATGAGTCACAGTGAGTTATAGACGGCTAGACTATATTAATATTGCCAGTGCCAGCTGCGCCATCTATTGACAAATATCAAAAACTCGATTGCTTGTAGGCAATGTTGGTAATTTTTTGAGTCTGTAAGTTTAATATGAAACACTTAATATAGTAAAACATTTATGTTGTCTTTATGTAGGTATTAATACGATTAAGGCATAGATATATAATATGAAATGCATTTCACACTAGCTTATTTCATGTATGTCGTAAAGTATTTTATGTGGCAATATAAAAACAAGTTTTATGGAAGAAAAACCTAAGTGTAATGTGTACGAAATAGATAAGACATATTTTACCTTGAGGTCTACTATAAACAACCCTGGCTAACGTGAACTCTGAATGTAATCCGCAAAGAAAACAATAAATACTACTTCCAGACGGATTGCTCGGCATAGTACGATCGCTACTTGTACTTGGAGGTGTCGGTATGCACCTATCCCCATTTGAAGGATTCTGGTCGTAAATGGGCGTCGGTACATCATATCTGCAAAAAAAATTATTACTATTAGAAAATTTCTTTTCTTGGTTGCAAGTACAGACCTTCTTCTTTCTAAAGGAACTCTTTCAGCCTCTAACGTGTCCCACTGCTGGGCTAAATGGTTGACGCACTTGGTGCAGCTGAGTACGCGCCCGTGCGAGTCCATGCAGCTGTTCTCCGACGTCCTGGCCACCGTCCGCAGGATGGGGAAATGCATCGCGTGGGAATTCATGCCCTCCGGACTGGTGCTGAGCCACTCCATCTGGGTGCGCGGAAATAGGCCGGCGCATATGTAACACCTGTAGTTCTGCCCGGAACTCTGACCGTTCACTTCCGGCGCTGGTGATGACGTCCGTGTATTTAACGAATTATTGGCCTAAAATAAAACATAAGATTACTCTCAAAAATAATTTAAACCATTGTTTCACCTAACTTAATTTTAATTCTGATTTGAATGCATTTGCATCAACGGTCAAGGTCATTCATATGTTTATTTGATAAGCTACATGAAGATGAACTTATTTAATAAGTGTTCACATATTTTTCTTAAATCTAGGACCTAAAGATTTCTTGTTTTTATGTGCTTTATTTATGATTAAGTAGTCTGCACAAATGGAAACTCATTTAGAAAGGTGCTATGTCAAATAGAAAGGGATATCAAGAATGAAAAATTATACTATACTATAATAAAACCTAATTTTAAATAATGCTATCAGTTATTAGAGAATGGAGTAGGTCAAGTAAAAATAGTGCAACCAATATCTAATAGATGGCACAATTAGCAAATGAAACAATTTTGTTCTAATTCTAGTTTCTATAGTTCCCAAAATCTTAGTGATCATTTTGCCTGAGTTTCCCATCTCGGAGGAGTGGTTTTAGTTGGTAGAAGTTTGAAACTCCTGTACTATACCGGGGTCCATGACGGATTTTCTCTATTAACAAAAAAGAAGTATCCACACAAAAAATTCTCAAAGGAAAAGATTGTTAACAGCATAATTAGGTAATGTCTTCATTTCTTTAACTGAAAATTTTTGTCAAAGACGGGTCAACATTTTAACTCTTTTAGGAAAGTGATAACAACATTGTAAATTATATTTTCAGAGTATAGAGAGAGTTAGAAAAATTTATGGGGTTGCCATCTTACGATAACAATTCTAATTATTTTTATAACTGAAGTTTAAAGGGATTAAAGTAGCTATCTTCCCAGTAACAAGTTCTGCAATCAAGAAAAAAATAGAAAGCCTCAGTTGCAAAACTACAAAATCTGAATTTTAAGGAAACAATCAAAATGTTTGAAGCTAACACAGAATTTTAAAACAGAAATATTACTAGAAAATTCAAAAACCCTCAAGAAATCTTTGAAATTTTGAAAAGAAAACACTCGAATTTTTTAAGAGAAATCCAACAAAATGAGTCAAAAGATGGTAACAAAAAACTAGAAATATATAAGAGAAATTGATAGAAATTATTGAAAGAAAAAAAATACTGAACTAGAAGGAAAATTATTAGGGAATTAAAGAATCACAAATTAAACTTCTATTAATCTAGAATAGAAATGATGAAAAAATTTTAATTTTTGAAGACATTATGAGCTGGAAATGTCAAATTCTAAAACACTTATCTTCCTCACACCTAAATTATTGATATTTTGGTTTTTAAATTATTTGTACTATTGATAATGAATGCAATGTTTGAAATGTATATTTATTGCCAATAAACAAAACTGAAGCAACAGCAAATACAACATTTTTCTATATTATATTTTGGAAAATGGAACAGACGTTTAGGCATAAAGAAGCAGTTTCTGCTTCTTAATACGAAGTGTATCATTATTTATGAATGTTTCTAGCTGCATATTTAAAAAAATAGGCTGCTTTAATGGGAAACCTATAACCATTCAAATTGATATTTTAGTAAAAGTTGATGTTATATTTTGCTCCTGTGGCAAGGATATTAGTAGATGATGCAATATAATAAAGAAGATCATCAATTTGCATCTATCATTGGAACAATTGAAGATATAGATGGCAGATCACCAACTTGTGAACTCTGCATTTCTAATTTTCAATCAAATTTTTGATATTATATATTCACTTTTATTTCATAAGCAATTTGGATATTGTCTTTGAAATCAACATCGTTAAAGAAACACTTGTCATGCCAAGATAATTATGATTTAAAGCTAACAAAAAATTAAATATTTCAGCCCAAAATCTCATTTTGGTTTTTGAGACTTTTATTGTTTAATTAAAAATAAAATTTATTGTAATGAAAATTTCAAATGATTGTAATCTATTGGGAACTTGATGTTTATAACGGAAAATAACCAGTATCTATAAATATACAGTGTGTGATAAGGATAATCCTCATTAATATAAAAAGCACACAATTATAGAACAAAATTAATTTTATATAAACACCAAACTGACTATTACTGGCATGGGAGTGATAACACAAGTAACACCTTAAACATGGCACAAATCACCCACCTTGACTAGTTGCCTGAGCTCATTAGACGGCTGCTTCTTCTTGCTGGTGATAATCGTCGACTTGTTAATTTCATATGGTTTATATCTAATGTCAGATCCTGCACTATTTGCCGGTGACTTAACAGTACTTGGTCGTGAGGAATTACTATTATGGTATTGCACATCCGTTATCGATACGAGGTTGTTAGCTACGACACTGGGGTCACCTCCGAACACTTGATGTTTTTGCGGTATAGATTTGTAACAAATTGAACACACTTGCACCATGCCCTGAGGACTGATGGGGCTCGCCCCGGGCGGCGGCTTTTGGGTCTGGATGAACGGAAAATACGGCTCCTTCTCCGGATTGGGGCAGCAGTACAGCAGCCTTATGCTGGTCGAGGGGTACTCCAGAGCGCACGTGTAACAAATAAAATTGGTGGTATCTATGGCCGAGGCCTGGCGCTTCCTCAGCGCGTAGTTGCGCTCGTAGTGAGGCACCGCCTGGGCCTGGAACGTGTGCCACTGGTTGACTAAATGCTGTTGGCACTCGTTGCACCCCTGGACCTTCCCCGAGGAGTCCATTGGCCGCGATCGGCTCGGCCGCGGGTGCAGCATCAGACTTGGAAAGAAAGGCATTATCGGGGTCTCGGGTAGCTGTTTGGCCGCGATGTAATTCAGGCTGCCCCGCTTGAACTCGTCGCCGCACACGTAACACACCTCCGTCACGGAATTCTTGTCGGGCATGCTTAGGTCTAGTATGTCGGTGCCGGTGGAGGAATTCGAATTTTGACTATGGAATACAGGAACTGACGGTGCTATCGGTGAACTGCGTGTGCTCGAGCTGGTGTTTCGGAGGTCCAGGGCCTCCGCTGCCACGTCACGCTCGTCCCTTTCTGGATTGGAAACCTGTAAAAATACAATTAATTAATAAACATTATCATCTATAATTTTAAAGCAAAACTATTTAAAAAAAATAATAAAGTTTTAGAATTTCAAAGAAATACAAATGGTGGAAATGTGCATGTTTGGTTGCATATGTATAATATATTTAAAAAAACATTTCCATTTTAGTTGCCAAAAAATTTACATTAGACTTTTAAAAATCGTTTCTGTATGAAATGGAATGTAATAATAATGATAATCCAATAAAGCAAATATAACGTTTAAGTAAATTTCGTGCAATTAAAATTTTTAATATACAAAATAGTCGTTATTTAGACTATAATTCATAAACTACGCGAAAAACATTTTGACAGGCATGCTTAAAATAATGAGGTATATGTAAATAATAATTTATGCATCTAAAATATTTTTCAATTAATTGATGGCTATATAATTTTAAGACTTACTTTGTTTTATGTCAATAGAAACGCGATCAAGTTGCTCATTGGGATGATTAATTGTAAATAAGTATGAACTAATCATTATTGGAAATGAAAGGATAGTTATGTAAAAAATAACAACAGATTGGGAAATAACTGAAAAATGTATATTACTTTAATAGCGCGGATATAAAAAAATATTTATCAAAATCACCTGACCACCATTACAGACGTTAATTACAATTTAATAGTCCTGTTTTCGAATTACGGTAGTTAAAAAAATAACATTCACCATGATAAATATTATATTAGTTATGATTCAATGTTAATGATAAAAATATTTATACAACTCGTGTTGTGGTAACTTATAAAATAGGTTATTTATGTTTGTAGGCTTAAGTTAGATTACCTGAGATGGCCGTGGTGAGGCCTTGATTTTGTGAACGAACTCCTCGCGTCTACTGGGCGGCCTGACGGTGACGCTGGTCTCGTTGTTGAGCCCCAGTACCTGCGCGGCGTACTCGCCCTGGAGGCCCATGTCGGCGCCCGTGTACGGCCCATTGTCCACCCTTTTCAGCCAGTACAGGCGCTCCGAGTGCGGCTTGGACGCCCTCTCGTACGCCTCCCACTGCTGCAGCAGCAACGAGTAGCACAGATTGCACGCGGGCACAGCTATATCACTTTTGGGCACATAACCGCTGGGTGGCTCGTGCGACTCGAGGAACGGAAAGTAGGGGTCCCTGGGCTTGTTCGGCGTGGGCTTCGTGTGAAGCCAGTACGACTGTGGGTGACCTCTGTTGCCGCAAACGAAACAAACTTCATCCGATTTAAACGACTCTGTTTCCTTCTGGAGTTTGTCCATTGCCTGCATTGCACTCTAAAAAGAAAAACAAACAAAATTAATAATCAATTAAAAATACAATGAGCATGAATAAAATATTCAAGTTTAATTTGTTAAAAAAGTAAACTAATGAAATATTTGTGTGACAAGTACCAGCATTATTAAATAAATTTTACAAATAAGAACTTAATAAAGTAATGGAATCAATCTTGTACATCTAACTGAATAATAATAGTGTCATCACCAAATATAATGTGTTTACAACAAACATGACATAATAACAAGCTTAATGTTATTAAATATATACAAATCAATGTTTGACCAAGACGAATTTCCATTATCAACAAATGTAAAACTTGAATTCAGTTGAAATAAAATAAACACATTATGAGTTTCAAAATACATTTAAAGCTGATTGATTATTGTTTACTTACACTCAAGCATTGACATCCATATAATTGTAAAGTAAACATTTATTGTAATAAAAACTAGTTTTAATAAGATCAAATAATTGAAAATTGATAAGTTATCCACAAATATAACCAAATGGCAATATATCATAAGCACTCTAAATTTCAGTATAGCTACAAATGGGGTTTAATTTTTAGTTATATCAGCATTAGTAATTAAAAACAAATGATAAAATAAACTAATATTTTAAATACAAATAAAATTGTTAATTTTTCATTACAATAACCTTTTAACCTCACTCTAAACATTGATTATTTTCACAGATATTAAAAACACATGTAATATCATTATTTGTCATTTAAATAATAAAACCATTCATTATTCAAAATTGTGGACGATAAGAAATTTATAACACACTTAACATTTTCAACGCGCACTGTTAACAGCATCTCCTAATCCCAAATCACTTATTCAACTATCGCGACTGTACTGATAAGCCCGCACACACATTTTATTACTCATAGGTTAAGATTATGGCCAGAGTTAAAAAAAAAAAATTGTGACGTCTGAACTGGGTCAAATGTAATACGCAATAGAGATTGATATTGTAAAACCTTAAACAGCACGAGCATCATCACACATTAGATGGGCGGGCACGGCACTTTCCCTTTCCTGTTTGCGTAGGCAGCGTTCCCACTCTCATTAACGCACTGATTCTCAGCAGCAGTGGCAGCCGAGATTAATTGCCCCGTATCGGATGCTCCCTCGATAACCGCACATAAATATTTACTCGCTCGTGACAGGTCAAATATTTAGATTATCCAATACAATCACGCTGAATTGGTTTTTATCTCTCTGCGTACCGGTTAAGACCGATTCAAAAATTTATTTGCTCGAGATAGTTTATCAGCTATGAATTAATATTCAGTGCGGGTTCACACTCAATGATGTTATCAGTCATGTGTGTAACATTCTTTCAATTAGATATTTTAGATAAGTGTCAGAAAAAAAAGTGATGATAAGTGGTTTTATTTTTAGTTTGTGGTGGTGCGTGATAATGCTCAATATAAAATTATTTAATAATGGAAGTTTCTACGTGTATAATGTATATAATCATGGAAACTATAATTATAATACTCATTCAGTTTCTTTACAATTTATTTATACTTACTGATGTAATTTTAAGATCTAAGTGTTCATTATTAATAGCCAAATCAGCGATAATGGTGATAATATACTTAATAAAACACTGACGTAATGTAAGGTTTCAAAAAATCAAATTGTTGTAGAACAATAAAACGATTTTTTGAAACCTTACATTACGTCAGTATTTTATTAAGTGATAATATGGAGTTTTAACAAGTAACGGCCTCATCAATCCAATATGTGATAATATACGTCTAGTAAATAAAAATAAATTATAAAGAAAGTGAATTCTAAATGTTTCTTATGTTACTTAAATAACCTTATCAATATAAATGGAAAACTGTTTTTATTTCAATCTATAAATAGCTTGTATTAATTAAATTTATTTGTGTGTTTTGTACATAGTGTACAAAGTAAATATATATTGGCGCAAAATTATAAATAATAAGGATATATTATTAAAACTGTAGCCAATAATAAACAGTATAAAAATTGAAATTAATAAATGTGTGTTGAATAAATATAAGACGAACATTTTAATTTTAAATGAAAATAAGACACAGTTTATTCCTTACTTCACTTGTTTGTCTTATTTTCATTTACAAAACACTTCACGTAAACTCAAACCAACAATAGTCATTTTAATTGTAATTAAAAATAACTTTATGCCGATCTTACCTATTTAACACATGCCTCTATTTAAATTAATGTTAATTCTTAAAATTAAACAAATGACATTACTGTTAAAACTTTGATTTCACCCACGATTACTTTCTTTTTTATACAACTATGCATTACAAACAGTTTACTGCTGAATCATACAATAATTTAACTTATAATGCAATGCAATCGTACATATTTAAATAAATTATTAGGATATTGGAATCCGTTACGGCAACCCATTTTAATTGGATGTGGGTGGATATTTGTAATATTTCAAATGTATTTATTGTTACGCAATGATTAATTGTTGTTTATGCAATACGCAATTGATAAATCAGTTGTATACAACATAGACATTGTGAAACGACACTGCGTTGACATTGCATGTGTGCTTTCTTATCATTATGCAACAGAGTTAATTATTTGATTAATCTCTTTTAGTAACGTATAAATTGCAGTTGGTAGAATTGTAAGAATAGATACTAAATTGTTTTATATTGAAAGTAGTAAATAAAATATCTACGAAAATCCTTTTTGATATTCACTAAATAATTGTGTCACATAAAGTATTTATGAAAGTATACAACTATGAGGAATTGGGGACTGAAATGTGTCCCTGAAATATAAACAATTTACAAATGCTATAAATACACGAAATAATTGTAATAATACAAAAAATTTCAAACGATTATATATACATATGAATATTTTAAAAAATTGATATTAGTTTTCTAAATTATTAAAGAGAGAAAATAATTTAGTGAAATGTGTTCTGTTGATGCATATTTGGTTGCATAATTATAAATGAATAATTTCAATTATAATAATTATATTATAGAAAATGTTGACTAAATTCTAAATATTTTTTATTTTTAAAATACAGTCGACTCTGTCTATAGTGAAAAACTCTTTATAGTGAAATTTTTTCAAACCCCAAAATATTTTAATGAAATTTCATGTAAAAAGCACTGCATATAGTGAATCTGTAAAATAGGAACACTCTATATAATAAAATTTTTGCCGGAATTTCATGTATAAATGTTTATGCATTTATTGCGATTTTGGCTACTTCGGGTTTCCCATTTCTACCTAACATTAGCACGAACTGAATTTTGATGACTCACTGTTTTGAAAAGGTTTTTAAAGCGTTTATAACGCCTAACAGGCAAAATGTAAATCAAGTACAATAGATTTCAGTGAGAAACACGGGGAAGTACCCCGGGGAAACCCATTTTATATGTAGTCGATGCGTAGATTAATTCGCTAACAGGTTCAAAAAATAGCTGATTATTTTTCCTACTACATAATATGTATGTTGTTTAGCAATTTATTGAGACTAGACAAATTTTAAATGTACATATGTATGTACGTATTAACAGATTTTGTATTATGTATTCTTTTTATTTCGTTTGTAGTGTTTAGCATACATATGTAATGTGTACAGTATGTACATTATGTACATGCTATGTATTTAAACTTTTAAATATTTAATAAACTTTTTTAATAAGTAATTCAATTTTGAAATTTTTGTTTCTCTTTATATAGTGAAAAACTCTATATAGTGAAGTTTCGGTCAACATTTTGGCCTTTCACTATAGAGAGAGTCGACTGTAATTAGGTTAGTAGCAATTTTTTTAGGTTAGAATTTTAAACTCTCTTAACTAAATAAATTAAGTATTTATTATAATATGTAAGTATTGATATAATTATAGTTGTTAATTAATTCATAGTATTCGGCCTTAATAATCATTACACGGCACAATCTAATCTCCCCTGTACTCCCCGTATGTAGAGACAGATAATTATAATTGATTAAAACATTAATATTACACACACCGCCTAATTACACCAATTGTATTTATAACTAATTAGAGCCAGATATAATGAATCGATGTAATTCCACACGCTGCAATTAAAATGTAGATTTTATGGGAGTAGATATATAATGAAGCCACTTTGCATATCATTATGAAACAGCTGATAATGAGTTATGAAAATGTATTCAGTCATTTAAAAAACAAAAATAAAAAACTGGTAATGACCGTGTTTTCCACAATGTAATACATTAACATCTTCAAATTGTTTAAATAAAATAGATTCTGACACTAGTTATTTAAATATAAGGAAATGATGTTGGGAAGTTGAAAATGTACTAATATTGTAAATTCTATGCAAATTTAATCAGTACTATTATTATTTCATAAGCTTTAACATTTTTAAACAGTATTAATTATTTTCATAATACTGCACCTGTAAATCAATATTTAATTTACATTTTTAAACAGGTTTTCCATGGCCTGTGAATTACACTTAATCAATTAATATTCTGCAATTGGAATATTAATTGAATTGACATGAAAATACCTTTTCTGTTCGAGGAAGGAAGAAGAACAAAGTAGCACAAAACGCCTCTTTGGTGTTGTGTATAAGTGCTAAATTGATTTTAACAATGCAAGTGCTTAGAGTGCAAACACAATAAGTGAAAATAATTCAGTGTACCACACAGTTCAACGTGGGCTGTTCGCCTTTCATATTTTGCCTGCCACCCACCCACAGGAATTTCGCCTGGTAATCTTCCATGAATCAACGTCCTCGTTTTTCATGTGTAATAATAAAGGAGCTTCTTTTTCAAAAATATCATTCTAAATTCTAAAATAATAATAGAAGACAAAATAAAATCAACAATTAAAAGTTTTAAAATCTTAAATATCAAAATAGAGATTATAATCAAACTAACAGTGATAGCCATTGGCATCGTCCTTTGGCCTTATAATTTTAACTAGTTACTTTAAAAAAATATCTTTGCTGTGCTCAAAACTCAATAGTCTTATTTCAGGACAATAAAAATATTTTAAACTATTAATATATTCAAATATAAGTAATTAAAAGTTACTTTTTAGTATAATTATATTTTAGTAATGCAAATGTATTCCTTTATAGCATTAAAAACAATTTCATTCAATTTACTGTAAATTAATAAAATAATTCTTCATCTTTCAATCAATGATTTCATTGATTTTCCATTTAATGCATGCCGGGACGAAAATAGGAAATTACCACGATAAATCAGTCATGTGTCACCGGTTATTTATACATTTCCTTTAATTCTTAGGGTGTGTTTGTGTGGTGCGCACGTAAGTAATAATTTTTTTAAAGCATGCAGGCCTAGGAATCTACAGGCCTGGCCATACTGGTTAGCACTTACATGCTCTGGCATCCATTTAATTACCTCGAAATTTATAGTCGTGCTCGATGGAGGGCGTCAGGATGAAATCCAATCTAAACATTGGTTGGAAATACCAGTCTTATTACCATAAGAAATTGTCTACAATTATTCCAGTTTAAATCATTTATAAATACAGTATTCAGAACACTAAACACAAAATAATTTAAATAACAGCTTAAAGTAATAAAACAATTGAAAACAAATTGGTCAAAATATAAAAAAAACCTTTAAAAAAACAGTTTCAATATTCGTCTGGTAAAAATCTAAATTATCTTTATTACTTATGAATATATATTTAATGATTTATATATTTGTAGTATGTAAGGATACATACAAACATAAATATCAAGTTTCTAGTGCATAGACATATCAGGACTAGTTTTAAAACTAGTTTACCTTTGCAATAAAACAGGAATTCATTATGAATGCTGGTTACACAAGTAAGGATCGAATGGTGCCGAGTTTGAAAGCCCTTCAATACAAAACTAGTTTTATTCAAATGAAGTGATTATAAAATAGAGTGTGTAATAACACTCATAATAAATAATGTATTATAACTCGAGTCTATAGTTATCTATACTAATAATAATGAATCAATAAGGTGGTTGCAACTCCCCATGATATAAACACCAAACTGAAGCACGTAAACAACCAAACCTATTTATAGTAAATTTTAGTGGTTAAATCATTAATTCAATGATAACTTAATTAACAATAATTTTTAAAACAAAATATTACTACATGATTAAAAACCATTAAATTTAAATCAATAAAATGTTTAGGTTTAATACAAACAGGAATTGGTGAATTGATTAAAAGACTCGACAGCAATCAATGGTATTTTTGGAATGTGAAATAATTGCGAGTGAGCGCACACATTCAGATAAACACATTAGTGTTGTTTTGCACACGCTGTAGTTTTTCACAAATCATGTGCTCATAGCGGCAGTTTGGTGCATACTCGGAATTGGAATTTCGTTTTATTTTTAGAACGAAGCAATCTACAGCAGCAGATTTATTTCCAACATTTAATGCTGGATTAATTTTCAATTTCTGTCGAACACGTTTCGTACCAAAATTGAACTGAACAATTGCAACCTATTTTTTATACTGAAGGGAATTCGTTGAAATATTGTTATACTTTCTAAATGTTATTAAATAAGTTAAATTCATTATTTAATATTTATAACTTTCTCCTGGATTTAAAATTATAATTTACTGTTAATGTTTATAATTTTTTCTTGGACTTCCTCAAACGTACACAATATAGTCGAGCCGTGGAGAGCTGATTGTAACTCATGCGTTTTCATACTAAGAACGGTATAGCAATTAATAACTATCTTGTTCTATCATCATCCTAGAATGATCTGGACACAATGAAATGAAAGATGGAACATGTGTATGATTACTACAATATAGAGCGATGAGTCAGAGTCAGCTTTCAGCGGCTCGACTATATATATTTTTTTTTATAGAAACTAATAATAAATTATATGTTTTGAGTCAATAAAATAACATCAAACTGCTTGTATTACCTACTTCACTTACTTACGTAAACGTAAAACATTAATAGTGACATTTTTGAGTTGATTTGTTGTAACATAACCTAAAAATTTTAGATGAAAATTTCCTGATAGACAATTTGCTTTGTCGATAGTTTGGTGAGGATATTTTCAATAAATAAATTATCTTACAACAAATTAAACCAAAACATGTAATTTAAAATTAATTTACATAAAAAAAGGTATGAATTTTATATATTGTTTAAGTCCGGCTTTTGGATAAAATTACATTTTCAACTTTCTCCATCTTTAAAAAAATAAAGAACAAATAAAGAAGTTTTAGAATAAAGGAAAAAAGCTCCCAAGATTTTTATTTAATCACATGTGAAGCCACTGTTTGTTTAAACAAAATGAATTTTAATGAATATAATTCTAATCATAGTAATCTAATTTATTGGCAGGTAACAACTATGAATTGCATTGAATTAGTAAATAATTACTAGAATTAATAGTTAATTAGCCTCTATTAACTACAGACACAGATCAATTGCTTTCAAAATAGTTTCCTGAATAAATTTATTAACACTGATCTTTACACATTGATATTCTATGTTTTTTTTTTATCAGGGATGATCTTAGTATCGTAAAAACTAAGTTAATTAAACAAACTTTATTTAAATTAAACTAATTCTAAGTTTATATTAAATATGTACTTACATTTTCTTTATAAACAGCATAATTAAAAAAAAAATTTAAGCAAAAATTATTTGAATGAAAAATGGAGATTTTGACACAACAATCAATTTCACTTTTTTTCTTCCAAGCCAACTCTAAAAAATCAATTAATAATTTACAGTGACATCTATTGTCTAGAGAATAAAATATCTTCGTTATAAAAAATTAAATAATAATTTTAAAATGTTTTTAATTTTTAAATTATTGTTTAAAATGCTGCACTTGAGTTATTCATTAAATATTACTCCAGAACAGACTGACCTCTCCAAATTATAAATGACTTCCCCATGAACGTATCTATACATTATTTCTGTAATAATAAATGCTTATGATTATGATTATTAATCTGTTCAAATACCCAATTTTATTTAAAAGGCTATTTCATAAGTACATTAAACTATTGATAATGGTCGGAAATATACATCTGGATTTAAATAAAATTCTAAAGAAAGGTTTTTAGTGTCCTTTTTTTAAAATAAATTTATTGACATATTTATCAATTAATCAATTGGCAGAAAGACCATGGGTCGATAGCCGTAATAAAAATCAATTACGATTATATTGTAAATAACGAATGTATTCAATAATAAATAAAGATGTTTGTCTCTCTCTCAATTAATCAATAATTAAATTTATTAATCATGCATTTAAAAATTAGCATTCATGTTTTATATGCAGGAAATCACATCGTCTGACCTAGATACAAAAAAAATCCAGGCGACTGATACAAAAATGTAAGCCAGCGAATTCCCACTGTTATCAGCTCTTAAAAATTTCTTGGATGTTAATATAATTATAGTTATTTAGCACACAGAAAATTTATTTGCCCTGTGTTTGTGAAATCATCATGACAGCTATATTTGTAAAACGGTGACAGTAATAACTTTTCTATATTTACTTCAATTATAAACGAACAACTTTTTCTAAATTTGGCTCGAAATACGGCTACCTTTTTATTTAAAACAATTATTACCTCGAAACACCTAATTAATATTTCGTGTGTGTGTGTGTTAAACAACTGTTTTCTCTGTCCCAATTACCAAAAAAAAAAACCAGTAACACACTTATGAACATTGGATTTAATGCAATGAGAGTAAAGTGTTGACCCGAGTGTAAAGGGTCAGTACCTAATCATCACAGAACCGATTACTGATGTGTAATCACACGCCGCTTGCACATACTTGTTAATTTTTCTGTGATATTTTCCGTCCATGTAAACATTTCCTTTGCCGAGTGAATAAACACAGAATGTTTGTAATAAATCACGTATTTACATAATAAAATAGGTCAGAGTGTTGCGGTGATGAGCCGAATGTAATGATGATGATGAACAGCTGTTAATAGGCGCCCTTATAATGCAAATCCGCCGCCTCTATGTGGGCAAAAACGTGCGGATATCAATAAAGCGTGAAGCGAACGAATTGATTTCTGTTACGAAACGGCACTTTCGACGGCCGGACTTTGTGTAATAGAGAAATTTAAATAACATTTCGAAATAGCAACGCCATAGTTTTTCGGGTGACGTCCGTATTTCGCCGATTTTGCGGGTGAACTCCCGTGCGACTTACGTGCGAAATCCGTTCCCACTGCCGTTGGATCCTCAAGCCGGTCTCATTTATCCCTTTCGGCCCGGTATTCTCCACGGAAAGTCTCCTTTTCTTATCTCATTCGGGCTATATACTATATATGTTCACTATCTTCACTAGCTACATCGTTACATTACTTATCAATTATAAAATACACACTATTTACACTCACTTAGTTAACTAGTTTACGGATGTTACAAAAGTTACCACTTCTATTTTAAAATTATTTAATTAAAATGTACAAATTATAAAAGAAACATTGTAGAAATGTAACCATTTCATACTACTCGACTATAAGCAGCCATCTTGGTCGATTTCCCAACAATGCATTGCAACTGTACCAACGTAAACGTGCCGCCGGTGTGTGAACGCGACGCGTCGAAACGCCACGCAACGAATGGACTTTTATTCGAACGTTCCTCAAATATATACGGAATTTAGATTTGAACTTATACTACACATCATACATCTGATGATTCTTATAAATGTTTAAAATAGTTTATCCTATCAATACAACTTATTAAATATGTGACCATGTAATTTAATTAATTTAATAATAAAAATATATAGATTGTTGTAGATTTTACGAAAATATTTATTAGTAATTAATTTAAATTAATTTATATTTATATACATTGTAATATTTATTCTAATTGTGTATTTTATAAAGGTGCGTACCGTAAATAAATAAATAATGTTAACAATATATTTATCAGTAAAAAAATCTAGATTTCCCCAACTGTTATAAAATAAACACGTATTAATTTAGAATTAATTATTTTATTTTCATAATACCGCACCTGTAAATCAATATTTAAATTACAGTTATTTATTTATTCATAATGAAATTTGAGGTATTAAATTACCATGCGGCTTTTTTTATGATTATTAATAATTAATTATGATTGAAAAATCTATATTTATGGTCAATGTTAATATTGTAATATAATTTTTATGTTAATAGCAGTTAAAAATATCATTTCTTCACGTACTAAAATATTTAATCAGAAACAATTGTCATGTACTTGTTTTTCTAAGAAAGAATTGTTGCAACCGTTACTACCTTATATTCCATTCTTATACCGAATGAAATAATTCTTTATGTTTTAATAGCAAATAATATTTTTTGTTAAAACATAGCGAATTTTTCTATTCAGTGTGTGTTTTTTTAATGTTTACTTGAAAAAAAAAACAAATGTATATATAATTAAAGTTTATTTCAATTATAGAAGTAAAACAAATCTTAATTAAAAATCTTGTAATAAACGTAATTTTGTTTGTAGATAGGCAACCAAATCTACAAATGCATGGAATTTTTTATATATTTATCCAAGATCCTATAGAAAGAGGCGCTTTTGCATACATTTCCTTGAAAAAAGTTTTGTTTAAGTTTTAAAAAATTGCAATCAAAGTTGTGCAAATTATTTACTGATTATTAATTAACGTTTTCGTCAATGTACTCTGGACAAAATATTTTTAATTTTATTCATTGAGTAATTAGCAGCAATTAAAATGACATTTTTAGAATATTACTCATATGAACTACTTTGAAAATTGCTGCAGGATCGAAGTTACATTTTGTAAGACACATGAGTAAAAAAGTTCTTGTATGGTGGCGGCGTTTACTTGGTGGTACATTTTGATAACAAATTTAATTAAGCCACTAAAGTTTATGTTTGAAAATGATCAGTGTATGACCGAAAAAATAGTCACGTTTTTAAAAATATAGTGGTGAAACAAAGAGTTAAAGTGTCTTATTTAAATTTGTGTAAAAAAAGTCTTTAAAAACTCGAGCCAGGAATACAATAAAGAATCACTTTTCACATACCTTTATCTTAACTATTATTTGCAGTAATATTTAGTCAAAAAAACATTTGACAAACAAACGAATTTTGATATTTTTCTACTAATAAACTGAATCCAACTGTTGCCATCGTTGAGTTTTATAGAAATGAGGATGTTCCTTATTATTATTATTTCTCATTTAGTTAACATAATTTTACTAGTTTTATCATATAACATATGACTTAATGTAGTTTATCTATACAATATAATCTAATATTAAATATATGAAATATTTTATTCACCTTGTGTTAGTTAAGTTGCCTATATGAATTGAAATTCTAGTTCGAAAAGATGTAAGTATGTATTACCAGATAAAAACGGTTGCTAAAATTCTCCTCAAGCAATCATAAGGAGTTTTACGACCGTTACTGCTTGTTAATTCGTACTAAAACACCAATAAGAAACACTTACTGTGTGTTTTAGTACAATTATCATTTATGTATAGGACATTCTTTCTGTTGCTTTTATTTCTTTCAATTTTAAAACTTAATAAGAACATTTTTGTTTTACTCTAAATAAGTTTATAAAAAAATAAAAATAGTAAATGTCAATTGTAAAAACAGAGAAATCATGAAAAAATAAAAATAGTAAATTTCAATTGTAAAAACAGAGAAATCATGAAAATTGAAAATATTCTGGAATTTAGAATTCAATTGTTTAGATGAACATTTGGCTATAAAATCTGTTAAAAACAATCAAAAGGGGAAAATTATAAATCGCAAAAGGAGTTAAAAGTTTATGATTAATTAAAAATTTCTAAAAATAATGAATGTAGCAAGTAGAAAACAGACAAAAATATTTAAATATCAACTCACATAAGAAATAACAAAATAATTTATATTTGATAAGAAAAAACAGTTGAAATGAAATTTCACAAAATAAATAATTTCTTAAAAGGTTAAAATATTTCTTAACAATTAAACATTCACCAAAATACAATTGCAAAAGTTTTAAAATTTTAATTATTGCCAATTTTGTTTTACAAAACAATTTCAACTGTTTCTATTGTTTTAGCACTTTTGATGTTTCAGGTGTAGTAATTTTTAATTGTTGTTTTAATGCTTTTAGCAGTTTCAAATGTTCTTAATAATTTTGAACTATTTTCGTTCGTCAAGAGTTTTTTATTGATATTGGTTTTATCGATTTTAATTGTTTTCTAGAGTAGTGGTGTTTTATTTTTAACGTGTTCGTCATATACTATAAATGAAAGATTGAGTCTCCTTTCTTCACAAAATTTATTGATCGCAAATGTACATTTCGGTCACAATGTGACCATTTTCAATGCTAAAGCTTAGCATTGAAAATGGTCACATTGTGACCGAAATGTACATTTGCGATCAATAAATTTTGTGAAGAAAGGAGACTCAATCTTTCATTTATAGTACAGTACATCTTCACGTAACTCAACAATCATTAAAGGAAAAAAAAATGTTCGTCATATCTTTCTTCAATGTTCAACTGTATATGAGTAAATTAAAGCACTTGTTATGTTCCATAATTTTATTTTCAGTTTCCTGACACGTGTTTCGATCTTTTACGATCATTTCTCAAAGTTTATACTTTGAGAATGATCGTAAAAGATCGAAACACGTGTCAGGAAACTGAAAATAAAATTATGGAACATAACAAGTGCTTTAATTTACCCAATTTGAAAATTTCGTTCCATCAAGAATGTAGCACAAGAAGTATTGAATATATGTATATGAGTGTATAGGTTTTGAGTTTACCTGAAGTGAAGTACACAAGTAAATAAATAAGCAAAGTTTTTTAAATGTAGTAATAGAGATATTCAATTGTTTTAGTGCGTAAAACATTTTAATTATAATTCCATAAAATTATCAATTGCTTTCTAACAATTTTTACTGTTTACTAAGTTGATATTCAATTGTTAATTGTTTTAATAATCATAAACTATTCTAGCGTACTCTTGACCTATCACAACAATGTACAGTTCAATGGACTCTCGTACTCATAACCTACCCTAATAAATTATACGTTGACCTAGGTCATGAGTACGCTAGGTGAACGCATAGTGTATTGAGATAGGTCAAGGATACGCTAGGTTGATATTATTTATTCGAACGAGTCACAAATGTGATGATGTGTTTATATATTTAAATGTATTCATTTGTTTTAAAATACAAAGAAGGTACTCTGATGGATATTTCACAATTTGGTCAGTATAATCCGTGGAGTAGGTGGAATGGACTTTCTTCCACTTTAGAAAGTTCTATAAATATTTAAAAAAATCTGAAACATTTCGTCGACACTGAATATTTGAATATTTAGTGTTTATTAAATTTTACTCCTTGTCACCTTTTGAATGAATTAAAGTGGTTGGGGTAAAATAAAAGCCAGTAAATAGAATTTAACATTTTTCATATTTATTGAAGACATTCATTTAATAAAATATTCGTAATACTATCAATAAAATACTAAAGACGCTTATAAGTCATCTTACATTCATATCCAGTTATTATCAACATTTAAACATTGTTTTTTTATTTGTATGTTCAATAAAGCGACACGGGGGGGGCACAGCTAATTGCCGCGTGTAAAAAATAGAATATGAATTAGCCGTGCCCGACTTAACAGTTAAGGTTTTACAAGATGAGTTAATCTATCTGCAACGTTTATTTTTTTATACATGTTTTCTTCATTACACGACATTGGTCCGTTATAGTAATTATAAATTTTCTTCACTTGACAGATAGAAGTTAACCAGTTTCAAGGGAGTTGTTTATTTATTTTTTATTATATATATATATATAATATATATGTGTATACCTAAACAAAAAATTATCACAAGGGGGCTCCCTGTATCACCAAGGCATTTCAACACCGAGACCTATCAAGTTCGTAAAATGGACTTGATACGTTTCGGTTAATACTAATACATCTTGTATAATCTAATCAGTAAGCTTATGTACACGTACTCTTAAACGTCTATGGTTTTCACTAAATACTAGGTTTTTTGCATTGATATCATGACTATTTTTTTTCCTCTTTTGATTATTCCTTACGAATTACTTCTTATTATATAAATATCTATTGTCAGTATTATAAAAATCATACCAATCAATAAACTCGGTTATAAAATCGTAATATCACAAAAAATATAACGAATTACAACAGAGCGGAAATCATTTTTTACACAGTAAAAATAGTACGTCACAAATAAAACCTCAATATGAGATTTGAAAAATATATATATATATATATAAAGAATTTTTTTTTTAGTGTAGAAGAAATAATTTCATCAAAAATTAATATAAAATCCAATTCACGAGATCCGATTATAAAAAGAAATAATAATTATAATAATAATAATAATAATAAATATAAATCCAAATTTTAAATGTTTTTTCCAATAATGATTATAAACTTAGGGGCTATTTCAGAACATACAAAAGTAGAAAATAAAAGAAAATCAAAACAGCGCTCCTCTCTTGTTTCGTTTTAGTTCAATTTCCAAACTGTCTCGTTTTTTTTTGTTTTGTTTGTTTTTTTTTGTTTATGTTTTGCAAACACTTCAGTTTTAGCAGGCTTGCTTGAATTCACCGGGCAAGTAAATCTTTTGTGCTTGAGTGATGTCCGCCCTGCACAGTGGGCACCTGTCGCACTTGGATGCGCACGTCGAACAGGCGACGACGTGCGCACAGGGCAGGAAGGCCGTGTCTATCTGCGAGTCCATGCAGATGCGGCAGATCATAGCGTCTAATAGGCGAGCTAATTTTTCATGGGAGTCCTGAAACAAAAAAATATACATAATTAATGTTGTTGTAATGTGTAGATCAATAAATGATATTATAAAATTTTGAAATTGATTTAAGTGTCACTTAATTAAAAACACAGTTATATTCCTTTCTTCACTTCACTTCAGGAATATAACTGTGTTTTTAATTAAGTGATATTTAACCTTCACATACTCAAGTAACTACAATTAAATAATTAAAAATTTGCTATACTTACTTTACAATTTTCTCCATCACATCCACCATTAGGCAAATCGTGAATGTTCTGCGCGAGGGCCTGGCTCTCCTGGTACAGAGCTCTCCTAGCGTTGTCATAAACCTCCCTGCAAGTCCTCCTGATGTCAAAAACGTATTTCTTCCCCAGCGATGAGTCTTCATTGAAGATGGACACGATGGTACCCTTCAAATCCCTAATGAACTGTGAAGTCACAGCGCTCCTGACCGTCTCGCAGCTGTAGAACGCGTGCTTCTCGGTGATGGCCCGGTACAGGCTGTTGGCGACGTGACTAGAATCCAACTTGACCTCCAGAGTATTCAGATTGTTATCGAGGCCTATGTACTCCAAGCGGAACATCCTTTTGTTCGAAGAGGCGCTCTGTATGGCGGTGAACGGAATCACCTGTTTGTCCTTGGTCTTCTCGTAGACGGCGATTCCGTGCGGCCCGACGCCCAAAATTCCGCCCGTCACCTTGCTCTGGAAGATCTCCTGGCCGAAGCCCTCCAAGGTAGCGGCCTCTTTGAGCAACCAGTACTCGGCAGTTGAGGGCTTCATGTCCTTGCAGGTCTTGTGGTGGGCTATCACACGCTGCACCAGGTCGTGCGGCTTGTCATCCGGTTCCAGTTTGGTGATGGTGGACGCCTGGTTGTAGACGTTGTAGGGTGGATGACGCGCATCGTAATCGCCGGTCTCTGCTTGGGCTATGAGGGCGATCAGTTTGGCCACGGTGTCCCAATCGGCGGCGATCAACCGTTTCTCAATTAGGTCTAACTTAGCATGAAGATAAAATTGATGTCTGAAAAATAAAGAAAAGGTAAATATTAAAATAATAATAATAATAATTAAGGGTTGTTTATACATAAAAATGTTTCACCACGTGATAAACGAGAACCAAAGTCAACAAAAAAAAAAAAAATAATAATGGCTGATAAATAATTGACTAAAATTTTAGGTTATGACATTGTTTATTAACAGCAAGATCATTAATATTTATAGGTGGTCTCAAATTAAATATTTTTAAAAATATCACTTTAAATTTGTTTAATGATATTACCTTCGTACAAAACCTTAAAATTAATACACGATAAAAGTTTTTGTGCGCTTTATTTAATTATATTTAATCAATTGATTAAAAAAATCAAATTTTTATTCATTCATTTGAAACAACCTATATATTTTATTAACCTTGACAAAAAACAATAACGTAACCTGTATGTAATTGTTTATTAAAATAAAACAAACAATAACATTTATTTTTACTGTTGTCAATAATTTTTGTGCGTAATTTTTGAATTTAACATTAAACAGTGCAACTTTTTAGTACTCGAGCGTTACTCAATGAAATTGTCCGGCTGTCGGAATTAAAATTTCAACCCGTTAAACTGGTACCCCCGAAGTGTAATCCGATCCCGATGAAAAGGCCCATCTGCGTTCCTATAATGGATTCCTAAATAATTCGAGAGCCACTCAATTCCGTAAAGGCATGTAATGGAACAGATTTTTATCTCACGATCTTTCGTATTAATTGGGAAACGGCTGGTACGGGAAATTAAGATAATGGCGGATAAAAGGTAGGAAATTTCGCGTTCGTGCGTTCCGTGATTGACAGGTTAATGTGTCGTAATTTCGGAGGTGGTTGGTCTCGTTACCCCGCACAGGAAAGTTTTAATGTATCTTTACACAGGTGATTGACGCAGACGAGTAGTTTTAATTTACATTAGATATTAAATAATTTAAATGAATCTACACTCTTTAATAAATGAACTTTCAACAGTTAGCCTCATTAATGAATTAATTGCAATTAATGTTTGGGTATTGCCTCATCAATCAATTAATGTTTGGGTATTTTGGAAAAGATTTTAAAGAATGCGTGTGTATTATTCAAAATTAGAAACGCGCCGGTCTGAAAATGTTATTTTCGAAAATTTAGCGTTCCAGATCAAGGATATTTGTGTATTAATAAAACTGCGGGCTACACAGTTGGAAAATAGTCGGTTTTGTAACCTTTAAAAGGATGGTATTTAAACGTTATTACGCAAAACTTTGTAATAGGCTTTGGTGCGTCGTTAGTTGAAATCCTATCGGAACAGTAATTAGTTTCAAAGTAAAAATTACACTCGTTTCCGGGTTTATCATTTCGTATACTTAACTTCAGTCATTAGTAGGCACGTCCTAGTTATACTATGCCAATTTCCTGTAATGTCAACGCTTCCTCAATCATAATTTCAATTTAAAATATATACAGATATTTACTCTACATTTTTTTTTGTAATGCGTAGTAAAATTTTGTATTAATCGTTTGTTTAAATTCGTTTCTTTTAATCATCATCTGTTATTTTTATCAGTTATCATTTGTTTGCTGCCTTTTGTTTTTCGCCTTCATATCTCGATTCTTTGACTTGTTTTCTGCCTTTTGTCTTGTATTTTTTGTTACTTTAGTTTTCAACTCCTACCTATTATTTATATCCTATAAAGTTTGTCTTTCGCTCTAATTGACTTTATTTATTATCTTTTGTTCTTTTGTTAGTTATCATTTGTATATTATCTTTTGTTTCCTACTTTGTTCTTAATTTTTGCATTATGTATGCTCGTCTTTAGCGTTTTGTCATTTGTTTGTATTTATGTTATGTCTCTTGTTTTTAATCTCTCGTCTTTTTGTTTTTTTTTTCAGAGAGAGAAAGAGGAGACTGTAGAGAACAGAACAGGTTAATCTTTTGTTTCTTGTCATTTGTTTGAACATAAGAAAAAAAGCACTACTACTTTAAACAGAAAGAAAGAACAACAGATAGCTGGAGAGAACAAAAAAAAAACTTTAAACAGAAAACAAATGACAAAATGAACAAGGGACTAATGGTTGAAGAAATAAAGCAGAAAACAAAAGACGCAGATAATAAAAATGGATAAAAGTCAATATAAATAAACAATTAACTTTGTTGGTATCACTTAAAAAGTGATACCAACAAAGTTAATTGTTTATTTATTTTGAATTTATCAAAATGTATCACGAAGTGAAAGCCTCCACAATTACTTATTTATAAGTCAATAGACAAAATGCAAAAAAAGCTACTGGTAAATTTGTAGGATTCTCAATTCGCAATAATTTGATGTCTTGTCATAAAATACGCGATTAATCACATGTTACAAAAACCCATATTTTTTTGTAATGTAAAAAATCTTTCCGAGAAAACCGATTAATAATTACCTTGTGGTCTCTTGCAGAATGAGGTGAGGCGGTACCCAGAATTTAACCCTCAAGGCGAAACGGAGGGAGGTGTGACCGTGGATGGGAACCTGCCTGTCGATGGGGTTCCTCAAGTTCAACCACAGCTCTTCGTGCTTGTTGTTCTCGTACTTGAGGCCGAAATAGTCAGCCTCGTTGGAGATGCCCAGATGTTCGCAGACCTGCAAAGGAAAGGAAAAAAAAATAAGTAACAGTAAATAAAACGTTCGTTTATGATAGACATAAAACGAGTATAATACAGGCCCGCAGGAATTAGTCCTTTTTAACATTTTAAATTAAAACGCGCCGCGGGCGAAATTTCGGCGAGCGGAAATTTCCACTCATCGCGAATTTTAATGCGCGGACTTTTCATACTAATTAGTGAGCAGCGCCACACCACCTGCGCTTTGGGGTCGCGTTTTAAACTGGTCGGATGCGCTTCCACTACGATTACTCGCAATGCATCAAACGAGGTGATCTTCTTTAATTAGAGCCGGGAAATTTACGAGACACGTAACCGGAATGCGTACGAAAGAAAGGAAGGAAAGAGAAAAAAAGCGCGGAATGCTTGAATGAGTTGAATTTATAGCGGTGAACAATTAAATGTCTTTAGGTTTTAATAACGTACATCACAGTGTTTTATTTGATTGTTGAAGATTAATTATAATAATTTCAGTCCGATAGTTATTATTATTAGTTGTTGAGAATGATTTTAATTATCTATGACATGATACAATTAACTTTCAAGTTAAATTAGAACTTGTTTGCAAATTAAATAAATCCCCTCGCATTCGCAGGTATACACACTGACTATTGCCGAATGAATGATAAACAGCGTGGATTTAATTAACAAAATAGCTGCAAATGTTTAATTCAATCTTATAATGTGTTTTGCGGAAAGCGAGGAAGCGGAATAATCCATCCCTGAGATAATTTGAAAGCCCGCCAACCTCCGTCCTTCCACCACCCCTCAGCTGTAATAAATTATTCATAGTTTCGTGCGGCCGTTTCGCAATTATAAAAATGGTGATGTGGCCATCATAGTACTTTCCCTATATTTTTCTCGAAAACTATGAGGTTATTCTTAATTATTTGCTCAATTTTAAATTATTTATATTCACTTCTTATATAAATTTCTATTAGCTCCTATAGTTTATTATTAGTTTTTAAATAATTAAAAGAAAAACTCTTCAAAGTTATTTTTATTAAAAATATCAACAAGTTTAAGTGGAAATTCAATTCAATTATCATTTGGGCAGTCTGAAAAAATTATAAAAACAATTACTATCGGCTTGAAACTTTCTAAATATATTCAGAGTATCTGTGGGAATGTTGCTGCTTAAAAAAATCAAAAGTTTGCTTTTAGATCTTTTAATCATTTTACGTCAAATTAAAAAAGACGTTAAGAAAATTGCAATCATATATTTGACAGTGTTAAAAAAATATAAGAAAAATTGCCATCGACTTGAAACTTTCTGAATATATTCATAATACATTTGGGAATGTTGCTGCTTAAAAGAATCAAAAGTTTGATTTTAGATTTTTTAATAATTTTAAGTCAAATGAAAGAGCAGTTAACAAAATTTCAATTATAATTTTGACGGTCTGAAAAAAATATATAAACAATTGCTATCGACTTGAAACTATCTAAATATATACAAAATACATGTACAAAAGTTGCTGCCTAAAAAATCAAAGGTTTCTTTTTAGTTTTTTCATTATTTTCAAATGAAAGAGACGTTAAGAAAATTACAATCATAATTTTGATGGTCTGAAAAAAATATAAATATATTCAGAATACATGTACAAATGTTGCTGCTTGGAAAAATCAAAAGTTGATTTTAGATTTTTAAATAATTTTAGGTCAAATGAATAAATATAAGAGAAATTACTGAAAATTCTTTAAACTTTCTCTAAAATAAGAAAAGATTTCAAGGGGAAAATTTTCTAAAAAAATCTAGACCCACTAAGAAAAATTCTGCAATTTAGAACTTTCTAAATAAGTTTATAGCCTCTAGTTGAAACAAAATGTTGAATTCTAGAGAAGCAATTACTGAAATTTAGCTGAATTTTCGAAAAGCAGATGAATTAAAAAACATTTAGGGCCTGTAAAAAATCTTCGCAATTTATAAGATTAGTTAAAAAAATAATTTTTGTTAAGAAGTTATTGGCCATTTTCTAAACTATAAATTTTTAGAAAAAAATTGTAGAAAATACTAGGTATTCAAAGAAATTCTTTGCAATTTAAAAGACGACTTCAAAAAAATCTCGAACTCTAGAGAATAAATTGCTAAAAATTTCCTGAACCCTCGAGAAAATAATCTAGATTTCTAGAAGAAAATTGTAGAAATTCTAGATCCTCAAAGAAAATCTTTACGATTTAGAAGACAAGTTGAAAAAATCTTGAAATGTAGAGAAGAAATTACTAAAAATTTCTCTCTCAAAAATAGTCTAGTTTTTAAAAACAAATTTTCTAAAAAAGCCTTCATTTAAATCTTCGCAATTTACTAGAAATTTTCTGAATTTATAAACAATTTTTTTTAATTGTAAAAACACGGCAATTTAAACGACTGCTTGAAAAAAATCTTGATATCTGGAAGAGAAATGAATGAAAAGAGTCTAGATTTCTAGGAACAGATTTTCGAGAAAAATCTATAGCCTCCAATCTGAATAAAAGTTACTGGAAATTGCTGAACACTCGAAAAATGTCTAAAGTTCTGGAAAAAATCATTGCAATTTATACGATAATATTAAAATCTGGAAGAGAAATAACTGGAAACAGCCTCAAAGAAAATTCTATAAATATTAAAGCGAACTTTCTAAAAAAAAAACTCCCGAATAAGACCTTTGCTAAAAATTCTGGAAATATGAAGAAGTAATTACTGTAAACTTTTAGAATCCTCTAAACAAAATCTTGAAAGTACTTTCTGAAAAATCTAGAATATTTGCTAAAAATCTGGAAATATGTATTTATTTATTTATTTATTGGATAAGAAAACGAAATTACTGTAGACTTCTAGAATTCTCAAAAGAGTTTTATAAATCTAAAATGAAATCTATGGATCATCTGAGAAAATCATAGAAAAAGTTAAACAAAATATTGTACAAAAACCACGAAGAAACTTCTATAAATAAATATAAATAATGACTTTCTGAAAAATTTTGAAACTCTTGAATAAAATCTTTGCTTTGTAAAAATTTGTAGAATTCTCGATGAAAATTCTTTGGAAAGGAAGTTGCAATAAAAACTGAAAGTGTGGAGGAGAAATTACTGAAATTTCAAGAAAAATTCTAATGTTACATGTTTTTCTCACAAGTTAAGAATTTTACGAAAAACATGTCTTAATAAAACTTCAGTTTTTCATTCCCTTTAACCTTTGTTTGAAAAGTTATGTAATATTTTTCAAATTTGGAAAAATATTGAGAAAAACCAAAAAAAAAAAAACGCCTCGAGTAAACATCCACTTCCGGTTTATGAATGTTTACCAAAAGCTTTTCAGTTCCAGTTTTTAACGATAAAACCTTAAGTTTAAAGTTTCATCTCAATCGGATTATTCGTTTTTGAGATACAGCACCCACATACATTTTCTCGCACGAAAACAATACTTCCCCTATATATACTTCGTATATAGGGAAAGTAATAAGAGACGGCCGCCACCTGAGGAAGACCATTAATAATCCCCATGTAGGACCCTATATATATATAAATCTTCTACCCACTATTTGCTACTAAATCAGATAAATTATTGTGGATTGTAGAATATGCTTGTATTGAATACAAGCGCCTCCACCATTTTTTTAGCGCAATGCAGCGAACGTGTTGAAAGGGAGGGTCCTTGGTCCAGCGAGCGTTTTCCAAAGGATAAAAGGTTGGTCAACACAATTTACATCCGGAACTTTTTAATCTATTCGGACACGGATTTCCAATTAAATTCGTCGCCTCTAATTTCCATCAGCAAACATACTGGAGAGACTACGTTGTAATTTTTCCAAGTGGCAAACTATTAAATTGGTGCATCACATCCGTGACCTCCTATCCTAATGAAGCAGGTATTAGGGAGAGATAATATCCAGTTCGGGAGATCGTGTGCATTACGGGTTACCGGCGTAGCTGTTTCAACTCGAATACGTGACTTGTTCCATGTACGTGGGAAACGACTCCATGAACACCATGCAGAATATACGTGTGTTCCAATTACGGTTCCTGCGGCTTATTTTTCGAGCGGAATATGGTGGTAGCTGGAAAATCTTATTTGATAAGACTAAAAATACCGTTTTTACCTTATAAAATTTTATATGATATAAATCGCTTTAAAATCATTAATATTAAACAATCAACAATGTATGTTATATAAGAATTTTAAGTAAGAAAAACAAATTTTTATTCATGGATGCGTCTTGAATAAACATTCACACCAAGGATAATGTAAACAATAAAACAATTGGAAAATATGTATAAATGTATGATTCGGTGCTCCCCGGAATTGCTCAATATTTAACTTCTTATCTGCCCTTGTAATTTCATGCTGAAGTACGCGTTATTTTCACGATTTCAGCGTTGGTAAAATAATTGCACATTCTAGGCCACGGAAATGCTTCAATTTCCTTTGTTATCTGCGATCGTTAATGCAAGGAAACAGCGTTGCTTCACTTGGTTTTCACACTCTAAAAATAAGTTGAATCATTATAATAAAAATTCTAACATCAAACAAACTAAACTCTTAGTTTTCAAGAAGATTAATCATAATTTTAATCTCAACATCTGTCCATTCTGGATTAATGTGGCGGTTAATGGTTTAAACTCCATATCACTTAATAAAATACAAATACTGTGTCAGGATTTTATTAAATAAAAGAAATATCTGTTTACTATTCTTTAAACTAATCAAGTTAAATATTTAAACAGATACACCCTGTATTTCTCAACTATTTATAAAAAAAATTAATCTATGTCATTAACATTTTCTTTTAAATAATGATTACTTTAACTAATAATACCCACATTAAATGTCGGTCTATTATTATAATGAGTATCATGTGTGTTGATCCACACACACACACAATAACGTCGATTGTTGTTTTTTTTGAAGGGTGTCCTATAATTGGAGATTATTGCGATAGAGCGTTAATGGCGAGGAGATTCCTTGTCGCGAGCGAATGTGACGAAGTGGAACAGTTATTACTGGTTAAAGTGGGCGACCGGGTCCAAAGTCCTGCTGGTATTTTAGTCACTGGAAATCTCCTTTCAATTAAAAGCGTGCGTGTCTGTAATTATTACGTGTGGACCGACCGGTCGCGGGCATCGCGATCACTCGCTCGACTCGTGCCGCACACTCGTTTCGCAGGCCTGCAGGCCCCCATTCGCAGGCTTTGTTCCATTCGATCTCACTGCAATGTTGCAAAAATTCTAATTGGAAATTTCGAAACGTATTTTTTATTACATTTCTAGGATATTATGTGCAGATTTTCAAAAATTTAAATTTAACATCAGCAGGAATTTTTTTTCAACAAATTTTTTTCTGCTGTTAATATTAATAGCAATGAAAATTTTTATTAAGGATGGATTATGAAAGTTTTAAGCTAACACTAGCGGCAATAAAGGTTTTGCATTTCAATTCCTGCAATGCTATATTTACTATATTAATAGCTTTGTGGATCGATTTTACAAATTTACAGTAAATTACATCCTTTTAATTAAATTACGACTTATTTTTTTATTTAAATTAAGTTTTAAGCTTATACCAACAGACATACAGGTTCTACATTTAATTCCTGCAATTATATATTTATTCTTCTAATGGATCTACTGTTTAATATCACCACATTACATCTTACTTTTTATTTAATTCAAATAAAAAGTATTGTATATTTATTTGGTAATATTTAGTTTTGTTTTTGTTCCTGCTATGAAATTTCAACTGCGGATGAATTATAAAAATTTTAAGCGAACACCAACAGGAATTACATTCTTGAAATGTAATAACTTACAATTTCCACTGTGTAATCAGTTTAAAGTGTAGTGTTATATTTCCTGCTGTTGTGTGAGTTGCAAAATTAAATCAGCAGAAATGTATTTTTTTTAAATATAACAACAAAATACATAATTAATCAATTAAATTTTTAATTCATATGAAATTTTCATTATATATAAACTATAAATAATTTAAATTGACACTAGCAAAAATCAAATTCCTGTATTTTTATAACTTTTAATTTGTGTAGTATTTTGTTTCCTGCTATATGCTTAATTCCTGCTGCGAAATTTCCATTGTATATTATGAACAGTTTAAGCGTACCTAGCAGGTATGCAAATCCTGCAATTTTATAACTTTTTTTAAAATCTAGTATTAAGGTTCCTGCTGTGTGTTACAGAATATTATCAACAGAAATGGCAAAAAAATAAATTCCTGCATTTTTATAACTTTTAATTTACAGAATGTAGCAAAAGTGTTTAAGGGTACTATTTTGTTTCCTACTGAATGCTTAATTTCTGCTACGAAATTTCCATGTTATATAAATTATGAACAATTTAAGCGTACACTAGCAGGTATGCAATTCCTGCAATTTTATAACTATTCTAAGTCTAATATTAACGTTCCTGCTGCGTGTTGCAAAATTGCGTGTTGCAAAATATTATCAACAGAAATACATTTAAAATTACTACTCAAATACATTTTTCATAAATTAAATTTCTAATTACTGCTATACAAATGAATTATGAACAATTTTATCGGACACCAGCAGGAATTAGAGTCATGCAATTTTACAACGTATTATTATCACAATGTAATTTTTAAGCAATGTGTGTTTACAGGAGTTAATATTAGCAGTAATATATTTAAAAAAATATATTGCTAATTAATTTCTGGTTCCTGCTGTCATTTTTCTATTGAGGATAAGTTATAAGCCTATAAATTTCATAACGCCAAATTGTTGCAATTAAATAATTTTTCGTTTGCACAGAATGTATTAGTTATAAATAAATGTCAGCAGGAGAAGCAGTTGTAAATTTGATATTAACATACAACGTATATTATAAAATATATTTACTACTCATGATTAATTAAATTTGCAATTCCAGCCGTAAAAATGATTTATGTAAAGTTTAAGCAGGAATTCAATTCTTGCAAATTTATAACTTATCATTATGACAGTGTAATAATTTTTAAGCATTCATAGTGATAAAATGAGAATTGATCATACAAATTTGAAGTTAACACCAGCAGGAATTAATTTTACAAATATTTATTTTTATAAAATTGGTTTTCAATGTTATATTTTATTTTGTTTTACATTAAATGCCAATTCTTTTAGCTGGAAGTTAAGATAAAATTTATTGAGGACACTTTCGGGTTAAAATTTAATATCAGCAGGAATTTGTCACACATATTTTTTCAGAAATAGATTTTCATTCACGGTACATTCTCGCTGTGAAATATAATCAGTTTAAATAAACTTTATGAAATGATATAATAATGATGAATCATACAAATTTAATTATTACACCAGCAGGAATGATTTGCATACAATTATAATATTTTATTTAGATTTCCAGTCGTTAAGTACCTGCAAAATATAATTTTTTATTAATAGTTTCAGTTTTCAGTACTACATTTTGTTTTTCACTGTTATACGTCAATTGTTTTAGTTGGATATTACGAAGATATCTATTGAGATTAACACCAGTTAGTAAATCTCAGCAGGAATGTATTTTCTACAACTTTTTATAATCATTAGATGCAATTGTTTATAAATAAATACCAGCAGGATTCAATTTTGTCGCTAGCAGGAATATAATATTATCAGCAGGAATTGACTTAAAGACAAAATACAATTAAATCCAAATTTCATAATCACTGGATACAATTGTTTGTAAAAAAAAAAGTATAAGCAGGACTTAAAATTTACAAAGTTGTATCACTAGCAGGAATAGAATTGATTTGAACAAAAACTACTTACTATATTTTTTACAATTAAATTTCAATTGTTTTAATAGGATTGAATGGATTGTATAAATATATATGTTTTAAACACAGCTATGCCAGCAGGAATTTTGATTCAAATAATTGAAACTAACATTAGCAGGAATTGATATTTTACAATTTTTCATAATCATCAAATGGCGTTACATTAACTATCTGCAAAATATGGTTTTTATTAATAGTTTTAGTTTTCAGTATTATATTACACATTTACTACTGTTATATGTCAATTGTTTTAGTATTATATGGAGATTTGCATCAGTTTGTAAATATCAGCAGGAATTTATTTTCTACAAATTGTTATCATCACTAGATATAATTGTTTATAAATAAATATCAGCAGGATTTAATATTTTGCTAGCAGGAATATATTATTAGCAGGAATTGATTTGAAGAAAAACTACTTAATACATTTTTTTACAATTAAATACAAATTTTATATCACTGGATACAATTGTTGGTAAACAAGTATTAGCAGGACTTAAATTTTTCTAAGTATAATCAGCAGGAATTAATCACCTGCAATTTTACAAATATTTATGTTTATAGTTTCGGTTTTCAATTTTATATTTTATTTGGTTTTACTTTTATATGTCAATTATTTTAGCTCAATGTAAAGATGGAATTTATTGACGAAAACTTTTTCGGGTTAAAATTTAATATCAGCAGGAATTTGCCACACGTATATTTTTCGGATATACATTTTCAATCACCGTACATTCTCTCTGTGAAATAAAATTATTTTAAATAAATTTTATATAAATCCAGCAGGAATGATTTGCCTACAATTATACATTTTTATTTATATATCCTGTCGTTACATTAAGTACCTGCAAAATCTATTTTTTTATTAATAGTTTCAGTTTTCAGTATTACATTTTGTCAATTGTTTTAGTTGGATATCACGATATCTATTGAGGGCTGATTTGCACAAGTTAGTAAATATCAGCAGGAATTTATTTTCTGCAAATTTTATAATCACCGGACATTTGTGTGTAAACAAATATCAAATATCACTAGCAGCAATATATTTTCAGCAGGAATAGATGTAAGTGTCTGTGAACAAGTATTAGCAGGAAATAATTTTCTCCAATTGCATAATCAGCAGACGTATCACTAGCTGGAATAAAATAGTATCAGCAGGAAATAATCTTCTACAATTATATACAAATTTAATAATCACTGGAAACGATTGTTTGTAAACACGTTTTAGCAAGAATTTATTTTCTCCACGTTGTATAA
Source organism: Ontholestes murinus (assembly GCA_963969525.1). NCBI lineage: Eukaryota > Metazoa > Arthropoda > Insecta > Coleoptera > Staphylinidae > Ontholestes > Ontholestes murinus. The sequence goes on from OZ018387.1 coordinate 7,063,661, forward strand.
TCTTCAGTTGTATCACTAGCAGGAATATAAAATTGTCAGCAGGCAAAGATACAAGTGCAAATAGCAGGAATTACTTTTCTCCAAGTTGTATAATAATCAAATGATCACTAACAGGAATATAATATTACCAGCAGGAATTCATTTTTTATAATTAAATACAAATTTAGTAATCACTGGTTGTATCACTAGCAGGAATATAATATTGTCAGCAAGAATTTATTTTCTCCAAGTTGTATAATCATCACTAGCAGGAATATAATATAATCAGCAGGAATAGATACGAGTGTTTGTAAACAAGTATTAGCAGAAATTTATCACAAGCAGCAATGTAATATTATCAGCAGGTATTCATTTTTCTTACAATTAAATACAAATTTAAAAATCACCAGATACAATTGTCTGTGAACAAATACCAGCAGGAATTTATTTTCTCCAGGTTGTGTAATGTGAAGTATTACTAGCAGGAATATAATATTATCAGCAGGAATATATACAAGTGTTTGTAAACAAGTATTAGCAGGAATTAATTTTCTCCAAGTTGTATAATCAGCATATGTATCATTAGCAGGAATATATTAATATCAGCAAGAATTGATTTGTATAAACTACTTACTACATTTTTTAAACTTTAAATTTCAATTGTTTTAACACGATTTAATACTTCTGGACACTAATTTTTGTAATCATCAAACAATTGAAACTAACATCAGTATTTAATGCTTGTGGACACTTGAAGCTACGCCAGCAGGAATTTTGGTAATCATCAAATTATTGAAACTAACATCAGCAGGAATTTATTTTCTACAAATTTTATAATCATCGGACACAATTGTGTATCAGTAAATATCAGCAGGAATTTATTTTCTTCAAGTTGTATAATCATCAATTGTATCACTAGCAGGAGTATACTTTTATCAGCAGGGATAGATACAAATGTTTGTAAACAAATATTGGCAGGAATTAATTTGCTCCGAGTTGTATAATCATCAAATGTATCACTAGCAGAAACATAATATTATCAGCAGGAATTAATTTGTATAGAAATTACTTACTACATTTTTTAAACTTTAAATTTCAATTATTTTAATAAGATAATGTTTGTGGGCACTTTACGCTATACCAGCAGGAATTTTTGTAATCATCAAATAATTGAAACTAACATCAGCAGGAATTTATTTTCTACAAATTTTATAATCATCGGACACAATTGTGTACAAGCAAATATCAGAAGGAATGTATTTTCTCGAAGTTGTATAATCATCGATTGTATCACTGGCAGGAATATAATATCAACAGGATTTGATACAAATGTTTGTAAACAAAAATTAGCAGAAATTAATTTGCTTCAAGTTGTATAATCACCAAATGTATCAGTAGCAGGAATCTAATATTGTCAGCAGGATTTTTTTTATTTTTTACAATTAAATACAATTTTAATAATTACTGGATAAAAGTGCTTGTGAACAAGTATTAGCAGGAATTAATTTTCTCCAAGTTGTATCATCAGTAAAAATTGATTTGAATAAAAACAACTTATTACATTTTTCTTACAATGTAATTTCAATTATTTTACTAAGATTTAATGCCCACTTGAAGCTACGTAAGTAGGAATTTTTGTAATCATCAAATAATTGAAAGTAACATCAGCAGGAATTTATTTTCTACAAATTTTATAAACACCAAACACAATTGTTTGTAAACAAATACCAGCAGGAATTTATTTTCTCCAAGTTGTCATCAATTGTATTACTAGCAGGAATATACTATTATCAGGAATTAATTTTCCCCAAGTTGTATAATCATGTATCACCAGCAGGAATATAATATCAGCAGGAATTATTTTTTACAATTAAATACAAATTTAATAATCACTGGATACAATTGCTTGTGACCAAGTATTTGCAGAAATTTATTTTTTCTAAGTTTTATTCAAATGTTTATACTTTTATACTTACTGTGATATTTTGATTGCTAAGCCTTAATAGAAATTCCTGCAAACAAGCAGGGATTTTTGGGTTTTACTTGTTTTGATACCTAACGTGAGATTTTTATTGTTTAACATAATTGGGTATTCCTGCAAACCAGCAGAAATTTCTGGGTTTTACTTTCTTTGATACCTACTGCGATATTTTTATTGTTTGGCATAATTAGACATTCCTGCAAACCAGCAGGAATGTTTTTGTTTACTTTTTAGCGGTGTTTTATTTGCTTTGATAAATCAATTGTTTGAAAATTATTTTACAGTAAGGCCTATAAAAATTTTGTTAATTCCTGCAAAGTTTACAATCAACTGAATACAATTGTTTGTGACCAAGTATTAGCAGAAATTTATTTTTTCTAAGTTGAATAATCATCAAATGTATCACTAGCAGGAATATATTTTTTTTACACTTAAATACAAATTTAATAATCACTGTATATAATTATTTGTATACAAGTATTAGCAGGAAATCATGTTCTTTAAGTCCTATCACTAGCAGGAATATATTAATATTAACAGGAATTGTTTTGAATAAAAACTACTCACTAAATTTTTTATAATTAAATTTTAATGGGTTTACTAGGATTGAATGTTGACACTTGAAGCTACCCCAGCAGGAATTTTTGCAATCATCAAATAATTAAAACTAACATCAGCAGGAATTGATATTCTACATTTTTTTCATAATCATCAAATGTCGTAATTATAAAATGCGTAAATTGAAAATTTAAATATTGTAAAGTTTAATATTCAAGTTACTCATTGTGTTTCCTCCTCGTATATGTCAATTGTTTTATGAAACTATAATTAATTATAATTAATATATAATATAATATAATTATAATAATTAATTATTAAAAAAAATCATGTAAACCAAAATCAGCAAAATTATTCTATATAAAAGATATTCTATTTTGATTCCTGCTGTGAGATATTAATAACATGTTTAAAAAATTCGGCATTTTTAAAAGTGTGTAATTATTGTTTTATGTGATATGTTATATCAATTGTTTCAATCGATTTTAAATTTCTAATCAACGATTATAATTTTTAATTTCAATTCTTTTGTTACTTGTTTCCAGGTAGAACTCTATTATATCCAAATGTTTGTACTTTGATTCCTGATACGATTTTTAATCGTTTAGAATAATAAAAAAAATTTGGTTTGTTCTTCTTTCAAAAAGTTTAATTTTTAAATGTTTTTTTATTTTATCCAAATGTTTGTACTTTGATACCTACTCCGATATTTTATTTGATAAGCATAATTATACATTCCTGTAAACCAGCAGGAATTTTTGTGTTTTACTTTTTTGATACCTACTGTGATATTTTTATTGTTTTGCATAATTGGGCATTCCTGTAAACCAGCAGGAATTTTTGTGTTTTACTTTTTTGATACCTACTGTGATATTTTTATTGTTTTGCATAATTGGGCATTCCTGCAAACTAGCAGGAATTTTTTGGCCGTGTTTTATTTGCTTTGATAAATCATTTGTTTGAAAATTATTTTACAGTAAGAGGCCTATAAAAAATTTTGTAATTCCTGCAAATTTTACAATCAACAATTATAAAGGTTTTGTTTATTACTTGGTAACTTTATTATATCAACGTGTTCTATTTTTATTTCTGCTGTGATAAATTAATTGTTTAGGATATTAAAAAATTCCTGCAAACCAGCAGGATTTATTTTCTAATGAAGTTTTTTTCGTTTCCTACAAAAAGTTTGATAGTGTGAAGATCAATTTGGATAAAAAAGCATTTCCTTTTATTTTTACTAGACGAATTTGTAGTTTATGCGATTAAAAATTCCGTTTCGTACGTTGTTTTTCTTTCCTTTATTGTTCTTCTTCTTCTTTTTTTAGAACACAATGGGATTGTAGATTGTGAACTCGCGTGCGGTGCGAGAAGGAGGCCACCGGCAGGAACGGAGAGCGAGACGGCGATACGAGTTTTATAACTGGATGTGTGCAAACATCATCGCCGAGGTAAACAGTCCAAAGTCCACGAACACGGTTACCTAGCCAGCGCTTCTAAACTAGTACCTCCGGGCCCCACCGCGTTCCCTCGTTACTCATGTAGGCACCACGTGCTCGGGCGCACGTCGGTCCAAAGTCCAAGCCGTTCCGTTCTTTTTTTAACACGGAATCTATGACATTATACGGGCGGTATCCGTGAAATTAGTGAAACTTCGCCGTATCCACCAGCTGGAATGGAATACCATTAAGCGACGTTATCAACGACCAAACCGAAACGAAAAAAAAAAAAACTTTCAGTAAATACCGTAGGATGAATAATCATGGCTCGAATAATTGTGGGCGATAAGTAAATTACACCAGCAATAATTTTATCATTGTTCGTTTTAGTAGAAGTTGAAAAAATTTAAAGGCAACTTTCTCTTTAGAGGTTGTTCATCAAAAACAGTTTCTTCTTAATAACCTAAATTAATTAATTCTATATATTATAAGGTATTTGGTAGTTCCAACTTTTAATAATAACATCACGGTTTTGAATACAAATTACCCTCATCATCTCTTTGTGATGCCTGAAGGTAATCCACTTCCTTATTCCGTGAACGAAGGTCACGTCATCTTCATACATTCAGATTGATCCGAATTGGTGTTATTTAAAATTAATCTCCCGTTATTCCATACACCTTATAAGCAGTTTTCTTTAATAGCCATACAATTTCTTCATGATTAGTATCGTGTAGAAATAATCACCAGACATTTATGGAAGAGACGTTTCTATTTTATTGTGTTAGGCCAAATTGACGGATTAGAAATGGTGAAGATTTATTGGATAACCTTTCACCCAATTATTAATGAATACCCTAATAATTAATACAACTATAACATGGATTTTCAACTAAGTGCTTAGTCAATTATTTCATTAAGAAGATTGTTTTGGTCATAATTTTGAACCTATCATTTTTAGAAACGTATGTAAATTTGGTGTCCAAAATTTGATTCCAATTTATCACAGTAAAATTATAAAAGAATTTTATTTGTAACATTAATATCTGTGCTTTGAAAATTAAGAAGGTTGTTAATAATTAATATCTTCTGGCTACAATTATCATGTCTCAAAAAAAATTTCTAAAATGTTACGATTTTTATCGATCGTGTAATTTCGCAAATCTGAATGCCGATTTAGTTCATTGCAGTTTTTGTTTTTGTAACATTTTACGTAATCTAGTAATTGATCAATATTTTGGCAAAAGGAAAACAATTAGAATTAGTTACGATTACATCAAATATAAAGTGACATAATATTTTTTTATACAATTCTAAAAACACTTTACAATTGATACAAATATGTAGTAATTTAAAAAATCTTAACTTAATCCACATTAAAAAAAAATTGATTTACAATAAATTTGAAAATTATTTAAACGACTTATTATGCAATAATAGCAAATATGTAAATTAGATACAACGGTTGAATATTTTTGGCAGTGTGTTGGTGTTTATCTCTCTAAAGATTCACTTTTGAAATAATAAAATTGCAGTGCATAATTCAGTGTTTTATTATTATCACATAAATCACCTTCACGTTATTCACTACTGTGACGAAACGTGCAGTTACTAGCACAACCGATCTAAATTTACATCCATTACAGAAATACCTATTTTTAAATAAGGAGAAAATTCTGAGAATAGTATTTTTTCTGTAGTTTTGGAACGCTGGTAGACATACAGGAGCCAAGCAGGCTGCGAAACGTGGACTAATTATAGTTTTTTTTTACTTTCTTTGTTCTCTGTTATTTCATTTCGACAATATCATTCAGAAACAGGAAAGGTAGAGAATGGGGCTCGTTCGAAATTTTATTATAAGAAATATATATTGTTTTATTTGCTTTTTCTATTGTGTTCTTCATTAACTGATTTCTTTCTTTAATTTTCAGAGAAAGGCAGAAAATTTGTTTGATATATATTCTCAAAATACTCTTTTTTTTTAAACAAAATAGCTAAATTAATTTTTCTGTAAATTTGTGGTTTCAAAAAAAACAATTTTTATAATTCTTACTTTAGTACTTTCTTGTGTTTTGGTATTCAACTGTTTTTAAAACATTTGTTTCTTTTGTACAAAAATCTAATTATTTCAATTGTTTTTTTTGAAGCGATATTCAATTGTTTTGGAGTTTTTTTCTCGACCAAAAAATCTCAATCTTGTTTTTTTTTTTCGTGATTAATTAATTACGTTTTAGTACTTCATTATTTTCTGAATTTGATTTGGTGCTTTCGAAAAATCAACTGTCAATTGTATCAATTGTTTTTATACAAATATCTAATAATTGTTTTTCGTGATATTCAATTGTTTTGGCGTTTTTTTTTCGGCTGAAAAAAAATGTGAGAAAGTTTCAATTTTGATAGAAGAAATTGTCAATTCTATTGATAATAATTATAATATCGATTTTGACAGGAAAAAATGTAAGAAAAAAAATTTCAATTTTGATGGCAGAAAATGTCACGTTTAGTAAAAATTAAAAATTATGTACTGACAGCGAGAAATGTCAATTTTGACATTAAAAAATGTTAAGGTATCAATTTTAAAAGATAAAAATGTCAACGTTGCCAATTTTAACAGCAGAAAATGTTAAATATCTAATATTTTAAAAATTTTGAAAATTGTCATAAAAGATAATTTCAATTGTTTTCTGAAGTGACATTCGATTGTTTTAGCGGTTTTTAGTGGTTTAACATTCAAAAAATATAAGGTGTCAATTTTTAGAAAAGAAAAACGTCACCTCTGGTTATAATAAACATCAATTTTGACAGTTGAAAATTTCAATTGCTTTATAAGGTGATATTCAATTGTTTTCATTAAAGAAAACGTGAGGTGTCAATGCCGAGAGAAGTAACTCTAGTTTGACTATATAGTAAATGTCAAATATCTAATCATTTCAATAGTTTTCAATCAATTATTTTTTAAAGTCAATTTTGACATTAGGAAATTTCAAGAGGAAAAATGTATTGACAGGATAAAATATCAACTCTGACAATAATAAAATTAATATTGACAGCAGAAAATGTTTGACATTAAAAAAATGTGTCAATTTTGAAAGATGAAAATGTCAACTCTGGATATAGTAATATATCAATTTTGACAGTCGAAGTATCTAATAATTTCATTTGTTTTCTAATGTGAGATTCAGTTGTTTTAAAGAATTTTTACGGTGTCAATTTTGACATTTTTACTGTCAATATCAATTTTAGCAGGAATATGTAAGAAAGTGTCAATTTTGACAGTAGAAAATATCTGGTCTAATAATAGTAAAATTAATATTGATAACGGAAAATGTCAATTTTATCATTTAAAAACAATGTGAGGTGTCAATTCTGAGAGAAGAAAATGTCAACTCTTCTTTGATAGTAGAACATGTCAAACATCTAATAATTTCAATTGCTTTCTGAAGAGGAATTCAATTGTTTTTGGTGGTCTTTGAAAGTGTCAATTTTGACAGTACAAACTGGCAATTTTAACAGCATAAATGTGAGCTTATTCTGAGAGTGGAAAATATCAACTCTGGTATTAGTAAAATCAATATTGTCAGTGGAAAATGATAATTTTGACATTTCAAAAAATAAGAAGTGACAATGTCAACTCTAAATATAATTATATCAATAGATAATATCAAATATCTAATAATTTCAATTGTTTTCTTAAATGACATTCAATTGGTTTAGTCATTTTTAAAGTGTTAATTTTGACAATAGAAAATGTTAATTTTTGCAGTAATATGTAAGAAAGTGTCAATTTCGACAGTAAAAAATATCAAGTCTGCTTATAGTAAAATCAATATTGACAACGGAAAATGTCAATTTTATCATTTAAAAACAATGTGAGGTGTCAATTCTGAGAGAAGAAAATGTCAACTCTAATTTGACAGTAGGAAATGTCAAACATTTAATAATTTCAATTGTTTTCTGAAGTGGAATTCAATTGTTTTGGTGGTCTTTGAATGTGCCAATTTTGACAGTACAAAATGTCAACTTTAACAGCAAATATGTGAGCAAATTCTGAGAGTAGAAAATATCAACTCAATAGTAAAATCAATATTGTCAGTGGAAAATGACAATTTTGACATTTCAAAAAATAAGAAGTGACAATGTCAACTCTAAATATAATTATATCAATAGATAATATCAAATATCTAATAATTTCAATTGTTTTCTTAAATGACATTCAATTGTTTTAGTCATTTTTAAAGTGTCAATTTTGACAATAGAAAATGTTAATTTTAGCAGGAATATGTAAGAAAGTGTCAATTTCGACAGTAAAAAGTATCAGGTCTGGTAATAGTAAAATCAATATTGACAACGGAAAATGTCAATTTTATCATTTAAAAACAATGTGAGGTGTCAATTCCGAGAGAATTGGTTTGACAATAGAAAATGTCAAACCAGAGAATAATTTCAATTGTTTTCTGAAGTGGAATTCAATTGTTTTGAAAGGTCTTTGAAAGTGTCAATTTTGTGAGCAAATTCTGAGAGTAGAAAATATAAACCCTAATAATAGTTAAAATCAATATTGACGGTGGAAAATTTTGACATGTCAAAAAATAAGAAGTGACAATGTCAACTCTAAATATATTTATATCAATTTTGACAATAGATAATATCTAATAAGTGTCAATTTTGAGAGCATAAAATGTCAATTTTAACAGGAATATGTAAGAAGGTGTCAATTTTGACAGTAGAAAATATTAAGTCTGGTAATAGTAAAATAATTATTGACATCGAAAAATGTCAATTCTAACATTAAAAAAAATATAAGTGTCAATTCTGAAAGAAGAAAATGTCAACTCTGGTGACAGTAGAATATTTAATAATTTCAATTGTTTTCTGAAGAGGAATTCAATTGCTTTGGTGGTCTTTGAAAGTGTAAATTTTGACAGTACAAAATGACAATTTTAACAGCAGAAATGTGAACAAATTCTGACAGTGGAAAACATCAACTCCAGTAATAGTAAAATCAATACAGACAGTGGAAAATGTCAATTTTGACAATAGATAATATCAAATATCCAATAATTTCAATTGTTTTCTTAATAGACATTCAATTGTTTTAGTCATTTTTTGACAGTATAAAATGTCAATTTTAGCAGGAATATATAAGAAAGTGTCAATTTTGACAGTAGAAAATATCAAGTCTGGTAATAGTATAAAAATTACTGACAGCGGAAAATGTCAATGATGACATTAAAAAAAAATTCTGATATAATAAAATATCAACTCTGATTTGACAGTAGTAAATGTTTAATAATTTAAATTGTTTTCTGAAGTTATTGTTTTGTCAATTTTGTCAATTTTTTTAGACTAAAAAAATATCAACTCTAGTTATACAAAAATCAATATTGACAGCGGAAAATGTCAATTTGACATTTAAAAAAATTAGAGGTGCCAATTTTGAGAGAAGAAAATACCAACCATAGTTATAATAATATAAATTTTGACAGTAGAAAATTTCAAATATCTAATAATTTCAATAGCTCTCTCAGATGATATTCAGTTGTTTTAGCTGTTTTTGAAGGTGTCAATTTTGACATTAGGAAATGTCCATTTCAATAGGAAAAATGTGCGACGGTGTCAGTTTTGACAGTATAAAATATCAACTGTCGTAATAGTAAAATCAATATTATCAGCAGAAAATGTCAACTTGACATTGAGAAAATGTAATAAGGTGTCAATTTCAAAATATAAAAATATCAACTCTGGATTAAGTAATATCAATTTTGGAAGACGAAATTGTCAAATATCTAATTGTATTTGTTTTCTGTTTGTAATGTGACATTCAGTTGTTTTTGAGAATTTTGAAGGTGTCGATTTTGACAGTAGAAAATGTTTATTTTAGCATGAAAATGTCAACTTTGACAGTAGAAAATAGTCTGGTAATAGTAAAAAAATTGTTGCCAACAGAAAAAGTCAATTTTGACATTTAAAAAAAAAATGTGAGTTATGAATTTCAATTGTTTTCTGAAGTGACATTCAATTGTTTTAGCGGTTTTTGAACGGGCCAATTCTGACAGTACAAAATGTCAGTTTTAACAGCAAAAATGTGAGATGGTGCAAATTTTGAGAGTAGAAAACATCAACATCAAAATCAATATTGACAGCGGAAAATATCAATTTTGAAATTAAAAAATATTGTGTAGTGTACATTGCGAGAGAAGAAAATGTCAACTCCGATTATAGTAATATCAATTTTGACAGTAGAAAATGTGAAATATCTAATACTTTCAATTGTTTTAGCTATTTTTTCAATTTTGATAAGAGAAAATGTTATTTTCAAATTTCAATTGTTTTCTGAGGCGAATTTCAATTGTTCTAGCTGTTTTTAAAAGTGTCAGTTTTGACAGTATAAAATATCAACTGTCGTAATAGTAAAATCAATATTATCAGCAGAAAATGTCAACTTGACATTGAGAAAATGTAATAAGGTGTCAATTTCAAAATATAAAAATATCAACTCTGGATTAAGTAATATCAATTTTGGAAGATGAAATTGTCAAATATCTAATTTTATTTGTTTTCTGTTTGTAATGTGACATTCAGTTGTTTTTGAGAATTTTGAAGGTGTCGATTTTGACAGTAGAAAATGTTTATTTTAGCATGAAAATGTCAACTTTGACAGTAGAAAATAGTCTGGTAATAGTAAAAAAATTGTTGCCAACAGAAAAAGTCAATTTTGACATTTAAAAAAAAAAATGTGAGTTATGAATTTCAATTGTTTTCTGAAGTGACATTCAATTGTTTTAGCGGTTTTTGAACGGGCCAATTCTGACAGTACAAAATGTCAGTTTTAACAGCAAAAATGTGAGATGGTGCAAATTTTGAGAGTAGAAAACATCAACATCAAAATCAATATTGACAGCGGAAAATATCAATTTTGAAATTAAAAAATATTGTGTAGTGTACATTGCGAGAGAAGAAAATGTCAACTCCGATTATAGTAATATCAATTTTGACAGTAGAAAATGTGAAATATCTAATACTTTCAATTGTTTTAGCTATTTTTTCAATTTTGATAAGAGAAAATGTTATTTTCAAATTTCAATTGTTTTCTGAGGCGAATTTCAATTGTTCTAGCTGTTTTTAAAAGTGTCAGCTTTGACAGTAGAAAATATCAACATTGATAAATGTAAAATCAATATTGACAGCGGAAAATGTCAACTTTGATTTAAAAAAAATATGAAGTGTAAATTTTTATAGTAGAAAATGTCAAATATCTAACAATTTCAATTGTAATCTAAAGTGACATTTAACTGTTTTATCGGTTTTTGAAAGTAAACAATGTCAATTTTACTAGGAAAAATTTGAGGTGTCAATTTTGACAGTAGAAATCATCGACCCTGGCAATAGTAAAATAAATATTGACAGCGGAAAATTTTGACAGTAGAAAATGTCAACTTTGGTAACAGTAAAACAGTATTGATTTTACAACGGATACTGTCACTTTTAACACTAAAAAATGAGAAGTGTCAATTTTGAGAGAAGAAAATGTCAACTCTGGTTATAGTAATATCAATTTTGACAGTAGAAAATGTCAAATATCTAATAATTTTAATTGTTTTCATTACATTCAATTGTTTTATCGGTTTTTATAGGTATCAAATTAGAAAGAGAAAATGTCAACTCTGCTTAGAGTAATATCAGTTTTGACAGTAGAAAAAACAAAATATCTAATAATTTTGAATAAAATAATTAAAAAGGTAATTTTTTTTAAGTGAGTAAATTAGTAAAAATTTGATGCATGATGGGTGGGCAGACTCTAAATGTAAATTATATAAGGTTAGCTGTAGAACGTCATTTATATTTAAACTTAAATTTTGATTTTGTTTTCTTTTTTGTTACATAAAAGGTTTGATTGTTTTTAGCAGAAAGATCATCAACTATTAGCAATTGAAGTTATCATGTATATGTAGGGTGGGTGGGTGGCCTCTATCCCATCCTCCAATCAGCAAAACATAAGCGAGGGTTTTAATTAAAAGTAGTAAAACGCAAATAAACATAACATAACTTTATTGCACAATGTAATAAATTTATTGATACAAATTTTTCAAATAATTTTTGATGATGTACTGATTGGGGGGTGGGATAGAGGCCACAGACATTCTCATTCACGTAAACAATACTTTCCCTATATATTCTAAATAGGGAAAGTAACATTTCTTCAATGAAATGATTCAATACCATCAATTTTTTAACTTTTCTCTTTAGCATTATTTGATAGCACTGATTTAAATTTTAGCTTCCTTGAATAAACCAAATGCCCAGCATCCAGATTAAACCTCCTCCTCATTAAAAGTAATAAGAAATTTCGGCTGAATCAAGACAAACAGCGTTAAGAAGAAGCAAAAAACCGCTTACTATCTCTATATTTACAAAGATCGTTCCGGTAATTGTGTATTCTCTTCTCCGAGCGGCCGCCCCAGAAAATATCCGCTAAATTAGAATATTTTAATTGGATCTCCAATTCAAATTGAAAGTAATTTCGGCTAACGAACGCGTCCTGTCCTCCGCGTCTAAGATTATAAATTAAATCGAACCCTAATTTGCGTCGATTTTTATCCGCAGCGTGGGATTGAAAAAAAAAGCGAGAGGAAGAAGAGAAAGGGTGAAATTAATTAAAATCCGTAGACCTCGATTGGGCCGCCCCCGCGATCTGATTAAAATAACTTCTGCGAACTTCCCAGTCCTAGGGGGGTTTCGCATTTTATTGCGGCCCGGCCAGTAAATAAAATTCTTTTGAATGGCCACCCCCACACACACCTCGATAAATTTCAATCGGATGAAACTATCGAAATAACACAGAGGTCCTCACCACCAACGCACGGCAATGGGTGCTTTGTTAAATGTTAACGCATCGGAAGACTGATAGGGAGGGATCTTTTCTCGAGCTGCTGAATATATTTTATGATAAAATTAATCACTACATTTATTGTATTACAATTGGTAAAATAAAGTTTTTGAATGTAATTTCATCATACTTAAAGATGCAGCTGAAAATTATTGATTGATTGATTGTAGTTGAAATAATTTAATGCATCTGTCATAATTATACGTATTGCTTTAACATCAGCGCCATCTTGTTGGAACGACAATAAAGATTAAAATCTATTTTTTGTTGTTTTTTTATTTATATCGAAAAAAACTTGTTAAAGTTTAATCTTCTAATAAATAATTACCAGTGTTGAGTATGTAATCATCTCATTCATTAACGTGTGCTTCGTTCTAGGACTTGCAATGCAATTTCGCAGGATTCCGCACGGAAAATGAACGTAATTGGGACCGCGCTTTACGCTGCGCGAAATGTTTCGTCTAATTTGGTTTGTAAATAGTTATCCCACGAGGGCGAAAATTTAACGGGAAAACAATCGACTCCCGTTTTACATTTTCCATTATCGTCTCTCCCTTATTGTCCATTCCGTGGCCACGAGATGGCGCCGTTTATTTTCAATTCCGTTTGTGGGAGTTTCGTTTTGTGTTCATTTCGTTCTCTATTTTTATTTTTTTTTTGGATTTCGTTCGGTCGGCCAGGGTAGCTAAATTCGACCCCATTGCGCAATTACTCACTCGCCTCGGTGGATCTCAATTCGGCCGTTTTGGACACCACTAGTTTTCCTAATTCCGGACGATAAAATTATCGCCCATTTGACTGAAACGATTAACCACCCACCACCCCAATTATTAATGGGGTTCTAACTATTACCGTATGCCCCCCTCGAAATTATTCACTCCATATATTAATAAAACTACGACATAAATATTATTCAACAAAGAAATCAATTCGGATGAGAATTATTTCAAAAAAATGACGTAGCCTATAAAAAAAAACGTAATTTAAATGTTCCTTATCTTACGAGAATGTTTGTTTAGGAAGGACAATCGAAATCACCTTGTGATAACAATTCCACAAACCGGGGCACATCAAAAGAAAAGTTCTTTTAATCTAATCGTTACTATAGAGGGTCTTGGGGGTCAATTTATAAATAAAGTTTACTACATTCTTTCCACCTATATCAAAAATTCTCTTCGTTAATAACTTAATTTTTTTTTTACTTTCCTATATAAGGAAAGTATTGTTTCCATTTAATTTGCGTTTGTTATGGTCGTGAGCAAATTGTAAATATTACAATGCGAAAGGGTGATAACATTTCTGTAAACATTCCATTATCGGCACGGATTTCGGCGTTCGCGCGTGTTAAGAAATGTTTTCGGGTTTTGCATCATAGCATTGTTATCGCATTGTTTTCTCGGCCGGGTCGTAATTTCCGTCTTTTATTACTCATGATTAATGCGGGCAATGTTTATTTATATTTTGTTGTTATCAAAAATATGAAAGGCTCTACGTAGTTGTTGAAGTTATCCCATTTAAAAAAAGTGTTGTGAATTTGCAGAAACCTTATTATAAAATATTATTTTCATGGATTTTAACAAAATCGTTCTTGTTAGAAAATAATCGGGTCGAATTGGTATAATAGGGTTTGGATGTTTACTCTCATGCAGATAAAAAGAAAGTGGATGTTTGTATGTGTGTGTATTAGTTCAGATTTTTAGAGTGGAGATGTTGTGGATCAAATGATGAGCGATTAATCTTGAAAATATCGTGAGTGTGATGTACAAAGATCTCGAGTTTAATGGGTACAATTGTTATAGTACAAAAAATATTTACCCAACCAATACTTAATTTAAACCAACATTAAGAAGCTTAATCTTATAACTATGGATCGCATTAACTATAATTAAAAAATCTTTTGTATTATTTGAATTTCTCACACTTACAATTTTCCACGGAGATAATAATTAATTAATAACAACACCAAAACCCTTTTTTCCTTTTCCTTCATATTTTACACACAGATATACATTTCGTATATGATTAATATTATTTCATAGTGTTCGTATTTTAATGATTGGAGGGTGGGATAGTGGCCAGCCTACATATACATATTAAACATACACCACAAAGCTACTTATTTTCTTTATAGGAATTTTACCTACAACACTACGTTAGTTTTCAGGAGGCTACTATACCACCCTCCAATTTCTAACCACAAGCGACCGTTTTTCTCAACGTATTTTTAGCTATACTATTTAATTATTTATTTATTGCTTCACAAGAGTATTGCAATATACAGAGTGTCCCAAAAAATGTTCATATTTCCATTCGGAAATGTTGGATAACTTCTTGGTGCTTAAATTCCTTCAAAAATCACTGAAACAATTGAAAAAATTCATTTTTTTAATGCCAAAATTGACACCTTACATTTTTTCAAAATTGACATTTTCTGCTGTCAATATTGATTTTACAATTATCAAAATTGCCACCTTCAGAAATCTCTAAAACAAGAAAACAATTGAAATTATTAGATATTGGACACTTTCTACTATTTTGTTATTCGACAGATTATTATTTTATATTATATTCCGCTGACTATGTTGAATTTACCATTACCATACTACTTTCTATTGTCAAAATTGACACCTTTTCACATTTTCCCTGCTAAAATTGACAATTTCTCCTGTAGAATTTGACACCTTCAAAAACTGCGAAAACAATTCAATATTACTTTAGAAAACAATTGAAATTATTAGATGTTTGACATTTTATACTGTCAAAATTTATATCACTATACAGAGAGTTGACATTTTCTTCACTAAAAAATGGACACCACTAATTAACTCACTCAAAAATTTTATCTTTTTAATTTCTTTTTTATTAAAAAAAGCTTTGTAATTAATTTTATGTAGGGTGGGTGGGTGGCCTCTATCCGACCCACCAATCAGTAAAACATCATCAAAAATTATTTGAAAAAATTGTATGAATAAATCTCTAAAAATTGCAATTATTTTGTGTCTATATTTTACAACTTTTAATTAAAACCCTCGCTTATGTTTTACTGATTGGAGGGTAAATAGAGGCCACCCACCCACCCTACATATACATGATAACATTCATTGATAATCGTTGATGATTTTCCTGCTAAAAACAATCAAGCCCTATATGAAATAAAAAATAAAATAAAATCAAAATTTAGGTTTGGACTTTCTATAACTAATATTATCTTATTTAGATTTAAAGTCTGCCCACCCACAATGCATAATTTTTTTATTAATTTACTCACTCAGAAATATTACTTTTTAATTTCTTTTTTATTCAAAAAGTTTTGTAATTAATTTTACTCCAAACCTGGCCTCTATCCCACCCTAATCAGTAAAACATCATTAAAAATTATTTCAAAAATTTGTATGAATAAATAAAACATTGCAATTGTTTAGTGGTTATTTATATTTTACAACTTTTAATTAAAACACTCGTTAATGTTTTACTCATTGGAGGGTGGGATAGTGGCCACCCACCCACCCTACATATACATGATAACTTTAATTACTAATCGTTGATGATTTTGCTGCTAAAAACAGTCAAACTCTTTATGTAACAAAAAAGAAAACAAAATCAAAATTCAAGTTTACAGACTTCCTACAGCTAATATTATTTAAGTTAGATTTAAACTCTACCCACCCATCATGCATCAAATATTTACTAATTTACTCACCCAAATATTTTACATTTTTAATTTCTTTTTTATTCAAAAAGTTTTGTAATTAATTTCATTGGATACAGCGAGACGATAAGGAATTATAGTTTATATGTATATGTAGGGTGGGTGGGTGGCCTCTAACCCACCCTCCAATCAGTAAAACATCATCAAAAATTATTTGAAAAATTTGTATGAATAAATCTCTAAAAATTTCAATTATTTTGTGTTTTTTTATGTTTTATAATTTTTAATTAAAACCCTCGCTAATGTTTTACTGATTGGAGGGTGGGATAGAGGCCGCCCACCCACCCTACATATACATGATAACTTTAATTGCTAATCGTTGATGACTTTCCTGTTAAAAACAGTTAAACTCTTTATGTAACAAAAAAGAAAACAAAATCAAAATTCAAGTTTAAATATAAACGACTTTCTACAGCTAATATTATCTAATTTAGATTTAAAGTCCGCCCACCCATCATGCATCAATTTTTTTACTAATTTACTCACTCAAAAATTTTACCTTTTTAATTTCTTTTTTATTCAAATTTGCGAATAATTTTACTTCAAACAGCGAGACGATCAGTAATTCAAATTTATATGTATATGTAGGGTGGGTGGGTGGCCTCTATCCCACCCTCCAGTCAATAAAACATCATCAAAAATTATTTGAAAAATTTGCATGAATAAATCTCTAAAAATTGCAATTATTTTTTGTTTATTTATATTTTACTACTTTTAATTAAAACCCTCGCTAATGTTTTACTGATTGGAGGGTGGGATAGTGGCCACCCACCCACCCTACATATACATGGCAACTTTAGATACTAATCGTTGATGATTTTGCTGCTAAAAACAATCAAACCCTTTATGTAACAAAAAAGAAAACAAAATCAAAATTCAAGTTTAAATATAAACGACTTTCTACAGCTAATATTATCTAATTTAGATTTAAAGTCTGCCCACCCATTATGTATCAATTTTTTACTAATTTACTCACTCAGAAATTATACTTTTTTTATTTCTTTTTTATTCAAAAAGTTTTATAATTAATTTCATTGGATACTGGGAGACTATAAGGAATTATAGTTTATGTATATGTAGGATGGGTGGGTGGCCTCTATCCCACCCTCCAATCAGTAAAACATCATCAAAAGTTATCAGAAAAATTTGTACGAATAAATCTCTAAAAATTGCAATTATTTTTTGTTTATTTATATTTTACTACTTTTAATTAAAACCCTCATTAATGTTTTACTGATTGAAGGGTGGGTTAGAGATCACCCACCCACCCTATTTGAAAAAAAAAAGTTGATCGTCTTTTGTCAAAAACTGGATGCAAGAAAAAATATCAGTACAGTTCATATTAAAGTTGATGTTTTATTTATTCAAATCAAATCAAAAATAAGCGAGATACAGCACCAAAGGTTTTTCGTCAGTCACCCTGTATGATAACTTTAATTACTAATTGTTGATGGATTCTACATCTAGAAACATATAGGGAATGTATAGTACGACCACATCACCAATTATTTTTTGGTTATTATATTTTTTTTTATTGTTAAGTAAGAATTTATTTAGTTTTGTTATTTCCAGGGTAATAAAAATCAACAATTGTTTAGACAACAAGCGCTTAAACACGAAGAGACGAATAAAGGTCAGAAATCAATAGGCGCCTACAATTTGGGACGGCTTCCAAAAAAAACAAAACGGCGGCCATTTTGGACCAGAGGCAGGCCTTGGAAACAATTTGATCAACGTGATGCAACAGCGCGAAACTCTAGAAATAATCAAAATGGTGGTAAATAGTGCGGAAAAATTCGAGGAGGCGTTAAAAAAATAAGTTCTATTAAGCTGTGAAGTTTTTTTTTTTGCTCAAAACATTCCAAATTGAGATAGAAAAAGTATACCAAGCCAAAAAATTTTTTTTTGATAACTTAATTGAGTTTAACGAATATTTCTAAAGGCTGAATGATTCGACTTCTATATTACCTAGCCTAAATGCATGCTTTTATTTTAGCAAGATTAAAATAATAAAAAAATGCTTTAAGCGAAGTAATTATAATTGCATTTCTGATTGTATCATCATGTTTAAAGTTCAAACATTTAATGATGTTCTTATTACTAATTACTTTTTTTGGTAATATATTATTATGTAAACTTTTAGGAAGCATAAAATGTGGAAAAACTTTAATCGTTTGAAAACTAGTTATTAATGGTCCATAAAGACGAGCATATGCGAAACTTTTTTTTTTTTCGTTCCAGGCATCGCAAAACTTTATTAATTGTCCATTCGATGGGGGAAACGGAGGTGATTGATGAAGAAAGATTTATTCTGCTTGGTTTTTTTTTTTGCATCCCCCACACGTCGAAGACAGAATTTCCTAATTGAATTTATTCGATGCGGTAACGGCGTTTGTTTATAAATACTCCTAGGAAGGAAACGGGTAACGACGAAAGCTCGCCAAAATTGTACGTGACACCCATTTGGAATCATTGTAATTCTGCCCAAAAAGGAGAGTCCAAAGTACAAAGTCTGCGGTCGAGTGGACTCACACACACATACACACACCCACAATGGCTGCAATTGTAAACGAAACAATAAACACGAATAGGAATGTGAATGCGGGCGATAAAACCGAGAATTTTTAGCAAAGCACGTCGTCGCCTCTCCAATGGACTTTGGACTCTGTGTATATATATATATATATATATATACTTAACACATAGGTGTGTATGTGTGTGCCAGATATTTACACTGCTAAAAAACCTGCTGAATATACATAAGTTTCGCGATATTTTAATTTTCTGGTGAAACATGGGGACATCCGAGTTTTGCTTAATCCTAACCGTGTCAATGTTAACGTTGATCGATAGCCTACTTTTTTTTTATCTGGATGATAATCAAAAACCTATACATATGAGTTTTATTCAATAACTTCACATGACTTGCACAGGCTTTTATTTCTATTAAATATTACATGAGAAACAATAGCCATTTCTCACAATTCATTATGATCATTAATGCTAGTTAAATGAAAATAGAAGATTTATTATATTTGATTTTTATTCATTCAATAAATAAAATATACAATTTATAACCACACAATACAATTAAAATAATTGTCAATAATAGCTTGTAACACTTTATATTTAAATCATAAAAATTGGTTTCGATAAAAAACATCAACAAAATTGGTTAGCAGCAGGATCGCCACAGCAGCCAGAAATAGATTTGTGAAATCGTAAAATCGTAATCATAATAGCGGCGCCCAAATAACCGCGATTGTATTTATTTTTTATTTCCTTTAAATTCCCACCCTCCAAATGAAAAAAAAACCGCCGGTATCGATTTCGCGCACCCGGAAAATAAACAACCTCCCCCACGTAAAACTTTACGCATTTCGGATCAAAAAAGGGAGAGGAGAGGACTTTAGTGGCGACAATTAAAGTTATACGATCGACATCAAACCGATTTTTTCCTTTCTTTCGGTAGTACCAAACGCACGCCCTCTTCTTGCAACACGTTTGTAATAAAATTAGTTTTCTACGAAACGATGATGCGTGAGCTAATATATTTCGCCAAGGGAATTTTATTACCAATTTATAAAAGTAATTGTAATGACAGCAATTAATTAAAATAATGATGCAATAAAATAATTATAATCAATTGATGAATTTTTCTTATCATCTTAAATAATTTCCTTTTCATTGATTCTAAACATTTATTTCAGTATTAAATATTCGTGTACATTCATTTGTTTATTGGAAGTGGAAAATTCAAATGTTTTAAGTTTATTTCAGTTTATTAAATATTCGTCTACATTAATTTGTTTATTTTATTATTACATCGAGCAGTCGGTGTGGAAAGTTCAAATGTTTAATTTACGTATAAACTCTAGCAAACTTTCTTTTTTAGAATAACACGCAAAAGGGTATTACGTGTACTGCCCAGCAGGATTAAATTATGGAGTCCGTCTATCGATCCGGGGATGGCCTTTGGGAACTTCCAAGTAATACAAACGATATCATCGGTTTTTTTCGTACCGAGTGTCCGCGATGGATAATTAAAAGTGAGTAATTGAAATAATGGAATGGATCAGAGGAAAAAAGGGGGAGGGGGGGAAAGAAGACTTAATAACGAGACAGTAGAGTTGAAGTAAATAATTCATTTCTACAGTTCGATGATTTCAAAAGAAGTTTTATATAAACAAACAGCTCTTTTTGTTTTTAGACAATATGGAAATTTAAAAAAATGTCTTCATTTTAAAAACACATCAACAGTTTTCATCATGTTTCACTAAGAGTTAAGTGAGAAATTTAATTTGATTGAGTTACTTGAAGATAATAATTCTAAGTGTTTTAATCAAAGATAAGTGAGAAAGTTATTTAAGAAATGTCAACAGTTTTATTAACTTTAAAGATCATGAATTGTTTAATTGACGTCTTATTTTTGTAAGTAATAAATTATTTCTATAATTAACCAAAAAGTGCTTAAACCGTATACATGGTAATAAAACGAATTGCGCCATTAACTTCTTTGTTAACACAGACATATTACAATACTAGTCTACTACAATGTAAACCTTGACGTTAATAGCAGCGATGGTGTTTATTAAGGTCATCGATCATCAACCTTTATTTGCCTTCTTGTAAAACGCATTTTGTACAATATTTAGGTTGGCTTTTTTTAAAAACATAAACACTTAGCGATTTTGTATGTATTTTTTCCATCCGATTTCAACGATAATCATGATTCACGAGTTTATGATTCTGTTTATGCATTAAAAAAGTATTTTCGGTGTGTTTTCCTCAATAATGTCCTCTTTTAGCTCGGTGCCAATTTCTGGGTTCGTCGGGGTTAATAACACTAATTTTCAGAAAAATTACTTATTTATCTTCTGGTGTAAATACGTTCTCAGACAGTTCATTAGTATTTAGTAGGAATTTATATTAAACAACCCACAATTCTATTTAAAGAGTATGGCTCATTTTGGGTTTTATTACTCTTAAAAAATTCAAACATTTTGGTAGGATCAGAAAATACTACGCTATGAACTCCGACTTTAAGTTCTGTGATCCAAACTATAAGATTATTTTAATTGCATGCTTTATTTTTTGTGTTAACTGGGAGAAATAAAACTCTTGTTATCTTTTTTTCTTGAATTAGTTTCTCATGTAGCTCGTGCTGAAACATTTTGTAAATTGTGTTATTGCTATATCTTGTTATTTTGAGTAGAGCAGAAGAACAAATATCGATTATTTCTTTTGGGATATTGAGTACGTGAAGAGTTATTATTCAAAGTGTTTAAAATGCCATTTTTTCACTGTTTTAAAATAAAAACAGTAAAGAAAAAGGGCATTTTAAACACTTTGAAGTATCGATTATATTAATCAGAAACTTTAATGTGCACGTAAATATTATTGTTCTATGATTTTTGTACAATTTTAGAATAAAACTTCTAAACAGAAAATACTCCACCATTAAAAAAAGTTGATTACTCTCTTTATACACCCGCTGAGATCCCATATGTATCAAAAATTCATTTTATGCATTTCAGTTGAAATTCCTTCCTTCCAATCTACATGCAGTTTCAGATGAATGCAAGAAACGTTCCCATCAAGATTTACCCCGAATGGAGAAAAGGCACAGTGATGAAGAGGAACGCGTGATTACAGTTCAAGAAGGGTACAAAAGGCATACTGTTTAATACGCTGGATTTTAATAAACTACACTACAGCCTCTATTCAGTTGCAAAAGGTAATAAACTCCTCCATTTCTTCCATCTTGCAAACGATACGAATAAAATGTTTAATGCTTGAAGCCATCACTTTGTGATACATCTTCATTCCTGATACGAATAATTGACACTTAATAAAAAACTCCAACCCTCTTGATGATCTTACCGCACATTTTCCGGGACGTTTTCTTTGTACACCCTCCTCCTCTAGTTTATAGAATAAAGTCCCTTACCTGCAACAAAAGAATATAAAAGTTAGCACCAATTTTCATGTTAATACTCCCTCCTCCCCCCTCCCTATTACTTCTCGTCCCGTTTCATTCGGCGTTCCGTTTGGAAACTTTATTGCCCCGGACGTAAAATTAGGCTGCTTTTATGAAAAATTCTGTTATTTGTCTGAAGACCGGCTCTCGAATTAGCTGCTCTACCCCCCCTGGATCCCTGTTCAAAACTCCGGGGGGACGACTTCGTCGAACGAGCTATTTACGGCGCGGGCATAATAAATGCAATACTTCAGTGTTTCCGAAAATTGAATTTCTATTTAAATTAATGCCGCCCCGCCCGCTTAACATAATCTAACTTCATCTCGAGAAATATATGGGCCCCATTAGTGAATTTATTCCGAGGCGGGGGGAGGGTGGGTTTCACGCCCTCGTCCCCTTATCGCGGTTATTACAAATTGAACACTCGAAACTAGATCGAAACGCGCTGATTGTGAATTAATTCTATTTTTTTGTGGTTGATTTATTGCCCAGAATATTTTCGATTCCAATTAATAAGTTTATTTCTTCTTAAATAATATTTATGTAAGGTGAATGGTTAGTCATCAACCTATTAATTAATCTGTCGTAGGTAATCAAAAATTTTCATTAAATTGTCGTTTATAAGATCGTTATAAAATAATTAGAAGGTTGTATAGTAGCCAATACATACATTTTTTTTAAAATTGTTTGTGTATAAAATAATACATGATTATCAAAATCTTTGAGTATGTTCTTTGATTAGAGGGTGGTATAGTGGCCACCCACCCATCCTACATATACAATTTTAATAAAATCAAAATCACTGTTTATGTGAATTTATCAAAATTAACACCTCTCTTTTTATGGTTGATTTTTCAAATGAAAACAGAGTTTATAACTGTAGTAATCAATGTGTATGTAGGGTGGGTGGGTGGCCTCTAACCCACAATCCAATCTGTGGAACATAAACATGGGTTTCTGTAAAGTTATATTTTTTGATTATCAATATTAATGAATTTATTAATTTTTTTCGATTTAATCAGGATTATCAAAAACCCTTGCGTGTGTTATAAGATTGGAGGGTGGGAAAGTGGCCACCCACCCACCCTACATATACAATTTTAATAAAATCACAATCACTGTTTATGAGAACTTATCAAAATTAACAACTCTGATTGTATTGTTGATTTATTAAATGAAAACAGTGTTTGTATCTGTATTAACCATGTATATGTAGGGTGGGTGGGTGGCCTCTAACCCACAATCTAATCTGTGGAACATAAACATGGGTTTCTGCAAAGTTATATTTGTTTACTTAACAAAATTAAGGTTTTTATTTTATTTTTCTTGTATAAATCAGAATTATCAAAAACACTTGCTTGTGTTATAAGATTGGAGGGTGGGATAGTGGCCACCCACCCACCCTACATATACAATTTTAATACAAACACAAAACACTGTTTAGGTGCATTTATTAAAATTGACAACTCTGATTGTATTGTTGATTTTTTAAATGAAAACAGTGTTTGTAACTGTATTAACCATGTATATGTATGGTGGGTGGGTGGCCTCTAATCCACAATCCAATCAGTGAAATATAAACATGGGTTTCTGTGAAGATAATTTTGTTGAATTAACAATATTAACGATTTATTTTCCAATCTTCTTGTAAGAATCAGGATTATCAAGAAACCCTTGCGTATGTTATAAGATTCGAGGGTGGGATAGTGGCCACCCACCCACCCTACATACACAATTTTAATGCAACCACAAAACACTGTTTAGATGCTTTTATTAAAATTGACAACTCTGATTGTATTGCTGATTTTTTATATGAAAACAGTGTTTGTAACTGTATTAACCATGGATATGTAGGGTGGGTGGGTGTCCTCGAACCCACAATCCAATCAGTAGAACATAAACATCAGTTTCTGTAAAGATATTTTTGTATTAACAATAATAACGAATTATTTTTCCTACTGTTTATATGAATCAGAATTACCAAAAAAAACACGTGCGTATGTTCTACTGATTGGAGGGTGGGATAGTGGCCACCCACCCACCCTACATATAAAATTTGAATAAAATCAACATTACTGTTTATGTGAATTTATCAAAATTAACACCTATGTTTTTATGGTTGATTTTTCAAATGAAAACAGAGTTTGTAACTGTAGTATCAATGTATATGTAGGGTGGGTGGGTGGCCTCTAACCCACAATCCAATCAGTGGAACATAAACATGGGTTTCTGCAAAGTTATATTTGCTTAATTAACAAAATTAAGGTTTTTATTTTATTTTTCTTGTATAAATCAGAATTATCAAAACCACTTGGTTGTGTTATAAGATTGGAGGGTAGGATAGTGGCCACCCACCCACCCTACATATACAATTTTTATAAAACCAGAAAGCACTGTTTAGGTGCATTTATTAAAATTGACAACTCTGATTGTATTGTTGATTTTTTTAAACGAAAACAGTGTTTATAACTGTATTAACGATGTATATGCAGGGTGGGTGGGTGGCCTCTAACCCACAATCCAATCAGTGGAACATAAACAAGGGTTTCTGTAAAGATATTTTTGTTTAATTAACAATATTAACGATTTCTTTTTCATTCTTCTTGTATCAATCGAGATTATCAAGAAATCCTTGCGTATGTTCTACTGATTGGAGGGTGGGATAGTGGCCACCCACCCACCCTACATATACAATTTTAATAAAATCAAAATTACTGTTTATGTGATTTTATCAAAATGAACACCTGTGTTTTTATGGTTGATATTTTAAATGAGAACAGTGTTTATAACTGTATTAACAATATATATGTAGGGTGGGTGGGTGGCCTCTAACTGACAATCCAATCAGTAGAACATAAACAAGGGTTTCTGCAAAGTTACATTTGTTTATTTACAATATTAATGAGTTTATTATTTGTTTTTGTTTTAATCAAGATTATCAAAAACCTTTGCGTGTTTTCTAAGATTAGAGGGTGGGATAGTGGCCACCCACCCACCCTACATATACAATTTTACTAAAACCAGTAAACACTGTTTAGGTGCATTTATTAAAATTGACAACTCTGATTGTATTGTTGATTTTTAAATGATAACAGAGTTTGTAACTGTATTAATCATGTATATGTAGGGTGGGTGGGTGGCCTCTAACCCACAATCCAATCAGTAGAACATAAACGTCAGTTTCTGTAAAGATAATTTTGTATTAACAATAATAACGAATTATTTTTCCTAATTTTTATATGAATCAGAATTACCAAAAAAAACACTTGCGTATGTTCTACTGATTAGAGGGTGGGATAGTGGCCACCCACCCACCCTACATATACAATTTTAATAAAACCAGAAAACACTGTTTAGGTGCATTTATTAAAATCGACCACTCTGTTTTTATTGTCGATTTCTTTAATGAAAACAGTGTTTATAACTGGAGTAAACAATGTATATGTAGGGTGGGTGGGTGACCTCTAACCCACAATCCAATCAGTGTTAAATAATCATGAGTTTCTGTAAAGATAATTTTGTTTAATTAGCAATATTAACGATTTCTTTTTCATTCTTCTTGTATGAATCGGGATTATCAAGAAACCCTTGCGTATGTTAAAGGATTAGAGGGTGGGATAGTGGCCACCCACCCACCCTACATATAAAATTTTAATAAAATCAAAATCACTGTTTATGTGATTTTATCAAAATTAACACCTCTGTTTATATGGTTGATATTTTAATTGAGAACACTGTTTATAACTGTATTAACAATATATATGTGGGGTGGGTGGGTAGCCTCTAACCCACAATCCAATCTGTGGAACATAAACAACGATTTTTGCAAAGTTATATTTGTTTAATTAACAATATTAATGGGTTTATTAATGTTTTTGTTTTAATCAGGATTATCAGAAACCTATGCGTGTGTTATAAGATTGGAGGGTGGGATAGTGGCCACCTACCCGTCCTATATATACAATTTTAGCAAAACCAGAAAACACTTTTTAGGTACATTTATTAAAATTGACAACTCTGTTTTAATTGTTGATTTTTTTTATGAAAACAGTGTTTATAACTGGAGTAATGTAGAGTGGGTGGATGGCCTCTAACCCACAATCTAATCTGTGGAACATATACATCGGTTTCTGTAAAGATATTTTTATATTAACAATAATAACGAATTATTTTTCCTACCTTTTATATGAATCAGAATTACCAAAAAAAACACTTGGTATGTTCTACTGATTGGAGGGTGGGATAGTGGCCACCCACCCACCCTACATATAAAATTTGAATGAAATCAAAATCACTGTTTATGTGAATTTATCAAAATTAACACCTCTGTTTTTATGGTTGATTTTTCAAATGAAACAGAGTTTGTAACTGTAGTAATCAATGTATATGTAGGGTGGGTGGGTGGCTTCTAACTCACAATCCAATCAGTGGAACATAAACATAGGTTTCTGTAAAGATATTTTTGTTTAATTAACAAAATTAAGGTTTTTATTTTATTTTTCTTGTATAAATCAGAATTATCAAAAACACTTGCTTGTGTTATAAGATTGGAGGATGGGATAGTGGCCACCCACCCACCCTACATATACAATTTTAATACAACCAGAAAACACTGTTTAGGTGCATTTATTAAAATTGACAACTCTGTTTTAATGGTTGATTTCTTTGTGAAAACAACGCTTATAACTGGAGTAAACAATGTATATGTAGGGTGGGTGGGTGGCCTCGATCCCACAATACAATAAGTGGAATATAAACATCGGTTTCTGTAAAGATATTTTTGTATTAACAATAAACGAATATTTTTTCATACTTTTTATATGAATCAGAATTACCAAAAAACACTTGCGTATGTTCTACTGATTGGATTGTGGGTTAGAGGCCACCCACCCACCCTACATATACAATTTTAATACAACCAGAAAACACTGTTTAGGTGCATTTATTAAAATTGACTACTCTGTTTTACATGTTGATTTCTTTATGGAAACAGTGTTTATAACTGGAGTAATCAATGTATATGTAGGGTGGGTGGGTGGCCTCTAACCCACAATTCAATTAGTAAGACATAAACAAGGGTTTCTATATAGGTAATTTTATACATCAAAAATATTTTTGATTTGAAAAAGGTTTTGATGATAAATACTAGGATTTGTATACATGATAATTATAAACATTTAAAATAGAATATGTTTAGACTAGCAGATAAGCACTATAAGTTTATTGTAGTAAATATTTACCAAAACTAGACAACCAAGGCTAACAACACTGATAAGAAACATATTTGAATAACACCTTTATAATTATAATCAATAACATCCATTCCACGATTTATGATTTCATTAACTTTATCAAACCGATCCAGACCTGAAATGAAAAATAAAAAATCGAGCACAGCGGTGATTAATCAAAAAGTACGTACGTACAGGTGTGTTTTCCTTCTCTCTCTCTTTACGAGTCAAAAGCATCGTTCGGGAAAAACACAACCGTTAAATGTACTGCGATTTATGTCCAACTGTATATTTGACGCTTTTCCAAATTCATAAATCAATTTGGCGACTGTTTGCTTTAAAAGAGAGGGTTGAGCTTGTTTGGTTTGGCTTTCGTTGCACCAGCGCGTAATTATCCGTAATTGGGACGTGTGTGTGTAATGCAAATAATTGAATCGTTAACCGGCTTTATTATTGTCGCCAAGCACCCGAGGCATTAGAGGAAAGCGTTGAAGATTTGATTATGTCGTGAACGCGATGCCGTCCGTAATTTCGAAAGACGTTCAAGCTTACGATTATGGTAAATTCTTGTAATGCTGTACTGAATCGCAAAGATATCAATGGTCAATAAGTATTATAATAATATTTAGAAGTTGATTTATTCAATATATAATTATTAAATTAAATTTAGTGAAGAAAAAACAATAGTTATGTCCTATGATATTTTTAGTTTCAGTCGCCTGACACGTGTTTTGATCATTACAGATTATGAAATAAGACATTTGTTTGGTTTCATATTGGTATATTCAGTTTCCTGACACGTGTTTTGGTAAATGACGATTAACCTTGTTAATAATTTTGTAACTCCTTTGAGAATGGTCGTCATTGAGCGAAACACGTGTCAAGAAACTGAATATACCAATATGAAACCAAACAAGTGTCTTATTTCAAAATCAGATAATATTCTATTTTCGTTTCATCAAGAGTGTACAAAGTATTTACTGCATTACAGATTACTATCAAAGTATAAATTAAGGAGAAATAATATAGAAATGTGACAGCACGGATTGATTCGAGGATGAAGTATTTTATAGTGAAGACCTTTTGTGTCAAATTAACTTAATCATTAAAAAACTTTTATATTTTCAAGATGTTTCATTTTTAGTATCTTTTCAATAGTGTATAAATATTTTCCTCTTACAATTTTCAATTGTTTTAACCGCTCTATTCATACGGAGGTGTATTGTTTATGAACTCATTTACAAATTTCCTAGGATCGTAATTTATGGGCGAAACTTTCGCATACTCCCCGGCGGAATTTATCCCTATCAGGAGCACACCGCCGCCGCCGCCAATTGATCACGCCGCTATTGCAATATAGGGTTAAATATAATAATCCAAAAATAAAAGTCCCCCGCTTCCCCTGCCCGTCCAGAATTTAATATTCCCCAAATAGCTTAAATACTTCAGGGATTCGGCGACCTCGGCAAAACCCCACCACTCTCGCCCACCCACTCGCTCACCCTCACTCGAAACTCCGTGTCCGATTTTAATAAAAGTTCGGCGATAAATTTCGCGATTTTGATCATTTGTTTTTAATTCGATTGTACGTGCGCGCGTTAATCACAAAAGCACGCACCGCGGCGTTTAATGTAAATCAGTGTAATTGCGGTTTTCGTAAAAAAAATAATAAATAACAACCGTAATTGCCAGGCTTGGCGGGCAATAAATAAGCACGGTGTAATTATACTGGACGTACGCAACAAAAAAAAAACAATGACAAAGAAATGACGGATGGTGGTTGGTGTGAAGCTGCGCTGGGATCAAGAACGATTCTTGGGTAGAGATTGAGCTTTTTTTTTTGGGGAGAAGCTAGCGTTAAATTTCAAGCGCTTGGCAACAAATCGTTTCGTAATCGGTAATTTTTTTCGCGGTGATTATTCATACCATAGAATCGCGAGATGATGAATTATTTGCTAATTTTATTCCTCCTAGTTAGAATTTAATTATAGCGGGGATTCCGTTTTTTCTACATCAACTTGCTTTCAAATTTTTCCAACATATTATAATTGCAGGTACAAGGTCGAAACGTCTAAAATAACGCTGAGTAATCAAAAGAAAAAAATACACACATATATAAAGAACAATGGGTTTGAGAAGGATAGAATAAAAAAGAATGCAAATTATCAAAATCAAAGTCCAAAATGTTTTATGTGTATAGATTGATTTAAATTACTCTTTAGCAGTATCTATTTACTACTAACTACTATTTACAGACAATGCTTGAAAATGATAATGAGATGAATCAAAAGTGGTAAATACACCAAGGACTATTAGAGTCACATCAGTTCATTCAACTTTCAACGTTAATTCGAAATCCGATTTTCAATTACAAAACGCGGAGAAAGTGACGTAAAAGTACTGACGCCGATTTATCCCTCCTATAAACTTTAACCAGGGGCGCAATTTACGCGAAAGATTAGAACCTAATTAATCTCGATTCAAGAGATCTCGAAGGAGCAAAGCTTGAAAGGGCCAACGACTGCCGAGGTCCACTGAATGCGCGCCTTGAGAATCGGGAATAGAAAAAAAAAGAGAGAGAGATCGTAAAAGGATTTGTCTTGTTGTGGTGACACTACGAATATTAAGATTTCAACGGTTGACAAGATTCGGGCTCTTAAAGGTCTAATCGTGAGTGGGATTAATAAAGATTAGAGTGGATAAAATCTAAAATTGGGAAAATAAATCACAATATACAAAATCATAGTAATTAAGAATTAGATAATATTGAAGGGCATCTAGAATGTGGTGATAAGAACTGAATAGCTTGAAACCGGTTGGTAGATAGTTGTTATGATGGCCACATCATCATTTTTTTGTTTCTTTATGTTTTACAACTTTTAATTAAAACCCTCGCTTATGTTTTACTGATTGGAGGGTGGGATAGAGGCCACCCACCCACCCTACATATATAGGATAACTTCAAATACTAAGCGTTGATGATTTTGCTGCTTACAAAACAATAAAACCTTTGTATGTAATAAAAAATAAAGCATAATCCAAATTTAAGTTTATATATAAATGACTAATCTTATTTAAGCTTGATCTAAGCCTTTCCACGTTTCATGTATATATTTTTTTAAATTAATTTACACACTCAAAAATTCTACTTTGTCAATTTTCCTTTGATCAAATTTTGTAATTAAAGTTATTGCAAACAGCAAGGCGATCAGTAATTAAAGTCCTCATGTATATGTAGGGTGGGTGGGTGGCCTCTATCCCACCCTCCAGTCAGTAAAACATCATCAAAAATTATTTGAAATGTTTGTTTGAATACATCAATTAAAAAATGCAATTATTTTGTGTTTTTTACATTTTACAACTTTTAATTAAAACCCTCGCTTATGTTTTACTGATTGGAGGGTGGGATAGAGGCCACCCACCCACCCTACATATACATGATGACTTCAATTGCTAATCGTTGATGATTTTGCTGCGAAAAACAGTCAAACCCTACATGTAATAAAAAATAAAACAAATTCACAATTTATGTTTAAATATATAGTTAATATAATCTATTAATTAAAACGAATAGAATAAAATGGTCATGTGCATTTTCATGCACGAAAACAATACTATTCTAAAATGGTGATGTGGCCATCATAATACTTTCCCTATATTTTTCTCGGAAAACTATGAGGTTATTCCTAATTATTTGCTCAATTTTAAATTATTTATATTCACTTCTTATATAAATTTCTATTAGCTCCTATAGTTTATTATTAGTTTTTAAATAATTAAAAGAAAAACTCTTCAAAGTTATTTTTATTAAAAATATCAACAAGTTTAAGTGGAAATTCAATTCAATTATCATTTGGGCGGTCTGAAAAAATTATAAAAACAATTACTATCGGCTTGAAACTTTCTAAATATATTCAGAATATCTGTGGGAATGTTGCTGCTTAAAAAAATCAAAAGTTTGCTTTTAGATCTTTTAATCATTTTCCGTCAAATTAAAAAAGACGTTAAGAAAATTGCAATAATACATTTGACAGTGTTAAAAAAATATAAGAAAAATTGCCATCGACTTGAAACTTTCTGAATATATTCATAATACATTTGGGAATGTTGCTGCTTAAAAGAAATTTTAAGTCAAATGAAAGAGCAGTTAACAAAATTTCAATTATAATTTTGACGGTCTGAAAAAAATTTATAAACAATTGCTATCGACTTGAAACTATCTAAATATATACAAAATACATGTACAAAAGTTGCTGCCTAAAAAATCAAAGGTTTCTTTTTAGTTTTTTCATAATTTTTACGTCAAATGAAAGAGACGTTAAGAAAATTACAATCATAATTTTGATGGTCTGAAAAAAATATAAATATATTCAGAATACATGTACAAATGTTGCTGCTTGGAAAAATCAAAAGTTGATTTTAGATTTTTAAATAATTTTAGGTCAAATGAAAGAGACGATGAAAAATTGCAATCGTAACTTTCACGGCCTGAAAAAGTATAAAAACAATTGCTACCGAATTGAAACTTTCTAAGTACATTCAAAATACATGTAGGAATGTTGATGCTTAAAAAGTCAAAAGTTTGGTTCTAGATTTTTCAAATTTTACGTCAATAGAAAGCGACATTAATAAAATTGCAAATATATATTTGACAGTCTGAAAAAAATATAAAAACAATTGCTATCGACTTGAAACTTTCTAAATATATAGAGACTATATGTAGGAATATTACTGCTAAAAAAATTCAAACGTTTGATTTTAGATTTTTTTTAAATAACTTCACGTCAAATTAAAGAGACGTTAAAAAATTGCAATCATAATTTTGATGGTGTGAAAAAATATATGAAAACAATTGCCATCTACTTGAAACTTTCTAAAAATATTCAGAATACATGTAGAAAGTTTCTGCTTAAAAAATTTAAAGTTTGATTTTATATTTTTTACAATAAGAAAAAAAAATTAAAAATTATTAAATTAAGAACAAATAAATATTTCAATAAAACTTTAACTTTACTTTAACTTTTTGTTTGTTTGAAAAGTTATATCTTTCTTTTTCTTAAATTTCAAAATTTGTTTGAATAAATCTATTAAATTTTGCAATAATATTATGTTTATTTACGTTTTACAACTTTTAATTAAAACCCTCGCTTATGTTTTACTGATTTTAGGGTGGGTTAGAATTTTTTTAAATTTCTAAACGTATCTTTTTTTTTAAATTTTTCCAATAAAATCTTCACAATTTAGAAAGCGGGTTGAATTAAAAAATCTTGAAACCTACAGAAGGAATTAGTGGAAATTTCTTGAATTCTTGAAAAAGTGAATCTAGATTTTAGAACGAACATTCTCAAAAATCTAAGGCCTCAAAAAAAGAGAAATTACTGAAAAATTCCTGAACCCTCAAGAAAAACCTAGATTTCTACAAACAAATTTTCTATAGCCTCCAAGAAAATTTTTGTAATTTAGAAGATGAGAAGATAATCTTGAAATCTGGAAATTTCTTGAACCCTTGAAAAAAAAGTCTAGATTTCTAAATTAAAATTTTCTAAAAATTCTACAGCCTCCTAGAAATTTAGAAGACCAGTTGAATAAATATAACTTTTACTGAAAATTCTTTAAACTTTCTCTAAAATAAGAAAAGATTTCAAGGGGAAAATTTTCTAAAAAAATCTAGACCCTCTAAGAAAAAATCTGCAATTTAGAACTTTCTAAATAAGTTTATAGCCTCTAGTTGAAACAAAATGTTAAATTCTAGAGAAGCAATTACTGAAATTTACCTGAATTTTCGAAAAGCAGACGAATTAAAAAACATTTAGGGAATGAAAAAAATCTTCGCAATTTATAAGATTAGTTAAAAAAATAATTTTTGTTAAGAAGTTATTGGCCATTTTCTAAACTATAAATTTTTAGAAAAAAATTCTAGAAAATACTAGGCATTCAAAGAAAATCTTTGCAATTTAAAAGACGACTTCAAAAAAAATCTCGAACTCTAGAGAATAAATTGCTAAAAATTTCCTGAACCCTCGAGAAAATAATCTAGATTTCTAGAAGAAAATTGTAGAAATTCTAGAGCCTCAAAGAAAATCTTTACGATTTAGAAGACAAGTTGAAAAATCTTGAAATGTAGAAAAGAAATTACTAAAAATTTCTCTCTCAAAAATAGTCTAGTTTTTAAAAACAAATTTTCTAAAATAGCCTTCATTTAAATCTTATGAATTTATAAACAATTTTTTTTTATTCTAAAAACACGGCAATTTAAACGACTGCTTGAAAAAAATCTTGATATCTGGAAGAGAAATGAATGAAAAGAGTCTAGATTTCTAGGAACAGATTTTCCAGAAAAATCTGAATAAAAGTTACTGGAAATTTCTGAACACTCGAAAAATGTCTAAAGTTCTGGTAAAAATCATTGCAATTTATACGATAATATTAAAATCTGGAAGAGAAATAACTGGAAACAGCCTCAAAGAAAATTCTATAAATATTAAAGCGAACTTTCTAAAAAAAAACTCCCGATTAAGACCTTTGCTAAAAATTCTGGAAATATGAAGAAGTAATTACTGTAAACTTTCAGAATCCTCTAAACAAAATCTTGAAAGTACTCTAGAACTCTCAAATAAAATATTTGCTAAAAATCTGGAAATATCTATTTATTTATTTATTGGATAAGAAAACGAAATTACTGTAGACTTCTAAAATTCTCAAGAAAGTTTTATAAATCTAAAATGAAATCTATGGATCATCTGAGAAAATTATAGAAAAAGTTAAACAAAATATTGTACAAAAACCACGAATAAATAAATATAAATAATGCCTTTCTGAAAAATTTTGAAACTCTTGAATAAAATCTTTGCTTTGTAAAAATTTGTAGAATTCTCGATGAAAATTCTTTGGAAAGGAAGTTGCAATAAAAACTGAAAGTGTGGAGGAGAAATTACTGAAATTTCAAGAAAAAATTTTCTGAAAAATTCTAATGTTACATTTTTTTTCTCACAAGTTAAGAATTTTACGAAAAACATGTCTTAATAAAACTTCAGTTTCTCATTCCCTTTAACCTTTGTTTGAAAAGTTATGTAATATTTTTCAAATTTGGAAAAATATTGAGAAAAACAAAAAAAAAAGCCTCGAGTAAATATCAACGGTTCCGGTTTATGAATGTTTACCAAAAGCTTTTCAGTTCCAGTTTTTAACAATAAAACCTTAAGTTTAAAGTTTCAACTCAAGAGGATTATTCGTTTTTGAGATACAGCACCCACAGACATTTTCTCGCACGAAAACAATACTTCCCCTATATATACTTCGTATATAGGGAAAGTAATAAAGTCGTGGGAGTTAGTTTGAAACAAACATATGACTTAATCACGTCACGCTCGCTCGTAGCAGCAGCAGTTAGCTGCAGATGTTGCCCGAAGAAGAGGAGGAAAAACAAAGCATCCACTACTACACTAATCACCATTAATTATAAACAGGCAGTCGATGCCGAGACGAATTTCTTAATTAGTAACGCCGGCAATTAGTCTCAATCACTCTGAATACGTGCCTCTGAATATGCTATTTATGTGGAAACGTGTACACAATGCGGTATCAAATTGCGCAGGAGTGTTTGTGATGATAACCTAACTACTTTAAAGTCACGTAAAGGCAGAGTGTTTACGTAAGCGTTGTATCGGTAATCTTTAATAATTTCGTCTAGATGCGAAATTTTTTCTTTTGGGGATTTATTGTTTCCTTCTTAACATCAGATATAGTCCAGTTTTGATCAATATTGGATCTCATCCGCGTATGGAATTTTATAGCTCCTGGTACTTTATATTTCAATTTCATTAAAAAAAAATATTACTCCGAAAGATTTGAAGATAATCCAAGAAGTGATCCTTACAATCCTGCTTTATCCATTTTTATTAATCGTAAGGCTTTTGAAGATGATCTTCTTCAGGTTATTCTAATCACCACCGACAGTTTACGGACTATACAAAATTTTCTATTTAGTAATTTTACCTTGACTACTCACAATTTAAATCAACATCGTATCAAATTCATTGAGGGAAAGTTGATAATCAAGACTTTCGAATAAAAATTATTACATACGTTTCATTATAAACACATTTCCGGTTGAATCGACCAAAGCTATATTATTACATGAAGCGCATCTTCACGTAACTCAACAATCATTAAAGCAAGATTATGTCTGATAAAATCTGGTCAAAATCTAGAGAGGAATTGTAGATATCCAGCTTAATTGTAATTTTACCTTCATACAGATTATGCCTATATTGAGCAAATCATTGTAGATATCAAACTTAATTATAATTGTACCTTCATACAAACCACAAACAAAAACTTATCATCATTTCCCAACTTTTCCTTGGCGAGGATCATTGCCCTTCCTTTGTTTCAACAATTACGCCACTGCAGCAAAACACTCTCTCGCACGCACACACGAACATCATGCTTGTTTGTGTGTGTGTGTGTGTGTATAAGAGGTGAAAACCGACCACAATGAGGAGACCATTAAAGCGGCAACCCACGAGAAATCGTGGCGGGAATACGGAATAATAAAACGCATGAGAAATCGCGGAAATAAATAAGGACGTGCCGAGCCGAGAGGATCTCATTGTCAGGGCACAGACAATCCCCAACCTTGAATGCGAAGCAGATAAGCCACCCTAGGTGCGAACACGCAATCGAATACCTCTAAAACAATAATCGAAGGTGGAGAAAAAAATCGGGTTCCTGTTTTAGATGAAGGACCGCCGTCCAAAATGAAAATATTTGGGTCAGATCTCTATAATTACCACCTATTTATACAGGCACCTCAATGAATGATTTTTTTTTTCAGTTTCGACCATTGTAATCCGATTGTTTACGCCAAATTTCCAACACGTGTCCCATTAGTCGCCCCGTACCTTTGAATTGGTAATTTCGATCCTCCTATGACCTGATGACATTCGCTTTTGCTAGTTTTTGGGCGTTGGAACGCGGCCAGCTCGGAGAGGCAGCAGACGACTGTGTGGCCCGAATGCCATGGACATAAATAGGTGTATATTTATATGAATTTCACTTAGCAATAAGAGACGATTTCGTGTGGGAAATATCTAAACGTTATCAGAAAGAAAAATTTTTGTTGGCAACTTCAAATGATGAAATTATTCAACCTTAATGGATAACTGGAATAAAAATAAAATATGACATGCATGGAAATATCCAAATCTATTTCGAGCAAGTATCACTTCCAAAAATTTTAATATTGAAATTATTCCAAAAATGATGGCGGCGACTGTTACTATGTGGTGGTTCATTTTAAAGAGAAAAATAAAAATACTTTATTCCAAAACCATGTCAAGTTTAAATACGTTACAACTATGATATACCTAAATAATGTCATTATTGAAAAAAACTCTCTGTTTCATATGGAAACGCCTCTTCTTAGATATGTAAAAATATGATATGCCTAAATAATGTAGTTATTGAAAAAAAACTGTAGGTTTCATAGCGAAACGCCTCTTCTAATCGTCTTCAAATCAATAACACCAAATATTTTCAATAGGTAATTGGTTTCAGAAAGAGTTTCTTCAGAGTGAAAAAAATAATTTTTCCATCCCACATAATTGACAGCTAGCAATTACGCCTCAGGTAGCGAATCATTAATAATTATCTTATCGTATATAATTATATAATCCTACATCCATGTGAGTACAAAGGGCCATATAATTACATATTTTCCAGCGCACAATGTTCACAGGATTAACTGTGTCAGTGGAAGATTTTGGCAATAAAAGCCAACCTTTCAAATTTCACTACAACAATATAATGCCAGGGCTTAAACTGAAACTTTCGTAACACTTTTCCATCCTTCAGATGAATGACGCTTTAATTAAAACCCGAAATAATTAAAGGTGTTCGCCTTACCTCAACTAATTCCCTAATTCCTATTATAATCATGTCCAGAACTTCGAACTCCACCAGTTTTATTATGCAAGATGGCGTTGGCCATATATACAAATATATATATATATATATATATATATATATATATATATATATATATATAAACTTGTATAATTGAACTTTTCCCAACTCGAA
Source organism: Ontholestes murinus (assembly GCA_963969525.1). Taxonomy (NCBI): domain Eukaryota; kingdom Metazoa; phylum Arthropoda; class Insecta; order Coleoptera; family Staphylinidae; genus Ontholestes; species Ontholestes murinus. Next base: position 7,101,502 of record OZ018387.1, read on the forward strand.
TACGCGCAGTGTGAGCATATATGGTGAAACAGGTTTTGCGGCGATGGCGATTTATTTATTTCGCTAATTTGCATATAATTTTTTATTTCACCTCCTCTCACTTAACAGTTGGTTCTCAAGAAGTAAACAGTAAACAAACAACTTCTTTTCTTCTCAATGGTGCTTTGCGTGATTTCTCTAATGCTCTCTAAACAAAATATTCGCGACGACAATGCTGTGGTCAACAACAAACTGGCCAGATGAAAGAGCGTTATTGGATAATTAGTGACCGATGGAAATCAATAAGCGCGCACTATAATTTCGCGTAATTGATATATAATTATTGCCTTTTTACGACCGCGCGAATTATACTATTTATTGATTGATTGTGCTATTATTTGCATAATGATTATTGAATGGTTTAAGTCCACTAATAAGATTTATTGCAGAAAAGGATTTATTGTAGGAGTATATAATTTATTTTTTCCCTAAAAACTTATAAGTTAAAAAATCTGAATACTATTTTTTTCTAGTCTATGCCAAAACACTTTTTTTTTAATTTTTAAACAATTGAAACATATAAAAACCTTGTAGTTAGCAAGAAAATAATTTGTGCTTTTGATAACTGAAGAAAAATAAAAAAAATAAAACAATTCCAGCTTTCAAAAAAATGTTTTATTTTTAACTAAAGAATATTTTAAAAAGCAATTATAATTACTAAATTATTTGTGATAACAATTGAAGAATATAAAGAAGAAGTTTCCAAAATAAATATTCGAATATTCGATTTTTAAGATGGTAATTTATATCATCTATCATTTGACATTTCAAAATTTAGCAAATTTAGGGTGGGTGGGTGTGCTGACAAATTTATCCATACATCAAACTTTAGTCGAGAAATTGAGGATTAAAAAAATAAATAAAAAGTCAAGAATCCATTGTAAACAATATACAGACCCTATTTTAAATGTCAAAAGTGACAGTGACAGCCATTGATGCAATACTGCAACGATTTTTAATTATTTCATAATTAAAATGTTGCAATACTTCAAACACTGTACTAGAATTTTGTGCTTCTACAGAAATCGTTTTTAAGTTTTTGAAATCTTGCAACATTTTTATTATGAAATTATCAAAAATCATTGCAGTATTGTACCAATGACTGACACTGTCACTTTTGACATTTGGAACAGGCTCTGTATATTGTTTACTAAGGGTATTTGATTTTTAATTTTTTTTTTAATCCTCAATTTCTCGACTTTGGTTTGATGAATGGATAAAATCGTTTACAAATTTAGATTCAGAAAAAAATCTCCCTGCGGATCAGTACAAAATATATATACAGTGCAATTTGAAAAAAAAAAGTTGATCGTCTTTTGTCAAAAACTGGATACAAGAAAAAATATCAGTAAAGTTCATATTAAAGTCTTTTAAAAATCATTTAATTTGATGTTTTATTTATTCAATCAAAAATAAGCGAGATACAGCACCAAAGGTTTTTCGTCAGTCACCCTGTATAACTAGGAGAAATGCTGAAAAATTCTATAGACTCTCAACTTAATATACATATTATTGTAAAATTCATGAGTAATAGATAATGAGGAAACAATAAAACAAGAAACGTAAAATAATCTTGTAAAATAAGTTTGGTGAATAAAAGAGATACAAAAAATACTTAAAAACTACAAAATTATAAAAATAGAAGGAAGAAGTGAAAAATTTCTCAAATTCTTAAAGAAAATACTTGAAACTTTATGAACAATTCTAGTGTTCTCAAAAAAAAATGTGATAGAGTTTTTTTTAATAATGTAAGATAAAAAATAAAACAAGAAAATAAGAAAATGTGTCAAGGGAAAAAAATATTCCATAATTCTAAAATATTAGATGAGAATTTTAAAATCTGGGCGAGAAAATTAAAAAAAAATCGTGAAACTTCTAATAACCTGAAAGAACATTAACGCAACTTGGAAGAAACATTTCTAAATAAAGGTCTTGTGCACATTTTCGATAAAATGGTAAATTCTCTAAAATAAAAAAATTAAAAGTTAAGAAAGGTTGGAATTTTGATTTTTTTTGTAAATTTCATAAAATGCGACAATACGTGCTAGAAATTACTAGAAATTGGAAAGAAAATATGCTGGAAAATTATAAAACTCTGTCGAAACTGTCAGAAACATCTAAAATTTGGCGGAGAAAATTCTTATACAATTAAAAAGTTTAGAAATTTGTAAAAATGACAAACAAATTCTGAAACAGTATAAACGTAAATAATATGAAGAGAAATCCGACAGAATGAAGCGAAAGTTGAAAAATTATATTAAATTCAAGGGGAAAGTTTTAGAATTCTAAAGAAAATATCGAAAATAAAAGGATTAATTAAGCACTATTTATTGAAACATAACCAAGTGCTTAATTAATCCTTTTATTAACATAAAAATGTTTCACCACGGGTTAAGTGAGAAGTTAATTAATCGAAAAATATCGAAAAGTAATAGATTTTGGCTTAAAAATTAATTTTAAATTAAAAGAGAAATTCCTGGAAAATTCCAGTGATGTAGAAAAAATGTTTAAAAAAATTCTGAAACATGAAAAATTGTAGAATTTGGAAGAAATGACGAGACAAATTCTGAATCTAAAAAATTCTAAATTATATGAAAAGAAATCCGAAAGAATTAGGCAAGAGGTGATGAAAATTTGTATTACATTCAACGGAAAATCCTAGAATGCTTTAAAATTCTAAGAGACATATCAAAAACATATATGATTATGCTAAAGTTGAATCAAAAATGGAAGAAAAATTCCTGGAAAAATGTTTAAAAAAATTCTGAAATTCAACAGAATGAAGCCTAAGATGATGAAAAATTGTATTCAATTCAATGAAAAATCTCTAGAATTCTAAAGGAAACATCAAAAACTTGTAGAATTTGGCTAAAGATGAATCTAAAAATAGAAAAAAACTTGCAAAATTTAATAGATTTATTCAAACAGTTTTTTCAAATAAATTTTGATGATGCTTTACTGATCGAAGGGTGGGATAGAGGCCACCCACCCACCCTACATATACATATAAACTTTAATTCCTTATCGTCTCGCGGTTTCCAATAAAATTTATTACAAAACTTTTTGAATAAAAAAGAAATTCAAAAAGTAATATTTTTGAGTGAATAAATCAGTAAAAATTTTATGCATGGTGGGTGGGCAGACTTTTAATATAAATTGATAAGATTAAAAAAGTTTTTTATATTTAAACTTAAATTTTGATTTTGTTTTAGTTTTAATTAAATAAAGGGTTTGATTGTTTTTAGCAGGAAACTCATCAACGATTTTTCTATATATTCTTTAATTGTTTTTAAAAATTTTAATGATATAAAAATTGTATAATTTTTAAATTTCAAATCAATAAATTACAATTGTTTTTCTAAATATTTTTAATCATTTTAATAAATCTAATGAAAAACAAATGATTTAGAAATTCCATTTGTTTCTTTTATATTCTAAATTATTAAAATAAAACAAAACAAATAATTAATAAATCACAACTGATTTTTTTTTATAATCTACGGTTGTTTTCAAATTTTCAAAAAATAAAAAATAAACCTCTTCATTTAGAGTTAGTTTTTAATTTTGTTTTATTGTTTTTAGAATCAATTAGAAATTGGGATTGCTTTTTGTTCAAATTCTTCAATTGTTTTCTAAAATTCAAAAAAGCTAAATGATTTAAATATTACAATTGTCTTAGGTTAATTGCCCGATTTTTAAAATTATTTTTGAAAGCAATTGACGTTTATAAAAAACAAAACTGTAATTTTTAAACCATTTGTTCTTTTCTTAAAAAAAAAACAATTAGGTTTTTAAATGAATTGTTTTTATTTTCAAGAACAAGAAAAAATTGTAATTTCTGAATCATTGAATTCAATGTCAGCTGTAGTTTTGTTTCAATTATACTATTCAGACGAGATCTTTATTAAAACTGTGAAACGAAATAAAATTCTTTACTTATTAAGTGAAGTGAGTGTAAAAAAGTGAAGTAAGGAATTTTATTTTCGTTTCATCATAATATATAACACTTCAAATTACTCAACCCGAAATTGAGTTATTAAAACTGGTCTTATTAAATATTATTATTAATAAATTATACTATTCAGATGAGATATAGTTTTTCAAAACTGGCCTTACGAAATATTATTATTAAATTTTACTATTCAGACAATTGAGATACAATTTATTAAAACAATTATAATTGATATAATTTGTCAATTCTGTTTTTTAACAATAAAAATGTTTTAAAGTTCTTTTACGAAATGTTTTCGTATTTTTTCTAATTCTAATTTTTTTCTTCATTCAGGAGCTTTAGAACAATCACAAACATGTCAGTCGCCAATGTTCCTCTCTAGAGAACACGACACTTAAAGAAGAAGGAGAATAGGAAAATGATAACCAAGTTTTAGGAAAACTTTGAAAAAACATACGTGGAAAAAATAAATACTGGAGTGATAAATGATTAAGGTATTTAACCTTTTTGTATATCATTTTTTTTAAAGAAAAAAAAGTGTGATATATAAAAAGGTATTTAAAATAATGTATTAATAAGAATGTATCACAAAGTAGAGGCCTCCACAATTACCTATTTAAATACTGGAGTCTTCTAGAAACTGTTTAGATTTTTTAAAGTAACGAGTTCTAACGAAAAATAAAAGTGTTACCCATCGCCCAACAAAAATAAACTCCTGGCATCTCATCAAAGCGTTACTCTAAAACGCGAAAAAGAAAACAGCACTGTTTTTCTATCACCTATCACATAATTCATAAACCACCTCCTCCACCTCGAGAGAGAATTATTTCTGCAGGTTGCGGATGATGTTAAGGCACTAATGTATTCCTTGCATTAGTTCGTTTACGCTCGGGCGCAGGGAGTTTAAAAACAAAAGGGGAAGTTTTAATTAAACTCCGAAATCGTTTCTGGTCGGCTGAATACCCGAACGCCCCGCCGCCTTTTAGGAAACTGTGATTTTCTCGTAAAGTTTATAATAATATTGCCGCAATTACAAAACAAAACAATCAAAATTGATAGAAAAAATAGAAATGATTGTTATAATTAAATTTCACCTTTCAAAATCAAGTTAAAAATATTGAATAAATGTAATTTTTAAACTAGAAAGTCCTCTACGTTGTAGAAAATGAACTAATAATTAGAAGACACATGAGAACACGTGTTTTTTTCTAATTATTCGAACTAATTATAATTTAATCATGAAGAAAAAGCTAACGTTGTTTATTTTGGTAAATAGAAATTAGAAAGGTACTCTACCAAGGGTTAAAGTGGAAGATCGTCGCAGCTGCATGAATTCTAGCCTAGCTTCATCCTTCCAATATTTTTGAATATTCAAATGTATATTTTGGAACGGAAAGTAGTCTTTAAACCTTCTTGATATTTATTTATTGAAACTTTACAATATCCTGATGGTACTATATATATATATATATATATATATATATATATATATATATATATATATATATATATATATATATATATAACTACAAACTATATAAAGAAATCACAAACATTTTGCTCACAGGACTTGCAGGCGGAGTTCACATTCACAAACATAATAATATAATCCTACCGACTGCGCCAATATTTAATTGTCCAGTAGAGGCCAATAATTTTATAGATATTTCTTATAATCTTATGCTTTCTCTAAAACTACTATAATACATAAACTTAATACTGCCTACATATTTAAAGAACTTGAAGTGATAGTTTAAACCGTGGTATCAAATTATATCTCATTCCCTATTGTTACTTATGTTGTCTACAAGTTTTTTGTTTCTCCTTTTAATTCTTTTTGAGAAGTAATGTGTGGAATCGGACAGGAGTATAAATTTTAAACTCCACGAGTGTAGGAAACTCGGCAGGGTCGGAATTTCCAACGGAAGGGTTTATATAGGTGAAGTTTGGTGCGTTAAGGTGGAACTCCGGAATAAGTGGATGCTGCTGCGAAGTTTCCGAAGGGGGGAAACAGGTGGTCTCGCCGTCGATACATCATCGCCAGTTTTAAACGCGGCAATTAGTTCACGTCGAAATCGCGCGCGCCGAGTTTCCAATTTCACCGCCGGCGGTGGGTGGGTGTTTGGTACTCGTCGGCAGTTCGTACGAAGAAAAAAAAAACAACAGCGGCCGACTACCCAACCATTCTGCAAGGCGGGGGAGGAGAGGGGAAGGTTTTAATCGGCTTTAAGAAACTCCAAATGAATTATTTTAAAAAGTACGGATGAAAAGATGATCTAGATATATGCAACGTGATTTTAGGTCAATTAAGATTTTATTAAAATTAATACCTCAGCTTAATAGAAATAGAAAATTTTGTGGCAACATTTTAAATCAGTACGGTTTTAGGTTAGAAACAATTGTTTCACCAATGTGCAGAGATGTTTCTGCACTGTCAAATCATTGTTGAACAACTGAAATAGTTTTGAAAATCACTCACAAGCTTTCAAAACTCATGACTTCTAATTTAGTCAAGTTTTTTCTTCAGTTCATTGGCCAAATCGTCAAACATATATTTTAAGTTTGTTTTTTATTCTATTCTCTTCCCAATAATTTTCTTTAGTGTCTATATCAAAAATTGTAATTACTTTGTGTTTATTTAAATTTTAGAATTTTTAATTAAAACCCTCGCTTATGTTTTACTGATTCATTTAAAAACCTAATTGTTTTTTTTTTAAGAAAAGAACAAATGGTTTCAAAATTACAGTTTTGTTTTTTATAAACGTCAATTGCTTTCAAAAATAATTTTAAAATTAACCTAAGACAATTGTAATATTTAAATCATTTAGCTTTTTTGAATTTTAGAAAACAATTGAAGAATTTGAACAAAAAGCAATCCCAATTTCTAATTGATTCTAAAAACAATTAAACAAAATTAAAAACTAACTCTAAATGAAGAGGTTTATTTTTTATTTTTTGAAAATTTGAAAACAACCGTAGATTATAAAAAATCAGTTGTGATTTATTAATTATTTGTTTTGTTTTATTTTAATAATTTAGAATATAAAAGACACACATGGAATTTCTAAATCATTTGTTTTTCATTAGATTTATTAAAATGATTAAAAATATTTAGAAAAACAATTGTAATTTATTGATTTGAAATTTAAAAATTATACAATTTTTATATCATTAAAAATTTTAAAAACAATTAAAGAATATATAGAAAAACAATTGTAATTTCTAAAGCGATTGTTCTAATATAAAAAAAATCATTTCACGAATTTAAACTAAAAACAATTATATTTTTCAAACCTCACTTGTTTTTAGTTTTTAATTATTTAAAACAATTGAAGCATAAAAATGAAGTCTTTTGTCTTTTTAAAACAATTGAGTATAAAAAAATATAGTTCAAAGCATTTGTTTCTTTAAATATTTAATTAAACAAATTAAATTAATTTTTAATTTGTGAATTGTATAATAAAAAAGAGATCTTTTGTTTTTTTAACAAATGTGTATAAAAAATGTGGTTGAAAACAATTATAATTTCTGAATCTCACTTGTTTTTAGTTTTTAATTTTTGAAAACAATTGAATAGTAAAAATGATTCTTTTGTTTTTTTTTAAACAATTTGTATCTTAAAATGTTTAATTTGTTTTTAATTTTTAATTTGTGAATTGTATAATTAAAGAAAAGAATGTTTTCGTTTTTTAAACAAATGAGAATAAAAAAAAGTGGTTAAAAATAATTATAATTTCTTAACCTAACTTGTTTTTAGTTTTTAATTTTTGGAAACAATTGAATAATAAAAAATGATTGTTTTTGTCTTTTTTAAACAATTGAGTATATTAAATGCATTTCAAATAATTTGTTTCTTTAAATGTTTTTTATTTTAATTTTTTTGAATTGGATAATAAAAAAAATAATTCTTTCGTGTTTTTAAACAAATGAGTATAAAATAATGTGGTAAAAAAACAATTAAAATTTCTAAACCTCACTTGTTTTTAGTTTTTAATTTTTGAAAACAATTTTTTATCTTTTTTAAACAATTGAGTTTTAGAAAATGTCTTTCAAAGCATTTGTTTCTTTAAATGTTTAATACGTTTTTTATTTTTTCTTTGTGAATTCGATAATAAGAAAAATAATTATTATTTCGTTTTTCAAACAAATGAGTATAAAAAATGTTATTAAAGACAATTCTAATTTCTAAAACTTACTTTATAATAATAATAATATTTATTAACGGAAAATCCTATTTACAGATTTTTTTAATTTTCAATTTTTGAAAACAATTGAATAATAAAACATAATATTTTGGCTTTTTTAATCAATTGAATATAGATAATGTATTTCAAAACATTTATTTCTTTAAATGTTTAATTTGTCTTTACTTTTAATTTGTGAATTGAATGATAAATAAATTGATTATAAAAAATTATAGTTCAAAGCATTTGTTTTTTAATGTTAATTGTCGAGGATTTAAAAATGATGCAATATTTATATCATTTTTTTGTTTGTTTAAAAACAATTAAAGAATATATTTAAAAAAACGAATTCTTTTGTCTTTTTTAAACAAATGAGTATCAAAAAAATGTAGTTAAAAACAATTATAATTTCTAAACCACACTTGTTTTTTATAGTTATTTTTTCAAAACAATTGAATAATAAAAATGAATCCTTTTGTCGTTTTTAAACAATTGAGTATAAAAAATGTATTTGTTTTTTTAAACGTTTAATTTTGGCGTTTACTTTGTGGCGCATCTTGGATATTTTTTTTTTTTTTGTAATTTTTGTCTGTAAACAATTGAGAAATTTAACAAAACATTGTAATTTCGAAAGTGCTTCTTTAAATTTTTTTACTGAAAACAATTGAATAATTACGTAAGTAAAGCAATTTTAATTTTTAAATCAAATGGTTTGTTAAACAATTGAAGAATATAAAAAAGCATTTGTGCTTCTTCTAAACCGTTTATTTATTTATTTTTTGAAAACAATTGAATAATATAAAAGATACAATAGTCATCACTAAACTAAAATTTGTTTTTTTTGTTAAAATAATCAAAAGTAAACATATAGAAATAAATAATTTGATTTTTAATTTTTATAATTTGATTTATTCTTATTATTATTATTATTAATTTTGAGAATAATTAATAATGTGAAATTTTTATAATATCATTTGTTTTTATGAAATTTGAATTTGAAAACAATTGACGAATATATAAAAAACAGCAATTGTAATTTCTAAAGGAATTGTTTTGTTTCGAAATTTTTCTACAGTTTATTTGATTTTATTTAAATTTTTGAAAACTATTGAATAATAAAAGACATTTTTATTTATTTATTTATTTTGCTTTAACTTTCTTCCTAGCAAATACACATGAATATATAAAAAAATTATAATAAAAAATGTAGTTTAAATTTAAAGCATTTGCTTTAAATTTTTCTTTATATACATTGAAAATTTAAAAAAAAATCAATTTTTTTCTGAAAACAATTGAATAAAACAGAAACAAAAACGGTTGTAATTTCTAAATCAGCGTTTTTTTTTTAACGATTGGAGTAATAAGAAAAACAGTTGTGATTTCTAAATCATTTGTATTTTTTTAAATATTTCTGAAAAAAATTGAAAAATATTTAAAAAATACATTAGTAATTTGTTTTTTTAAATTAAATAATAACAACTTTATTGACGGGATTCACCCTATGTACATAAAAAAAATTAAAACCATTAGAAAATTGAAAAAAACAATCATAATTTGTTTTTTTAATAATATTTGAGAACAATTAAAGAATTGAAATTAAAAAGTGCAATGTTTATGTCAAATTTATTTTAAATTTTTGAAAATCATTGAGAAATATAAAAACAAACAAAAATTGTAGTTTATAATTTTTTTTTCACTTTTCTGAAATCATTTGAAAATTAAAAAAAAAAAAAAAAAAAAACAATAGTAATTGCAATGCATTTGTTTTTTTTTATTAAATGTATTAAAATAATTGAAAATTATATAAAAAGCATTCAGAATATGTTTTTTTTTACTTTTTGAAAACAACTGAAAGATAATTAAAAAATATATTTAAAAAAACATTCATAATATTTTTTTTTACTGTTTGAAAACAATTGAAATTGAAAAGTGATATAAAAACAAACAATAATTGTAATTTCTAAATCATCTGTTTTGTTTAAATATATATACAGGGTGAGTTTTTTTTAGTTCATGTTCTTTATGGGGATCTCAGAAACTATAACAGATAGCAAAACAGTTAAATGGGGAAAGAAGTGTAGATTTATGAGACGAATAAAATTCCACTTTCAAAGTTTTCGAAAAAGTCAAGGGTAACTAGATTTTTTGAAGTGTCAATTTTTTCAAATCAATATATCTCGGTTATTATAATAAATAGAAAAAAACTGTAAAAAACAAAGTTTTAGATAATTTTATGCAGATTAATAGAAAATAATCAGAAAATGTTTATCGCCATTATTTTTCGAGATATGACACAAACTTACATTTTTTTTAATGGAAACCATAGTTGGCTATCGCCTCAATTGAAAGTTATTTTTTTTTCTTTTTTATCCAATATGACATATGATATAGTTATTTCTAAAAATAAGTGAGTTATCGTTTTTTTATTTTTAAACAATTGAACAATAAATAAATAATTTGTTTTTTTTACAATTGATTAACATATTGATATTAACCATTGATAATGAGTACATAGTACTCGAAATGTACATCTGGTATTAATAAAAATAATAAGTGAAGTAAGGAATTTTATTTTCGTTTCATCATAATTGATTATATGAAAAATGTACTTTGAAGCATTTGTGTTTTTTATCTGTAAACAATTGGAACATTTAGAAAAACAGTTGCAATTTCCAAAGCTCTTTTGAAAAATTAAAAACAAAAACAAATTACTTTCAAAAGCGTTTTACTTTTTTCACTGTTGAAGATTATAAAAATGTAATTTCGAAAGTATTTAAAAAAAAAAAAACATGAAGAATAAGTAAAGCAATTGTAATTTCTCTTAATATTTAAGAATTAAAATGATCTAAATTTTTAGATCATTTGTTTTTTTTTCAAATTTTAAATGTTGGTGCGATTGAAGGGTGGAATAGTGTCCACCCATTCACTTTAAATATATTATACCACTATAAATTAAATACGAACCTCCTTACGGCTTCTCAAGGTCGCTTCAGAGGAGATTTTAGAATCGGTTAGTTCTTCCTACTAATGTCCAAATTAAGGACCTAATTGATGTTGGAGGTGGTTTAAACAATGAAAAAATTTTGTTTTTAAAACGGAAACGGAAACGTTCATAAAAATTATATTTATGCAAAAAAAACATTGTCCTAACCAAAAATAAATTCGTAATCCCAAGGTTGTTAATAATATTCACAAACCAACCGATATTATTCGGTCGAGTGGGCGTTGAAATTTATCGCGAATCTAACGGATTAGATTAAACGCAATTAATCTAATTGAAAAACGAAAAAAAAAAACGATTATATATCATTCGCGTCCGTTCCGGTATTGCTCCTACCCTTCAGAGGTATTCCCCCTCCTCCTCCACCTCATCCTCCCAGCCTCCAATCTGCTGTTGTTGTTTTTTTTTCTTCTTTCTTTCTTTATCGGACGGGCAATAAATTAATCATTAGGCCAGATTTATTGGTAAATAGTGATCTGTATTTCTTACAGTCTCGAGTATATTGAAACATTAGTCTTGTTCCGGCCGGAAGGGCCGTCGCCCTTTTTGCGCTAGCAGCCTGCGTCCATCCACTTAACTCCACGATGACGTTGAGGGATGACAACGTAACGCAATTTAATTTATAACGCCGCACCCAATTTTTCCAAGAGGGGTGGCCCCGGAAAACCGTCGCTATTAATAAACAGCCCCGCGGAACGACGACAAAGGGGCACAATCGCATGCAAATGGTCGCAATCTCGTACTGAATGGTTACGTAAAAAATTCATCGAAACGAATCGTTTGTCAAAAAATACTATAGAGGTGTTTAAAAAATAAAATTAAAAATTACATTATTTGTTTTTCAATCATTACAGACATTGTGATATTATTAAAAAAAAAACGCTGAATTTGTAGTGTTAGTGGTATATAAGTTATAGTAGTGTTTGGCTATCGACCACGTGGTCCATCCGCCGTGTGATTTGTGTGTATAAATGAGCTTGTTACTTTAAAGGATTGCCCCCGTCTTTCTAAAGCATTATTAATTGTATGTAAATACGCTGAATCCAAACCGGTCCATTTGTTTCACCAAGAGATAAGTAAGAAAATTATTCAATAAATAATTTTCTTACTTATCTCTTGGTGAAACAAATGGACCGGTTTGGATCAATTTTGTATCTCATCAGTGTAGCGCAGTTGAATTCAAGATAATAATAATTTTAATAATCACAATAAATGTCCATATTGTTTGTAAATGAACGTTTTTGGTAATAATTATTTATAGTAGAGGGTAAAATAGAGTATTTCAATTATATGATAATTAATTTAATTATTGCGATGCGGTCTAACTAACTTTGGAGTTGCGAGAATTGTCATGCTTTAAAGTTAAATAAAAACAGAGGGTGGATGAACACACATAGTCTGTGGCTCATACAAACAGAAGGACAAAACAAATAGAGAGACTTCAAATACGTATTGGATTTCCAGCAGGGGGAAATTGAGAAAAATTTTAATCTAATGATAAAACATTAATAAACACAATTACTCTCGATTAAGATAATCAGGCAAACTCTCGTGGAAGAAAACAAGCGCAGAGCCGTTTTCGTCTCGTTAGCGTCCGAGGCGGGGGCGGCGAAAGAAATTCGAAATGAAATTCCGGACGTACTTTGATGTTAATGAAATGTGCAGCCGGCCGAGCGGAGGGTGGTTTTTCTTTTTTTAAAAATGTTCACGCGCTCGCCGATTCTGATGCAAAAATTGACCTAATTATATCTCGGAAAAGGGCGGACGGGTGGGGATTTAATTACGCCTCCGTTAATTATTCCGATTAATTTTTAATTGGAATTCGATGAGAACGACAAACCAAACATTTGGATTGTGATTATCGCCCGGAACGTCGAGCGCAAGGAGGGTGGGGCTTTATTTTGACATCAAAAGATTTTATTGTGTCATAGAAATTTTTGAAAGGGTGTGGGTTTATTGTTTGAGACGGTGGCGTAGCGCACCTGGCTCTGAGGGGTGGAATGTTGTTTTCTTTCTTTTTTCAGAAAGGGGGGATTTTCCATCGATTCAGAGCATTACTGATCGCATTTGATGCGGGTAAATATCCATGAAGATGCCTCAGATTTCCCCAACGTCACGAAAACTCATCATAGATGGGATCGACAACATATATCCTATTAATCATTCAAATAAAATTATAAAACAGTAAATAATATTTTTTTAAAATATTTAATAAAAATTAATTACAGACAAATAACTTCAAGTACATATTTGTCTTATCTGTACTTTGGTTTGTTAATAAAGATGTTGTACAGGGTGATTCATTAAGGGTGGCCACTGACCGTATCTCGGAAACCGTATATCCTAGAATTTGGGGAAAAAAATTCTAATGACATAATCGGCTTTAAAATATTTTTAAATGCGTAGCTTTCCGCTAGGTGGCGCATTTTATCATTTGCATAATTAATTTGCGTTTTTTACAAAATATTACCGCACTAAGGCTATTGAAAATTATCAAAATTAGAAACTACTGTACTTGGTTTACAATTTTTGCTTAAGTCATTTTTTTCTATCACCTACAGTTAAGTGGTTGGGGAAGTATACTTTGATTTACAGAAAATGGTCTGTAACTTCCGTATACCTTAACCGATTTTCACGAGCTTAGGCTCAATGGAAAGAGTATTAGAAGTTGATTACAAAAATAAATAACATTAACACATTTAATCTATGCGCTGGCAACTGGAGCGCGTTATGTAACACTTAACCCTATTTATGTATTTTTCTCAGAAATATCAAATGGAATGATATAACTCGAAGCAGCTTACAAAAAAAGAAAATGAAATTACATATTGTTTCGTCAAAACCGCAAACTGATATCTCTTGTCATTCCAAAGATATTTAGATTTTTTAAATTTTCGTTGTTTTCGAAGTGTTAGTGTAAGTTGTAAGTGAAAACATACTGCTACAGTTACATTTCAAAAAAATATCAAGTTAAATCGAATGACACAATATTTATTAACATAATCAATGAAAAAAAAATACAAAAAACTAAAATTGATAACTGCACCTATTACTTAGTTATTTTAGGTACTCAAAATGTTTCCCATCTTTTGCTATGCACAAATTCAGTCTTTCTATAGTGGAATTGACACTAGCCTCAATTTCAGCACCAGAAATACCTCTTACTGCTTGCCGAATCCTTTCTTTCATATCCTCACGTGTAGTTGGACGTGTTTTAAAAACCAAATCTTTAATTCTACCCCATAAAAAGAAATCTAAAACCGTAAGATCTGGTGACCTTGCTGGCCATGGAAAAATACTTCCCCTTTCAATCCATTTATTTGAAAATACAATATCTAAATAATTTCGGACACCTGCGGCAAAATGTGCTGGGCAACCATCTTGTTGATAACACATGTCTAATCTGTTACGAATTGGAACATCTTCTAGGAGGATGGGCAAATATCTAAGTACCTTTGGCCCGTTAATTTTTCTTTAAAGAAAAAAGGTCCTATTATCTTCCTATTTAAAATACCACACCACACATTTATGCTCCAGCGATTTTGGTAATTGACTTCCCTCTGCCAGTGTGGATTTGTTTCTGACCAGTAGTGACTGTTGTGCAAGTTAATTTTACCAGAGCTTGAAAATGTAGCCTCATCCGTCCATAATATTGCAGATAGAAATTGTTGATTATCATTTAACATTCCTTTTAACCAGTTGCAATAATCTAGTCGTCGATCAAAATCTATGTCTTTTAACTCTTGATGTAAAACAACATGGTAAGGATGCATTTTATGTTCTTTTAGTATTCTATGCACCAAAGAATAATTTAATTCTAGATCCCTTGCAATTTCCCTAATACTTGCACGTGGTTCAGCGTTAACGTATGCCAAGACGTTAATAACATTTTCTTCATTTTGTCTTCTACGTACCCTATTTCTTACCGAAACAGGTTGAACATTGCCAGTTTTTCGTAATCCTTCTGCCAGTCCTTTAAAAACTTTTCTTGAATGACGCCGTCTTTCAGGAAATCGTAACCCATATTCTCTTTCAGCAATGACTGCATTTTGTAGACTTTCAAAATACACTGCTAGCATATCATATGCTTCTTCTATTGAAAAATAAAGCATTATAATAAAGTGATTTTTCAAACGGTCAAATTAACTTTGACAGCAACAACGAATTATAAATAAACAATCACAAAACAGAAATGTCATTTCCAAAGGTGACTTGATTACTTTTACAACATCGCCCAGGAAAATAGTTTGACATACTCGTAATGTTACAGCTTATCCATATAAAACCATTGAAGAAATTTTAAGGAATCTAGGATAAAATTTCACTCTAGAAGGACTGAATTTGTATAGGTACAGCAAATAAGGGGAAACATTTTGAGTTTCTAAAATAACTAGATAATGGGTGCTTTTAGAAATTTCAGCGTTTTGTAAATTTCTGTTATGGGTAATAAGTTTTATTATTTTTCATTAATTATGCTAATAAATATTGTTGTCATTTGTTTTTACATGACGTTTTTTATAAAAGTAACTTTAGCCATATATTTTCCTTACAGGGTGAACCAACACTTCGAAAACAACTAAAATTTAAAAAATCTAAATATCTTTGGTATGACAAGAGATATCAGTTTGCGGTTTTGACGAAACAATATGTAATTTCATTTTCTTTTTTGTAAGCTGCTTCGAGTTATATCATTCCATTTGATATTTCTGAGAAAAATACATAAATAAGGTTAAGTGTTACATAACCCCCTTTAGTTGCCAGCGCATAGATTAAACGTGTTAATGGTATTTATTTTTGTAATCAACTTCTAATACTCTTTCCATTGAGCCTAAGCTTGTGAAAATCGGTTAAGGTATACTGAAGTTACAGACCATTTTCTGTAAACAAAAGTATACTTCCCCCACCACTTAACTGTAGGTGATAGAAAAAAATGACTTAAGCAAAAATTGTAAACCAAGTACAGTAATTTCTAATTTTGATAATTTTCAATAGCCTTAATGCGGTAATGTTTTGTAAAAAAACGCAAATTAATTATGTAAATGATAAAATGCGCCACCTAGCGGAAAGCTAAGCATTTAAAAATGTTTTTACGCATTTTCTTTTGACCGATTATGTCATATTAATTTTTTCCCCCAAATTCTAGGAGATAAGGCCGGTGGCCACCCTTAATGAATCACCCTGTATATATATAACTTCAAAACGGCGGAAGGACCACGCGATCGCTAGCCAAGCGCTACTACGACTAACTTCAAGAATATTAATTTACGTTGAAAATTTTTTTGACTCAATTTGTTTTAATCGTAAATTCACTTACTTCTGTATTAAAAAAAAAACTGAAGTGACGAAAATTCAGCATTTGATTTCGGAATTAAAATCTGATTTAACCTTTCCGATGTCAACTTCACCTCTTCGCCCCGTTTAAGTAGATCAAACGTAACGATTACGTATGTATATATATATAGCTACGTCCCGAATGCACTTTTAGAAAATTGAAAAGGCCGAGAGGAGAGGAGTTTGGTTCGAGGGAAGTCCATTAAATTTTAATAGAATTTCAGATGTCCCGAAAAGTGGAAATCCGCATGATTATTTAAAACGTTTCCGGCGGGGTGGGCGCCCTTATTAAATTAAATCCGGGAGGACGCGACAGGTAAAATTTCGATGCCGGAATATTTTGATCGCGGGTTGTTTTTTGAAATGTTTTATTATAATATAATTTTATCGCGAAATGATGTTTATACGCGCGCTGGAATTTTTTAATTGGCTGAATTAGGGCGCGAGTTAAAGAGGATGCAACAAATTACTCCTCGTTAGCAAATGTACTAAATCAATTCGTTCGAATTGAGGCGGTTTAATCTTTTCTTTTTTTAATTAGCCTCATCAACTTCATTTAATTATTCTTGAAGACTTCATTACTCATCCATGTATTAATTTAAATAATATATATTTCCTTACTTCTTCTTCTTAAAAGATTTAAAAACATAATACCATTGTTCAACATTATTCAAAGCTGAGAAAAAAATCTTTAATTATTCTTGAAAGATGCTGTTTATAAAAAAACATTTTTTTACCTGTTGGTAATTTTATTTTGATCATGATTAAATCAATTTACTACAAATACCAGTTTACACACAGGTGTTACCAGATTAAACAGACAAAGCGTAACCATCAGCAACAGCAGCGGTAGCAGCATCGGTTTTGTAGATTAATCAGGATACGAATTAATTTCGTGTTCCATTGAAGCAATAGTCATTGTCGCGAACAATAAAGGGGCTAATGGCCGGGGTGGGCGCGCACTGATGATTATTTAAAACTGGCGGAGCCATCCGCAATTTTTCCACTAATGAAAGCCAGCAAAAGTTTCATCCCTTATTACCCATCCGCCAGCATTTAAACGAAGCGATAATTTACATCCAACTACTCGCACAGCTCGAAACAATTCATTTACATGGAAGCTGAAGACTCCATTATAGCCCGGAATTAATATGAAATTTTCGCATTATAACGCCGGAAGGAGATAATTAATCATTTGCATTTCATTCTTGGCGGTTTGCATATCGTTATTGGAAACTCATCAACATCATCAAAAATTTAAACATCACCATCCCTTACATAAACTCACTCACTTAAGGAGCATTTATTATAAATTAAATAAATTGGTTGCGTGTGAACCTTAGGGTCCTTAAATTCTCTTCTCGTTCCCTCTCAAGAGGAACATGTATCTGCGTCAATTTACAAGTTAAACAGTCCAATTTATTCATTAGGTCTACTTAGGGCGGAACGTTCGTTAGTTGCCTAGAAGGATTTACCTACACGCTGAGCGAGATGGATGGACGAGGGTGGTTGGACCTAGTCGTCTACTCTTCTACTCATCTGATACAGCACCATAAAAAAAGTTGCTGCTAATGCAATTTTAATTAAAAAATGGTAATTAACTTGTCGAGTGAGCACTTCATATGGAGCGGAATGAAAAATGCGAGTGGAAGGGAAATTTATCCCTTTTTGTATCATTTTTTTCCCGTCCAACTCGTCCAGTAGTTTATTAATGTTAAAACTTAAACCAACTTACACTGTGGAAGCTTCATTACGTTCAAATTTATTACTTCATACTTAGAATCGAATTTACTATTAAAAACTTAATTTACACAGAGGAAGCTTCATTAAATTCAAAATTCAATTCACACAGTGTGGCTTCAAACAAGTGAATATGAATTTTCAGCATATATCAGCCTCATCAGTTAATATATTGTTTTTTCTTAATATTGAAAATGGATTAACAATCGATCAATAGAATCTTGAAGCTTTATTTGCTTAAAATTTATTATTTCTTTAAGTATTGTTTCAAAACAAACGTAAACTTTATTATTATTAATAATAATAATATAGCATCTCAAGAAATAAGGTTTTTCTTATTACTTTCACTCTTAGACCTAATACTGCAACCATTCTCCTCCTCAGATCTAATCTTGAAAAACATAAGGATAAGGAAGTGAAGTTAGTGTTATTTTCATAAAGATAAGAGATTTAAGCTTTTGAATTAAAAAAAATATATTACAACTAATAAAATCTTAAAGTACGTCACGTATTCTTCTACTTCTTGATGGTATTATAGGAAAACTAATAAACAAACGAAATTATGCAGGATATTACAGTTCTAAAACGTAAATCCACCATTTGCAGGTAATGCGTCCCCCGAATGCGCTCCCTCAAATTACTTAATCAAGCCGCGTACATTAAAATCCTCCAATAAAGTCCAGAATTGAATTACTGGCGCAGTCACCCTCACCCCCTATCATAACTCGCAGGGTTTAATGCGAACGCTAGGTATAGTTCGGCCTGGCTTCTTTCAAAAGGCGATAACATTCAGCCGTTATTATTTTTTTTCTTCTTCTTGTGCTGGTGGGAATTCGTTCGAATTAAAAATAGACGTCGTCGTCGTCGTCGGTGAACTACGTCATAAACTTGAAGCTTTATCAAAACCAACCGTACTCGCTATATTTAACCGTTACGTCTACATAGTTATCTTTTCCATACATCATTAAACATCGTTCTAAAAAATGAATTCATTTTGTGTACGAATTATATATTTAAGGAGTTTCATCAATGAGCACAAGGCAAATGCAATATTGCAATGCAATATATAGATTTACCGTTTGAAACCTTACAAAAACTATAATTATTAGTTAATATTCTACAATGTAAAGGACTTAATACATTTTTATAATTTAGACTTTCTTCATAAAACACGTTAACATCATAACTTTTATTTGCAATTAAAAATCAAGTCGGCGTTCTTTTAAGGTCATTAGTTCGCCCTTCTCCCCCTTCTATTGTACAACCTCCTTTCTTAACTGTGCAATTTTTTATTTCGAATTTCCGGCCGATTTGCATTCCGTTCGTGCGGGCCCGGCTTATTCAAAACAATTATTTTAATCCGGCGGCTGCCGGAAAAGGCACAACAATACCGGCCACCGGCAATAAAAGGGATTTATAAGATTTTTGCCGGTGCGGCGGGGTGGTGTGGGGTTCGGACGACACAATTCACCGAAGATAAGATTAAGATTTATAGCGATTCCGCCCCCCCGGCTTAAGCCGATCCCCTCCCTCCTCTCTTTTGCTCTCCTCCCGCAACCCGGCTTAAATCCATCTGCATTTGTACGTAAAGATCCTCTATATACCCCATTTTCTGCACCGCAAAGTGTAAGAGATAATTTATAATCCCGCTATACGAATTCGTGATGAAGAAGTCCTCCACGGCCGGGGAGGAAACGGGGGGCGCATCTGTTTGTTCCGCTCGTTATCATCCGTCAAGTATTTTATATACTTAAATGCAAGAAATATCAACTACTCATCAAAATATATACAATTGCATCAATTAAATTTAATTATACAATTCAGACCAGATAGAATTTAGGAAAACATCATTAAAAATTATTTGAAATTTTTTTTTGAATAAATCTATTAAATTTTACAATAATTTTGTTTGTTTACGTTTTACAACTTTTAATTAAAACCCTCGCTTATGTTTTACTGGTTGGAGGGTGGGATAGAGGCCACCCACCCACCCTACATATACATGATAACTTTAATTGCTAATCGTTGATGATTTTGCTGCTAAAAACAATCGAACCGTTTATGTTATATAAAATTAAACAAATTCAAAATTTAAGTTTAAATATAAATGACCTTCTATAGATAATCTTATCTAATTTAGATTTAAAGTCTGCCCACCCACCATGCATCAAATATTATTGATTTACTCGCTCAAAAATTTTACCTTTTGAATTTCTTTTTTGTTCAAAAAGTTTTGTAATTAATTTTGCTGCAAACCGCGAGACGATCAGCAATTGAAATTTATATGTATATGTAGGGTGGGTGGGTGGCCTCTATCCCACCCTCCAATAATTAAAACATCATCAAACATTATTTGTGAAATTTGTATGAATAAATCTCTCAAAATTGCAATTATTTTGTATATTTATATTTTACAACTTTTAATTAAAACCCTCGCTTATATTTTATTGATTGGAGGATAGGATAGAGGCCACCCACCCACCCTACATATATATGATAACTTTAATTCCTAATCGTTGATGATTTTCATGCTAAAAACCATCAAACCCTTTATGTATTAAAAAATAAAACCAAATCAAAATTAAAGTTTAAATATAAATGACTTTCTGTAGGTAATCTTATCTAATTTAGATTTAAAGTCGCCCCACCCATCATTCATCAAATTTTTACTAATTTACTCACTCAAAAAATGTACCCTTTTAATTTCTTTTTTATTCAAAAAGTTTTGTAATTAATTTTACTGCAAACCGCGAGACGATCAGTAATTGGAATTTATATGTATATGTAGGGTGGGTGGGTGGCCTATATCCCACCCTCCAATCAGTAAAACATCATCAAAAATTATTGAAAACTTTTATAAATAAATCTCTAAAAAATTGCAATTATTTTATGTTTATTTAAGTTTTGCAGATTTTAATTAAAATCCTTGCTTATGTTTTACTGGTTGGAGGGTGGAATAGAGGCCACCCACCCACCCTACATTTACATGATAACTTTAATTACTAATCGTTGATGATTTGGCTGCTAAAAACAGTCAAACCCTTTATGTAATAAAAAATGAAATCAAATCAAAATTTAAGTTTAAATACAAATGACTATATATAGCTAATCTTATCCAATTTAGATTTAAAGTCTGCCCACCCATCATGAATCAGATTTTTACTAATTTTCTTACTCAAAAATTTTACCTATTGAGTTTCTTTTTTATTCAAAAAGTTTTGTAATTAATTTTATTGCAAACCGTGAGACGATCAGTAATTGAAATTTATATGTACCATATATGTAGGGTGGGTGGGTGGCCCGTATCCCACCCTCCAATCAGTAAAACCATCAAAAACTATCCCATCCTCCAATCAGTAAAACATAAGCAAGGGTTTTAATTAAAAGCTGTAAAATATAAATAAACAAATTAATTGCAATTTTTAGAGATTTATTCATTAAAAAAAATCAAATAATGTTTGATGATGTTTTACTGATTGGAGGGTGGGATAGAGGCCACCCACCCACCCTACATATACACAAAAATTTTAATTACTGATCGTCGCGCGGTTTGGAGTAAAATTAATTACAAAACTTTTTGAATAAAAAAAGAAATTAAAAGGTATAATTTTTGAGTGAGGAAATAAATAAAGTTTTAATGCACGATGGGTGGGCAGACTTTAAATCTAAATTAGATAAGATTAGCTATAGAAAATCATTTATATTTAAACTTCAATTTGGATTTTTTAAAGTTTTTTATTACATACAAGGTTTTATTGTTTTGTAAACAGCAAAATCATCAATTAGTATTTAAAGTTATCATGTATATGTAGGGTGGGTGGGTGGCCTCTATCCCAGTTAAAATATAAGTGACTTTCTATAGCTAAACTTATCTAATTTAGATTTAAAGTCTGCCCACCCATCGTGCATAAAAATGTTATTAATTTCCTGACTCAAACATTTTATCTTTTGAATTTCTTTTTATCCAAAAAGTTTTGTAATTAATTTCACTGCAAACCGCGAGACGATCAGCATTTGAAATTTATGTGTATATGTAGGGTGGGTGGGTGGCCTCTATCCCACCCTCCAATCATTAAAACATCATCAAAAATTATTAATTATTTTCTGTTTATTTATATTTTAAAACTTTTTATTAAAACCCTCGTTTATGTTTTACTGATTGGAGGGTGGGATAGAGGCCACCCACCCACCCTACATATACATGATAACTTTAATTCCTAATCGTTGATGATTTTGCTGCTAAAAACGATAAACCCTCTGTGTAATAAAAAATAAAACAAAATCAAAATTTAAGTTTAAGTGCAAATGTCTTTAGAGAGCTAATCTTATCTAATTTAGATTTAAGTCTGCCCACCCATCATGCATCAAATTTTTACTAATTGACTCTCTCAAAAATTTACTTTTTTAATTTCTTTTTTATTCAAAAAGTTTTGTAATTAATTTTACTGCAAACCGTGAGACGTTCAGTAATTGAAATTTATAAGTATATGTAGGGTGGGTGGGTGGCCTCTATCCCACCCTCTAATCAGTAAAACATCATCAAAAATTATTTGTGAAATTTGTATGAATAAATCTCTAAAAAATGCAATTATTTTGTGTTTATATTTTACAACTTTTAATTAAAACCCTCGCTTATGTTTTACTGACTGGAGGGTGGGATAGAGACCACCCACCCACCCTACATATACATGATAATTTTAATTGCTAATCGTTGATGATTTTGCTGCTAAAAACAATCAAACCCTTTATGTAATAAAAAATAAAACAAAATCAAAATTTAAGTTTAAATATAAATGAATTTCTATAGCTAATGTTATCTAATTTCGATTTAAAGTCTGCCCACCCATCATGCATCAAATTTTTGTTAATTAACACACTCAAAATTTACTTTTAATTTTTTTTATTCAAAAAGTTTTGTATTTAATTTTACTGCAAATCACGAGACGATCAGTAATTGATTTTTATATGTATATGTAGGGTGGGTGGGTGGCCCCTATCCACCCTCCAATTAGTAAAACATCATCAAAAATTATTTGAAATATTTGTATGAATACATCAATTAAAAATTTCTTTGTGGCCTAATCAGATTATTCGCTTGATCGAACTTTTTACTTCTGTTTTATCTTCCAATCCAGTTTTTCTTTACCGAAATACTATTTTTTAGTTCGGCTCTCTTGGTCTAATACCGTTTGTTTTTTTAGTTTTTTTCACTCAAGCCAGTTTTTACTTTGGTATTTCCCGCCTAATCTACGTTTTATTCGCTTTCTTAGCTTGAATTTTATTTGCCTACTAAAATTCCTCGCCTGAATTAGCTTTTTACTTCGGTTTTATTGGCCTCCTCCAGTTTTTGAAGGAACCTAGTTTTTCTTACTTCGGTTTCTATGGCTTTTCAAGTTTTTTTTTTGGCTTTTTCACATAAGTCACCTTTGATTTCAATATTTTTTTGCCTAATCCAGGTTTTCTTCAGTTTCTTGGCCAAATCCTGTCTTCTTTCACTTGGTTATTCTAAACCTAATTCAGTTTTCTTCCCCCAGTATAGCTTTTCTTTGGTTTCTTTGGTCTCTTATCTGTTTTTAACTTTCGATTTTCTTTAATGCTTCGGTTTTCTTGACCCAATATTGTTTTTCTTTATAGGTTTCTTCCGAAACCTACTATATTTTACTTGTACTCCTTTAGCTTCATACAGGTTTTTTATTGTTGATATGAATATCCAAGAACAGACGTTGTAGAATCAATACTGAATGAATTTATGGGACAGTAGTGGTCCTTAAAATTAATTTAGCATTGACGTTTGCGTAATCAACAAACTTTTTGCTTAATGTACAATGTACCTTCATGATTGCGCGGAATTGATTCGTTACAATCGACGTACAACTAATCCAAACTCCAGTTACAACTTTCATCGGCATCTGTGTACCGGTAGAACTAGTTGAAATAAACTCGGCGCATGTATTTCCATTACCTAGCAGGCAACAATATCAAAAGTTAGGAAGCAGGAAAACGCCGACGTTTATTACGCGGTAGCAAAAATATATATAACGAACGTACAGAATTCCCCGCGCCGTTTGTCAACCAATCACGACCAGACGACGAATCGCACTTCATTCCTCTCCTCGGCTGCTCGGAGTCCATGGGGCGGAAAATAAGGGGATGCGGCGCTGATGGCCTCGATCTGAATAAAATATATTGTTCCGCCGGTTTGTAAATGCCCGATGATGATGTTGATTACACGGTCGACGCACCTAATAAATTCAGTGCGATTTTCTTTTTAAATCATGAAAACCAATTGCCGGCTAGATCGATTAATGTTTAATGTTTAATTATTGTGCGCTGTCGAAATTAATTGCTATGATTTGACGTAACCGATAAACCGATAACCGGAAATTATCCACCACAAAAGCTACGATTATAATAACTGATATGTTAAAGTAACTGTAGTGTATATGAAAATGATGTGATTGATGGGGTTTGGCCAGAATTTAACGAACACAATTACCACTAAGGTTTAATTAAAATTACAGTTGTTCATTGTTAATTATTACCATTCATTGTTCTTTAAAAAAAAGTTGAATAGAACAAGTCATTCAATGTTAATACTCCAAGATATTTATATATTTTAAGATTGTAATTCTCTTTACGTTCCTGAAGTTTCCAAAATTGCCCAAAATTGTTACCACATAAGATTTTGCTACTTATATATTTATTTCCTTAGTTTAACCAATAAAGACAATAAAGAATTGAGCAAAAATTATTTCACCAATTACCTTCCAAACATTCCTCATTGCCAAAATCATTCAAAATTATAATTCCACAAATGAAAATTAGTTCATTGCTTCAGATGACTATTTTCCTTCAATTAACTCTACATTTTTTATGTTGTAAGCCTCACATAATTACCTTTTGATACATGTACAACTATAGAAAAATTATTTGAAGTATTCTACATTGCCAAAATTGTCCAAAATTTCAACTGAAGTTACAAATTATTATTAAATCATTGAAACATACTCAATTTTTATTTAGGTACAAAATCCATCGCACTTAATCGATCAAACTACATTATTATTACAAAAACATCGCTATTGTTTTTTTTTTGGCGTTATCAGTACATCATCGCACAATCTCCGTTATTTTGATGATGATTCGTTTTTTTTTCTCTTATTTTTTATCAAACTGCGCAATTTCGAATGCAAATATTTGCCGAGAGAATTTCGACGGCCGTATTCCGTTGCGTAACGCGATTTTATTGGTATTTTGTTTACTGCGCGGCGATGGAAAGAGCGAGGCCTGAATATTATTATTGTATAAATAAGAAATTAATGCAAATTTCGCAAAACATCGGCGCCGACATTGGATTTTCACGTAAACTTCTACCTTTTTTATATACGTGCATATTATATTTCTTTTCACAAAAGTGTTGTTTTCGTTATGGATTTCGATATGATAATTGCGGACGTTAAACATTGGACTTTGGAACGTGCATTTTTCAGGTAATTAAAACACGACCTTTACACCTGAGCGTGTGTGTGTAACCGTGGGAGCGTTTCGATAATGAATGGTGTCGTTTCGCTCAATTTTGAAAACGTTATGAAAGTGCGAACGCTCTATTTATTATCTACGTAAGGTGGTGATGATGACGATGATGATGATTAAAGGTCAGTTATAAATTTATTATAATTGACGGCTGTGTAAAATAAAATAAATCCTAGACATCAAAGTAAAATAACTTTTTCAATTTGTTCGCAAACAAGAAATGTTAGAATTGATGTTCAAATAAAATTTGATCAAAATGTACACTAATTGATGTTCATGTAAAAACAATCTTCAAACAAAAATCCTTGACCTAATAAAGCAAATGGAATTGTTTAAAGAAACTTAATCTCAATTAAAAAAAATGAAATTGGTTAAAGAAAATTAATCTCAATTAAACAAATGTATTTTTTTTAATTCTTAATCAGAAAAAATGTTATACAATCATGCAGTAGAAGAATTGAAGATTGTTTATGTCGATAGCAATTGTATTTCTAATTTTAAAACAATTTTGAAAGTGCAAGATTTTCAAAATACAACGTTGACTTATTAAAATTGGATTTTTTTAAAACTCAGAGTAGTATTATAAAACTTTTGAAGAAAACTGGAAAGTATAAAAAATGACAAGTAAATTGGTAGTGTTTCAAGTCGATAGCTTTTGTTTTTCTATTTTTTAAACAACATTAAAATTGAATGATTTTAAAATACAACAGTGGTAAATTAAAATAGGATTTTTTCAAAATTTAGGCTATAATTTTGGAAAATTTGAAGAAAATCTTAAAAGTAGAAGAAACACCAAGTGAATGTATAGTGTTTCAAGTCGATGGCATTTGTTTTTCTGGGTTTAAAACAGTTTCGGAAATGCCTATTTTAAATGAGATAGTTTCAAAATTAAATTCAGGATTTTTGAAAAATTAAACAAAATCATAAAATAGCTTTTGTTTTTCTATATTTAAAAACAATTTTGAAAGTGCATTATTTGTGGCATATTAAAATTGAATTTTTTCAAAACTAAGGGTAGGAATTCAAAAGAAGACAATTGAAGACAATTGGAAAATAGAAAAAAATAACAAATAAATTGGTGGTATTTTCAAATCGATAGCTTTTGTTTTTATAATTTTTTTAAAACAATTTTGAAAGTGTAATATTTGAAAATTCAACAGTGGCATATTAAAATGAGATTTTTTCAAAACTGAGATCGAGATTTTGAAAAATTTGAAAAAAACTGGAAAGTAGAAAAATAACAAGTGCATTGGTAGTGTTTCAAGTCGATTGCTTTTGTTTTTCTATTTTTTTAATCATTTTAAAATTTAATTATTTTAAAATACAACAGTGGTAATTTTAAATGCGATTTTTTTTAACGTAGAATAGAATTTTGGGGGAAAAATTAATACAATTGTAATCTAGAAGAAATGTCATATAAACTATGGCTTTGGTTTTTCTGGCAATAAAACAAATTTGAAAGTGCAGGATTTGAAAATAAAACACTGGTAATTTAAAATACAATTTTTTAAAAATTCAGCCTAAAATTTTGGAGAATTTGAAGAAAATCTTAAAGTAGAAGATACATCAAGTCGATTTATAGTGTTTCAAGTCGATGGCTTTTGTTTTTCTGGTTTTAAAACAATTTCAGAAATGCTTGCTTTGAAAATGCAACAGTGGTGATATAAAAATGGGATTGTTTTAAAATTAAAATTAGAATTTTTGAATAATTGAACAAAATCGTAAAATAAAAGAAATAATGCATCGGTTTGTGGTATTTCGAATCGATAGCATTTGTTTTTTTAAATTTAAAACAATTTTGAAAGTATAGGATTTGAAAATATAACAGTGGCACATTAAATGAAATTTTTGCAAAACTCAGAGTGGAATTTTGAAAAAAATTAAGAAAATTGGAAAGTAAAAAAACTAACAAGTGAATTGGTAGTTTTTTCAAGTCGATAGCTTTTGATTTTCTATTTTTTTAAACCATTTTAAAATTGCATTATTTTAAAATACAACTATGGTAATTTAAAATGGGATTTTTTCAAAACTCGCACTAAAATTTTAGAAAATTTGAAGAAAATCTTAAAGTAGAAGAAACACCAAGTGAATTTATAGTGTTTCAAGTAGATAGTTTTTGTTTTTCTAGTTTTAAAACAATTTCAGAAATGCCTACTTTGAAAAAGCAATTGTGGTGATATAAAGTTGGATTTTTTCAAAATTCAAATTATTAGGATTTTAGAAAAATTAAACAAAACCGTAAAATAAAAGAAATAATGTGTGGATTTGTGCTTTTCGAAATCGATAGCTTTTGTTTTCATATGTTTTTAAAACAATTTTGAAAGTGCATTAATTAATAATTCAACAGTGGCATATTAAAATGGCATTTTTTCAAAACCCAGAGTGGGATTTTCAATAATTTGAAGACAATTGGAAAATAGAAAAAATGACAAATAAATTGGTAGTATTTTTAAATCGATAGCTTTTGTTTTTGTAATTTTTTTAAACAATTTTGAAAATGTATTATTTGAAAATGCAACACTGGCATATTAAAATGGGTTTTTTTCAAATCTCAGTGTGGAATTTTGAAAAATTTGATGAAATTTGGAAAGTAGAAAAAGTAACAAATAAATTGGTTTTATTTTTAAATCGACCGCTTTTGTTTTTCTATTTTTTTAAAGCATTTTAAAATTGAATTATTTTAGAATACAACCGTGGTAATTTAAAATAGGATTTTTTTTTAAAGTTCAGACTAAAATTTTAGAAAATTTGAAGAAAATCTTAAAGTTGAAGAAACGCTTAAAGAATTTATAGTGTTTCAAGTTGATAGCTTTTGTTTTTCTGGTTTTAAAACAATTTCGGAAATGCTTACTTTGAAATTGCAACCGTGATGGTGTAAAAATGGGATTGTTTCAAAATTAAAATTAGGATTTTTGAAAAATTGAACAAAATCGTAAAATACAATAAATAATGCGTCGGTTTCGGGTATTTAAAACCGATAGCTTTTGTTTTTCTATATTAAAAAACAATTTTGAAAGTGAATGATTTGGAAATGCAAAGGTGGGATATTAAAATGAAATTTTTTCAAAACTCAGAGAAGGATTTTGAAAAATTTGAAGACAATTGGAAAATAGAAAAAATGACAAATAAATTGGCAGTGTTTTCAAGTCGATAGCTTTTGTTTTTCTATTTTTTAAATCATTTTAAAATTGCATAGTTTTAAAATATAACAGTGATAGTTTAAAATGGGATTTTTTGAAAACGTAGAGTAAAATTTTGGAAAATTTGTAGAAAACCTTAAAGTAGAAGAAATACCAAGTGAATTTATAGTATTCCGAGGTGATGGCTTTTGTTTTTCCAGTTTTAAAAACAATTTTGAAAATGCTTAATTTTAAAATGCAAGAGTGGCGGTTTAAAGTGTAATTATATCAAAATTCAAATTACGATTTTTGAAAAATTGTACAAAATCGTAAAATAGAAGAAATGATGTGGGGATTTGTGATATTTCAAATCGATAGCTTTTGTTTTTCTATATTTAAAAACAATTTTGAAAGTGAATGATTTGGAAATGCAAAGGTGGGATATTAAAATTAATTTTTTTCAAAACTCAGAGAAAGATTTTGAAAAATTTGAAGACACATGGAAAATATAAAAAATGACAAATGAATTGGCAATGTTTTCAAGTCGATAGATTTTGTTTTTCTATTTTTTAAATCATTTTAAAATTGCATTGTTTTAAAATATAACTGTGATAGTTTAAAATGAGATTTTTTGAAAACGTAGAGTAAAATTTTGGAAAATTTGTAGAAAACCTTAAAGTAGAAGAAATACCAAGTGAATATATAGTGTTTCAAGTTGATGGCTTTTGTATTTCTAGTTTTAAAAACAATTTTTAAATGCTTAATTTAAAATGCAAGAGTGGCGGTTTAAAGTGGGATTATATCAAAATTCAAATTACGATTTTTGAAAAATTGAACAAAATCGTAAAATAGAAGAAATGATGTGTGGATTTGTGATATTTCAAATCGATAGCTTTTGTTTTTCTATATTTAAAAACAATTTTGAAAGTGAATGATTTGAAAATGCAAAGGTGGGATATTAAAACAAATTTTTTCAAAACTCGGAGAAGGATTTTGAAAAATTTGAAGACACTTGGAAAATATAAAAAATGACAAATAAATTGGCAGTGTTTTCAAGTCGATGGCTTTTGTT
Source organism: Ontholestes murinus (assembly GCA_963969525.1). Classification (NCBI taxonomy): domain Eukaryota; kingdom Metazoa; phylum Arthropoda; class Insecta; order Coleoptera; family Staphylinidae; genus Ontholestes; species Ontholestes murinus. The sequence continues at coordinate 7,131,473 of OZ018387.1, forward strand.
TTTCTATTTTTTAAATCATTTTAAAATTGCTTTGTTTTAAAATATAACAGTGATAGTTTAAAATTTGATTTTTTGAAAACGTAGAGTAAAATTTTGGAAAATTTGTAGAAAACCTTAATGTAGAAGAAATACCAAGTGAATTTATAGTGTTTCAAGGTGATGGCTTTTGTTTTTCCAGTTTTAAAAACAATTTCGAAAATGCTTAATTTTAAAATGCAAAAGTGGGATTATATCAAAATTCAAATTACGATTTTTGAAAAATTCAACAAAATCGTAAAATATGTGGATTTGTGGTAATTAAAATCGATAGCTTTTGTTGTTATAATTTTAAAACAATTTTGAAAGTGCATGATTTGAAAATTGAACGGGGGCATATTAAAATTAGATTTGTTCAAAACATGGAGTGGGATTTTGAAAATTTTTAAGAAAATAGGAAAGTAGAAAAACTAACACGTGAATTGATAGCTTTTTCAAGACGATAGCTTTTGTTTTTCTATTTTTTAAACCATTTTAAAATTGAATTATTTTAAAATACAACAGTGGTAATTTAAAATGGGATTTTTTCAAAACTCAGGCTAAAATTTTGGAAAATTAGAAGAAAATCTTAAAGTAGAAGAAATACCAAGTGAATTTATAGTATTTCAAGGTGGTAGCATTTGATTTTTTACTTTATAAAACCATTTTGAAAATGTATGATTTAAAAATGCGACCAAGGCAATAAACTTTTATTCCAAAAATGTTTCTTGAATTAAAGCTTCTTATTTAATTAATTTCATTTTTAAGACCAACAAATCCTACGTTGTCTAATTGTAGTTATTTACTTGTAATACACTTGACAAAAATTATTTTTTCAAACTTTCTCAGTGACACATTCGTCCAAATTTATAATGCCATGAGTAGAATTATTTTGTCAAACTTCCCAATGTTCCTCATTGACAAAATCGCCCAAAAATTATAATCCAATGAGTTTAAGTGTAACAAAAAAACTTTTATTTGTTTGACCTAGAGCAAAATTGAACAAAAAATGTCAAATTTGATGTTGAAATTATAGTTCAATAATTCCAACATCAAATTTGACATTTATTGTTCAATTTTGCTCTAGGTCAAGTATAAAAAAGTTTTTTTGTTACATTAACACTCATGGGATTATAATTTTTGGACGATTTTGTCGATTCATTTCTCGTGAGGAAAATGAAGGCGTTGGAAAAAAGAAAAAAATCAGGCCCGGATGTTCCGTATATTTTTAGATCGTATTATTATTTTGTTTATTGTGGCGAGCGTGTGCTGCTGTTGCTGCTGCTGTCATAGGAGGAGGTGGAGGAGGAGGAGGAGAATCCGGAACGTTTTAATAACATTCAATGCCGCAGGTTCGTCGTCCTCTCTAGATATATATTTTTTTTCGTTTGAGCGAAAATAGCCGGTGAAATTCGGTATAACAAAGAGAAGTTCTTTTTTGAACCTATCAAAAAACTTCTTCTTAAGTTATTAAAAAGAGATAAGAGACTTTAAAATTAGAAAATGTGTTTAAGTTCTTTTTTCTGTATCAAAAGCTTTTGCGTATATTATTGAAAAGAGATAAGTTGTTCAATTGAATTACGTGAAGATACTTCAAGATTTGTACTCTTAATTGTGGACAAGCGAACTCCTGCAGTATCATAAATAGGTTTTTTACCTGAACCGAATTTTTCTAATTTCAAAATCATTTTGATTTGACGAATAAATCACTAATGACCTTTCTTCACACTTTTGGTAATTCAAATAAAACTGTGAAGAAAGGTTATTAGTGCTTTATTCGTTAAATCAAAGAGATAAGTTAATCTTGAAAATAGAATTTAAAAAATAAAATAAAATTATTTCTAATGAAACACTTCGTGATTTTTCAAATATATTACATCAAGAAAAAAAAAACTAAGTGCTTCAGTTTCAGTAAGTAGGATGATGTAACTGATATCGAAAGAAAAATATATTGTATTAATACGAAGAGAACATAAAGATTTTTTGCTGATGGAAAAACATTTTTAGGGTAATTTGCTTCTCTAGGTATTTACCTTCGATACAATTGTTGATTGATTGCACATTATAATATAGAAGAATACGTTACAAGAAGAGAAAACTTAAATTTCATCGAAATTATTATTCCAATTTATCATTCAGAATTGCTAAGAAAAATAAATATGTTTCATATTTCACTATATTGATTACGATTTGCATTTGTTTGTAGGGTGGTGGGGGGGATGAGGTGCGTATTGGAAATGAAATACGACCTCTCAATTTTCCCACGGCACACACACACATATATATTTATATTTATATATATATATATATATATATATATATATATATATATATATATATACAAAATAAGAGTGTCCATCCATCATATCGAAATCAACCCCGTCGTTTGATTTCTACCCCGATCTATCATTTTAATTGTCGCTGCGTCGCTCTCTTGTTTTATTTTTATTTTTTGCTGTGTGTTAAGCCCGCAATTGGACGATCAATCTTAATGAGGCCCCGACCGCCTCCCGTTCTCTTAGTGGGGGGGGTGGGCGCGAAAGATAATTCTAATCGAGAGGTGCAAACCTACCGAATTCTCACTCACCACCACCGCCACCACCGACACTTTCAAAAACCCAATTAACGCCGAACAAAAACCGAACTCTGTTAATCAAAAAGAAACGAAGCATCGAAAAGTTTTTTCCTTCTTTAGGGGAAAGAGCAAAGGGAAAATCAGTGTGTGTGTGAGCAGTGGCCGTGATACTAATTGATTGATAATGGTGTTGATAGTTGTTGAGAGTTGAGAGACAGGGGTTGGTTTGTGCGTGATTACATTTGTTGCTTTTAAGGAATGATTTATTTATACGGTTAGATGTTTCAGGGTAATTTAAAAATGTAAAGAATGAAAATTTAATGTTTGAGATTGAGGGTTGAATATTTTGTGATTTTCAAGAGGGATGATGGCAATTGTTTATATTTTTGTAAACACAATCAATGAGGAGTGAATTTTGTAATATTTAAAGTTTATAGCTTTTGTTTTACAATTTTAAAATCGAATTTGAAAATGTGAAGAATGAAAATTTAATATTCGAAATTGAGGGTTGAATATTTTCGGATTTACAGGAGGGATGGTAGCAATTGTTTATATTTTCGGAAGCACAATCAGTGAGGAGTGAATTTTGAAATCTTTAAAGTTTGTAGTTTTTGTTTTACTATTTTAAAATCGAATTTGAAAATGTGAAGAATGAAAATTTAATGTTTTAAAATTGAGGGTTAAATATTTTGGGATTTACAGGAGGGGTGTTAGCAATTGTTTATATTTTTGTAAACACAATCAGTTAGGAATTGATTTTGTAATATTTAAAGTTTATAGCTTTTGTTTTACCATTTTAAAATCGAATTTGAAAATGTGGAAAATAAAAAGTTAATTTTTGAAATTAAGTTTCTTGGCAATTTCCAATTGTTTTTACCCTAATATCTGTGTTATTGACAACTATTGTTTTTTCTCAGATTCAATTGTTTCATCACTAATTTCAATTGTTTTCAATCGTTTGCAGGATTCAAATTTTTTCTTGTTAATTCTAAAATTATTATTTTTCACAGTTCCAAATAATTCATTTGGGAAATTTATTGAAAATTATGTCTATTTTTAGGATTTACACAAATCCACGAACATCGCTCTTTTGTTTTTCCAGAATTATCACGAGTACACTTCCTAAAATTCTAAAATTGCACATTTGAAAAGAACTCAAAAAGTGAAAAAAAAAAAACAATTATCGTACATTTTAAGTTTATGAAATTTATTGGAAATTAAGTCTATTTTTAAGATCTAAGTAAATTTACAAACACTGCTCATTTGTTTTTTCCAAAATATTACATTTTATCACACACTGGTCAAAAGTATAAAATTGCAGATTTAAAAAGCACTTGAAAAAATGAAGTCTATTTTTAGTAAATCACAAACACTGCTCATTTGATTTTTCCAAAATATTACATTTTATCACACACTGGTGTATAAAATTGCAGATTTAAAAAGCACTTGAAAAATTGGAGAAAAAAAACAGTTGCTACAAACTTTAAGTTTGCGAAATTTATTGATAATTAAATCTATTTTTAGGATTTACACAAATCCACGAACATCGCTCTTTTGTTTTTCCAGAAAATCACGTTTAAAAGTACACTTCCTAAAATTCTAAAATTTGTACATTTTAAATGAGTTCAAAAAGTGGGTAAAAAACAATTGCCGAACATTTTAAGTTTGTGAAATTTATTGGAAATTAAGTCTATTTTTAGGATCTAAGTAAATTTACAACCATCGCTCATTTGTTTTTCGCCAAAAATAAAAAAAACATGTATGAAGCACACTTGTTTAATTTATAAAATTTCTAATTTGAAAAACGGGTAAAAAATTATATAAACTATATGTAAGTGAAATTGTTTGTAAATTAAATCTATTTTTAGGATCTTAATAAATACACATACACCGCTCGATCATTTGTTTTTTTTTTTCAAAATATTACATTTTATGGCACACTTGTCAAAATTATAAAATTGCAGATTTGAACAATTGGAAAAAACAATTGCTACAAACTTTAAGTTTGCGAAATGTATTGATAATTAAATCTATTTTTAGGATTTACACAAATCCACGAACATCGCTTTTTTGTTTTTCCAGAAAATCACTTTTAAAAGTACACTTTCTAAAATTCTAAAATTTGCACATTTTAAATGAGCTCAAAAAGTGGGAAAAAAACAATTACCGTACATTTTAAGTTTTTGAAATTTATTGGAAATTGAGTCTATTTTTAGGATCTAAATAAGTTTACAAACATCGCTAATTTGTTTTTCCAAAAATATTACTTTTTATCGCAGACTTGTCAAAATTTAAAAATTGCAGATTTGAAAAGCACTTGAAAATTGGAGAAAAAAATACAATTGCTACAAACTTTTAGTGATAATTAATTTTATTTTTAGGACTTACAAAAATCCATCAACATCACTCTTTTGTTTTTTAAAAAATAACTGTTTACATTCTAAGAGTTTAAACATTATTAAAAATGATCAAATAAACTTTTAAGATAATTGTTGTAAAGAACCAGAAATAATTAAAAATGAAGAAAGCAAAAACGATTACTTTTTTGTCGGTTGTTTTTTGTTTTGTGATCTTTCAAATGTTTTTTTTAATAAATTTTCATATTTTTGACAGTTATTAATTATTTTTGACAGTTTTTTCAATTGTTTTGGAAGGTTTATTCCATAACTTTTTTGCTTTCTCTTCTGTTTATAAATATATATTTTTTTAATAACATTTTTAAGTCAATAACTTTTTTTAAATAATTTATACTGTTTTTCATTCAACAATTTGCAAACGTTTCATTGACAATTACCAATTGTTTTTACCCTTATATATGTGTTATTAACAATTATTATTTTTTCACGTATTCAATTGTTCCGTCATTATCCTCAATTGTTTTTAATTGCTTGCAAAGTTGAAGATATTTGATTTTACTTCTTAAATTATTATTTTACAAAGAACAATTTCAAAATATATATTTTTTAGATAATTGTTTAAAGGAAGGAACAGAAAGACCGAAGGTCGATAGCCCAAATGGACGGACTAACCCAAATTTTAAATTAATATGTATTTTTGTTTGTCCAAATAAAGATGATAATCTCTCTCTCTCTCTCTGTAAGTGTGTTTAAAGGAACGAAAAATAATTCGAAATGAAGGAAGCAAAAATGAACACTTTTTTGTCGATTGATTTTTGTTTCGAGATCTTTCAAATGTTTTCTTTTTACAAATTTTTACGTTTTTGACGGGTATTAATTATTTTTGATAGTTTTCAATTGTTTTTCTGAGATTTTTTTTATAGATTACTTTTTCAATAATCTCTTCTGTTTTTAAATAATATTTTTAAGTCAATAATTTCTTTCTTTTTTTTTTAATAAGCCTACTTTTTTACATGGTTACTTTGTTAAAAAAAAACTTTTAAACCCAGCCAAAGAACAAAATGAAATTAAGCACACCTATTCCACCCTTTTAATCCTTTTAATTCATGCGTTACGCACACGTACTTAAAGGGTTTTCCACTTTCACTGTTGTGAAATACGGGAAAGTATTGTTTCGTTTATAACGAAGTTAAATTTAACGTAAATTAATTTGTTTGGGAGTGTAGAAATTGAGCTACTCCTACAACACCCTAATGTAATTGTTAAAATATATAAATATATAAAGTTATTTAAGGTTATGTTTTATTTAAAAAAATATATGTTTAGACTTACTTAATTTAATTACTCCGGTTTAAAATCTAATGAAATATGGTTATATGATTGTTGGTTTTTAAATAATTGTAATCGATTAACAATACGTATTTTAACCTTAATATTTTCGTAAACGAACAATGAAAAAAAAAGGTCATTGTGTCCTCCTTACTGTCTACGTATAAAAGATTACCTTTCGCGTGTGTGTTGAAATATGGTTTTATATAAAAACTTACCCTTTCAAGGCATTCCTGGCCGATTCCCTTGGTGTCGACGCGAACTTCAAAAATCACAGAATTTGGCTGGCTGATAAAACAATACATGGTCGCTGATTTGATGGTGTATCAGGAAAATAGTAGATAATTCGCGCTAGACGACCGTTCGCTAGCAGTAAACACTGATCATTTGATAAAATCGCAATGTTCTGTCAGATTTACCGCGTGCCGTTTGTTGAATAAACTCTTTGAACATTTTACAACTACGTCCATACTATGCACGAGTCTGGACAACGATTAAATCGAAGAGCCCCATTTGACAGGCTTTTGTCGGAGCAGCGCTCTCGTCGGCGACACCTCGCGTCGCACTGTACTAAACGACAGTATTGGTCCGACACGAGGCGACGATGGCGCGCACGTCTGCGCTCAGAGCGGCCGCGGAGCGCGCGCCGCCCGCTCTAGCAACGACGTTGCGAAACAGCTGTCCGACCGTACACAACCGTCCACGGTAACCACGCTCCACGCGAAAAACGAAATTTCCCATACACCCGCTACCGAAACAACCACCGCCTGATCCACACACGCACCCCTCCGACGCAAATCCGTTACCTGTTTTGGGAATAATCCCGTTTCCACATTCCATCCTGCGTGCACCGTACGTCGGAACTTGCCCCCGCCAACAGGTATGTATATTACCGACGCAGAGGTCCTCAAACGAAATCCACCGGGGAATTTAGCTTATCTCTCCCTCTGCATTATATGTGTATGAATAATTTCGCACATTAACATATCCGAATATATTACTTGTCAGAAAAATAAGTTTCACTTCACTTGTGTACATATGCCATGCAAATTTCATACCTGAATATATGAAAAATCTTGTTTTCCGATTTGCAATTGTAAATTTTTTAGTAATAAAATCACAAAGCGTATATTTTATACAAAAACTCTAATCAATACGAAGCTACAAGCCACTAACCTATTTCAATAACCTACATGGAAAATATGACAACTTGCATGGACAGAAAACAAATGTATTATGATTTATTGGATAATAAAATCAAGAAATACGTTGTTTAAATAAGAAATCTGCATCAGGTGCAATTAATAATGCAAATATTAGTAAATATAGCTATAATAATACCGCCTTTTAGTTGTTATATTTATAGAAAAACTTCAATTCATTATGTTCGATCCAAGTGTTTATTCATTATAATTATAAGGCAAATTAAGATTTTAGTAGCAAACACAGACATGGAGAAAAATATCAGTAAGTGACAGAACGTCGATCCTTGTACAGTCTAGTCTATTGATTTCTTTCACTCCTCCTAACGGAATACCATCTGCTGCAGCCCAAGACTTCTGCGACACTCTTCAAATTTCGGTGCCTTTATTAGTATGTCAGCAATAATCGTTTTTATATGCAACATTTATCTTTTCCCTCTGTATCACTTCCTTTATAAAATGTTAACTGATATCTACATATTTTGATTTGGCGTTGAATGTAGGATTTCTGTGATTTCTTGTGCAGCTTGATTATCATTGCAGATTGTTATGTTTTGCTCATTTCCTAAATCAGCTTCTAACTTTGCCAGGCGTCTTACTTCTTTTACACATTCTTTCAGAGCCATGTATTCGGATTCAGCAGTGGATAGTGCCACTGTCTTATCTTTTCTTGATTCCCAGCTGACGGCACCACCATTCTTTATGAAGCAATGACCAATATAAGATCTTCCAAGAGAACTGGACGCCCAGTCTGCATCAGCATATCCTTTCAATTCCGCATCTTCATTCCTTAAGAATGTTAACTTCAGGTCTCTTGTCCCTTCTAGGTAACTGAGTACTCTTTTAGCTGCTTTACAGCGTTCTACACCATAGTAAGCATTGAATTGGCTGAGATAACTCACCGCATGCGTAATGTAGAGGTGTGTCGTAACGGATAAATCAGGGTAAATTGATATTTGGTTGTTCTTCTCTTTTTAGTTTTAACCCTGTCTCAAGGGGTGTTGATATAGCCATTGAATCTTGCATTTTGAATTTCTTTATCATCTCATCGATATATCTGTTCTGTTTTCATATTTGAAATCTATTCCCAATCAGTATTTCAGTTTTCAAATTTTGTTTTCAGACTTTTCTTCTTCTACTTCATTTAATTTCTTTTCATTTGAGTAGGATATTATTAGGTCATCAGCATATAATTGTGATTATAATTTCATCACCTCCTTTCCTCAATATGTAAACACACGGGTCTGCCTGGGATGGTTCAAAACCAATGTTTCTTAGTTTAAAATCTAGTCTTTTATGCTACTGTCGTCCTGATTGTTTTAAGCCATACAAGGCTTTTTTTTAAGCAAACATACTTCATTTCCTTTATTTGGCAGTTTACATCTGAATATTGCCAGGTTATAATTGGCTATTGTTAATTAATATTTAACAAGTGATAGCACTACAAATTAATGTCAAAATTTGACCAATAATGACTACGCACAGCACAGAATTCAAAGTCAACATTTAACAATTGTTAGTTAACATAAAATTTTGACAGTGACAGTTACAGTGCCAATCGATAGGAACATTGGTAGTGACAGTGACAGCTAAGAACCAGAGTTTATAGTTGACAGTAATAGTTAGAGTTGGCCGTGATAATTGATAGTAACAGTTGTCTGTGACAGTTGACAGTTATAGTTTGCAGTTATAGTCGACAGATATAGTTGACAGTTGCAGCTCACAGTTATTGGTGACAGTTGACAATAGCAACATTTGATAGTGACAGTGACAGCTAAGAACGACAGTTTATTGTTGACAGTAATAGTTAGAGTTGGCCGTAATAATTGATAGTAACAGTCTGTGACAGTTGACAGTTATAGTTTGCAGTTATAGTCGACAGTTATAGTTGACAGTTACAGTTGACAGTTACAGCTAACAGTTATTGGTCACAGTTGATGGTAACAATTGATAATGATAATTGACTGTGAAGGTTACAATAACTTTGATAATTGACTGTTACAGTTAAAAGAGACCGTTGACAGTTACGATGTAATAGGGACAGTTACTGGTGACAATTGATAGTGACACTTTATAGTTCACAGAGATATTAAATAGTGATGGTTGACAATTGACAGTGGCAGTGATATTGATGGTTACAGTTCACAGTTACAGCTGACAGTATCAATTTATAGTAACAGTTGGCAGTAACAGTTTATAGTGACAGTTAACAGTAATAGTTGACAATTACAGTTAACATTGATAGTGACAGTTATAGTAACATTTAACAATAATATTTAACAATTACTGTGACAGTTACAGTTGACAGTTATAGTAACAGTTGACAGTAATAGATAACAGTGAGAGATGACAGTGACTGTTGTTGACAGTTAGAGTTAGCAGTTACAATTGACATTTACAGATGGCAGGTCCAGTTGACTCTTACAGTTGTCAGTGATAGTTGACTATGACAGTTAACAGTTATAGTTTACAGTGACATTTGAGTGTGACAATTGTTAGTGACAGTTGACGGTAAGAGTTGATAATGACAGTTAACTCTGACAATTGGCAGTTACAGCGATGGTTACTGTTGACAGTGATACTTGACAGTTATAGTTGAAAGTTATAGTTGACAGTGATAGTTGACAGTTACAGTGAAGATTATAATTGATAGTGATATTTGCGGTTACAGTTGACAGTCACAGATGAAAGTGACAGTTGACAGTTACGGTGTAATAGTGACAATTAATGGTATATAATATATAGTTTACAGAAACAGTTAATAGTGACGGTTGACTATTGACAGTGGCAGTTAACAATGATACTTATGGTTGCAGTTTACAGTTACAGTTGACAGTGACAATTTGTAGTTACAGTTGGCAGTGGCAGTTGATAGTGACAGTTAACAGAAGCAGTTGATAATTACAGTTAATATTGATAATTGATAGTGACAGCTATAGTGACAATTAACACTGATATTTAACAATTACTATTGGCAGTTACAGTTGACAGTGAATGTTTATAGTGATATTTGATAGTTACTTAACACTGATAGTTAACAATGACAGTTGACAGTTACGTATGACAAATACAATTGACAATTATAATTGACAGTTGACAGGAATAGTTGACAATGACAGTTAACAGTTACAGTTGATAGTGACAGTTATTAGTAACAGTTGATGGCTACAATTGATAATGACAGTTGACAGTGATAATTAAAAGTTACAGTGAAGGTGTCCGTTGGCAGTGATAATAATAAATAATTGATGGCTACAATTGATAATGACAGTTGACAGTGACAATTAAAAGTTACAGTGAAGGTTTCGGTAGGCAGCGATAATTGACGATTATAGTTGAAAGTTCCAGTTGATAGTTACAATTGACAGATACAGTTGACAATGACAGTTGACAGTTAGGGTGTATTAGTGACAGTTAACAGTAACAAGTAATACTGACACTTGATCGTGGCAATTATAACGTATAGAGATAGTAAAGAGTGACGGTTGATTATTGATAGTAGCAGCTACAGTTTACAGTTACAGTTGACAGTGACAATTTACAATTACAGTTGGCAAATTTTCTCAAATTCTCCATCATTGCTTTTGCTTTATTGATGATGTTTAGGTCATCTTCTGCACTTCTCGGTTACATATTTTTTAAAACAAGTTGGCACCTTCATTAGTATTGTTTCATCTAGATCTCCGTTTAGATATGCTATTGTCACATCCATGTGTACCAGCTTCAATCCCTCCTCCACTAACTTTGCTATTTGAAATCTGATAGAACTTAATTTTGCTACTGGTGCAAATGTTTCATTATAATCAACTCCAGCTTTTTCGTTAAAACCCCGTGCCACTAGTCTTGCCTTTTTTGTTTCAATATTGTCTGATCCTATTTTTCTTTTTGGTACCATTTTGTAGTCTATGATATTCATATTTTTGTTCTTTTTTTTTAATATTTCCAAGTTTCATTTTTGACATGTGCTTTTATTTCAGCGTGCTAAATTTCATTATTTTCATTTTGTTCACCAGTAATATTTGTATCCATGGATATCATACTTTTTTCTAAGTCATCTTCTAAATAGTAATATTCTGTTCATATTCTATTTTATTTTTGAGGTATGTCTAGATTTTTAATTTCTGCTTTTATTTCAGGTCGTGTTAGTGTGTCTTCGTCATCAGATTGGTCGCATTATTCATTCTTGTTCTTCATGTTCTCTTTCTGATGATTCTTCATTTTCATCAGAGTTTTGTTCATGAGAAGGTTCTAGAGTTAGTGGAATAAATGGGTGAGTATCTTTATTTTCTTCTTTTTCTTTTTGGTCAAAGACATTCTTTTCCAAAATTTCACATCTCTACTAATGACATTCTATCCAAATTCTGTAGCCTTTGGTATTTTCGGAATACCCTACAAAAATCCCTTCTGTTGCTCTTAGTGAAAACTTTTTCTTGTTTCTTTTATTTAGTACAAAAACTTTTGTACCAAAGCGTTGAAAATGTATCCAATTCACATCTCAAACGGGATTTTCCCGTTCGTTGCTTTTGATGGCACTCTATTGGTAATATAATTTGCTGTATGAATAGCTCCTGCCCAAAAGGATTCTGATATATTTGCTTCTTACAGCGGGCTTTTTCTAATACGGTTCTAGTTCTTTTTTTTTCGTTAATAAATTTTTCTGTTTCCTTGTTTCTTTGAATTTCTGTAAAACTTCATTTTTATTTTCAATGAAAGTAACAAAGCATTTGTAACCAGTATTATTTTCCTCTGGTATGGGGCCACATACGTCTGAGTATACAGTGTGAAGTCTTTCTCGAGCTTTAGGTGTCTACTTGTCTTTCTTTCGGAAAGTAAGATTGTCATTGTTGATATCTATATCCATATCTTTTAGGTTTTTCGACAAGATCACTGGACTCATTGATGTGGTTTCTAGCCGTTTCGCCATTTCGCATTTTCTCGTGATGTAATTTCTTCAAAAGGGTTACTTTTCTTACGGGTATTTTGCTTTTATAAGCATTTTTCAAAGTATTCCACACTTCTTGGGTGGTTTTGCATGATTTTACGAGTCGATATGATCAGGAGCAGCTCGGCTTTGGCCAATAAATCTTGATCGTTTTCACCCGGTTCCGTGATACATGCTTGCAGACCAGCCCGAACGAGGACTGTTTTGGCTTGAACCCTCCAAGTATCGTAATTTGCTTTGTGTAGGGGCTCAATATAGACGCTGTGTTTCGAAGCCATTTTTTTCTTATTTTCAGCTAAGTTGGGCCCATAACCTGTTATGACTTTTGGTTTATGGCGACGAAAATATACAACGTTTATCTTTTACAGTGTTTTATTCATATATAATTATAAGGGAAATTAAGATTTTAGTTGCACATACAAGCGTGGAGAAAAATATTAGAACAGAGTTGACAACTAAATTGGCGGCGGCAGCGATTCGTCGATTCGTGTACAGTCTAGTCTGTTGATTTCTTTCAGTGCGAGCCACATAATCACTGGCCAAATACTATTACTACTATTTCTATAAAAAATATTATTATTTATTTATATTATTATTATATAACAATGCCGAAAATAATTTCGGTAAGGATAAACTTACGAAAAAAAAAACATTATTAGGAGGCGATTAAAATTTTTCCAAAAAGTCTGTCATCTATCAACTATCATCTGTCATCTATCATTTGTCATATGTGATCTATCATCTGTTATCTGTCAACTGTCATCTGTCATCCGGCAGCTATCATCTGCTAACTATTAACTGTTATTTGTCAAATAAGATCTATCAATTTTCAAATGTCATCTGTCAATATTGTAAAACGTAGATCGTTGCAGAAACAATAGGTTTTGATCACATAAGTGTCATCTGCCAAATCTCGCAACTGCCATCTGTCAACTGAAAATTTTTAACTAATACCTCTCAGTGCTCTCCTTTTAATAGTTGTTAACTGTCGTATATTTACGGGCACTTATAATTTACCAACTCTCAATTTCAGTTATTGGCTGTTACTCTTATTCGCTGATATCCTTAACTGTCATTAGTCAAATATAATTTTTCAGCTTTGAATTCCCATTTTTCAATAGTTTGAATTTAGATATATTTGCAGAAACCATATGTATTTTAACACAGTTAGATTTTTTACCTGTCCTCTATCACCTGTCAAGTGTCGGCTGGCAACTGCTGGCTGCCAAGTGTCATCTGTCAATTGTCATCTGTCAACTGTCATCTATCAATTGTCTCTGTCAATTGTAATCTGACAACTGTCATTTGTCATCTGTTAACTGTCACTTGCCAAGTTTTATCTTTAAAGTATAATCTGCCAACCAATATCTATCAACTGTTATTTCTGAAATAGAATTAGTCCATTTTCAACAGTTATCTGTTAATATTATCAACTGTATGTATTGCTGTAGAAACCGTAAGCTTTGTTAAGGTGTGTGTGTCATCTATCAAATACCATCTGCCAATGGTTATCTGTCTGACATCTATCATCTTTCAACTGTTACTTGTCAATGGTCTTCTTTTAATGGTTGTCGACTCTCCTAAATTAGTGGCCTATTAACAACACTTGTTTTTAGTTATTAACTGTCGCTGTCAATTGTGTCAATAGCTTTTCATCGACTGTTATTTGTTAGATATGATTTGCCATTTTCAATCGTTTTAAAACGATAGGTATTTTAACATAGTTACCAAGCTATAGAGCTATCATCTATCAACAGTCATCTCTCATCTGCCAACCGCATCTCTTGAGTGTCATGTGTCAACTCTAATCTGTCAAATGTCATCAGTTAACTACCATCTGTCAACTTTCATCTGTCAGCGTTCATATGTCAGCTGTCATCATACAACTACTAAGTGCAATCTATCAATTGTTACTTTACAAATATTATCTGTCAATTATTAGCTGTCATTTGTAGATATCGTGAAATGTAGAACTATAAACCATAGATTTGGTTCAGACAGTTGTTATGTGTCAAATGCAAGATCTGAACTGTAACCAATAATTTTTTAACTGTCTTTTGTTAAAGAGTGTCAATTGTCAACTATCAACTTTCATCTGTTATCTATTAACTGCCATATGGCTACTGCAATTTATCAAATGTTATTTATCAACCAGTATTTATTTATTTTCACCTGTCTTATCAATATTATCAAATGTAAACAAACCTTGCTGTCATTTGCCATCTGCCATTTTTAAACCGTTGTTTGTTAAACTATTGTCAAGGATCAAATATTAAATAAAACCTATAGGAAATCAAATTTCCTTAAAAAATTAGATGGGGTTTTCCAGAAAAAGACAATTGAAAATATACAGAAAATTTTACCACATCGAATTTACGGTTCATGCTGTTCCGGTGTATAGGTTTTTTTTTATGGATAACACCACAACATTTCATTATGGTTCAAAGTCTTTATTTATAAATTCGCCCCTATTATCAGATCTAAAGCATTTAATTTTAATATTCGCTTGATTTTCAACTAATCTTTTAAATATTTTGAAGCTTGCAAAAACTTCATCCTTGGACTTTCCTGGGAACTCATCGACGAATAACAAAAAAAAAAATTAGATCCTCCAAGTGATTTCGTCTCGATTGGGTCACAGGCATCTCCATGCACAACTTCGGTGGTTAAAGGGTAATCGAGACTATTTTCCTTCACAGCACCCCTTACAATTAAACAATCCAATTTTATTCTGAATTCACTGAACTATTTTTTTAAGTCCAAATTGTTCAAATGTCCAAGTCTTCGTTGCCATAATTCGCCTGATGTTACTGCTATTAAACATTCGTCTGTTGATTCTGGACACAGTATAATTTTATTGTTTCCACCAACTAAATCAGCAATGGCAATCACTAAAAAATAACGTTGTTACCGTTTGCTATTAATCGACTCAATGTTAGTGTGAATCGTCAGTCATTACGGTGTGTACATTCTTAGCCTGACAACTTCTTTCAGTTTTTTGTGCATGTTGAACATTTCGTGCTTAGAATGTAGGTATTCAATTCCCACGCATTTTTCTCTCCTCCGGTGGTACTTTGCATGCTTGCTCTGATCTTTCTCTGTAATTCCTTATGCATGCCTGAAACGTTTTTACAAACTCTTCTTTGCTCCCCGAGGTCCAGAATGTTATCCGTCATCCAGGTTTTTTTCTTTATCTTGGCTTTACCTCTACTGTGTTTATATAGTACTCCAGTTAGTGTGCATTTCATTTTCCTCCATAGTGATACTGCATCTTGATCTTGTGGTTGGATTCGCCTATGTGCTTATTTAATGACACAGTCAACTTTTCCTTGGTATTTGGATCTTGCAGCAGCCCAATTATTCCTGAGGTCGTATTTTATCTAGATGTTTGTATCTTAATGGTTTTTAATTGTACTTTTACCGTAGCTACTATAAAAACATGGTCGAACGAGATAACCGTTTCTGTGTATATAGTGACTTTTTTGGTTGGATTTGTTAATATGAAATCAATTTTGTTACTAATGGGGTTCTCTGGTACGTTGCCTGGTGCGATCCAAGTATATAAGCGGTGCTTTGGTTATTAGTCTATCCCCTCCCCGTTACTCAGTCTTAGACCATATCCACCTCCGCGTTTTCCCTGATTTAACTTGACTTAGAAATCGCCCATTATGAATGTAATCTCGTTTCCCATTAGTTTTTTCAACCAAGTTCGTTGTAGAACACTTCTATCTCCTTGTCGTATTTGTAGGCGCATACATTTGAGTGATATTTATTTTAAAGGAGTTGCTATTTAGGTGGAGGATCATGATTGTATCCGATATAAAATACGCACCTATTTAGCGTATTCTATCGCTACAAAGAGAACAACACCATTTCTGTACTGCATATCATTTTCCTTAATGCCCGAGTAGTATAGTGTGCCTTTTTCATATTAACGTTTATACAGGGACACCAGTGGCATCATTACACACTTCACCTGGTGCCCCCCATCACCTTTTGTCGAAGCACCCTTGCCCTGACAAGATCTGGATCAGGTGGTACTACAGCTCACCCTAACTTCTGGTCATCTAAGGCTCCAACCCTGGGATGAGCTTCTTTGTCCAGACGCTTTTCTCCCGGTTGGCGTCATTCCACTTGTTCATCAACCTGCGTTGGGCGATGCTTTTTGCGGTGCTCTTCAAACACCTCTTCTCTTGCCACGATCTCTAGATCCAAAGGGACTAACGAGGCCAGTACTTCAGCGGCCTCGTTGGAGATTGTGCGGTTCCCTCGGGCTCACAGCAGTACTTTTATTTTGTCCTCGGACAAGCCGCCGATGTTCGCCAGAAGGCCCAAGATGGTGCCTCGATACTTGGTTGTTTTTCCCGACGTGGCAATGTCGTGGCCCAGGATCTTGACGTTCATTCGTTCCATCGCTGCATTGTTGGTCACTCTGTCTTCTCAAGAGATCTCCAGTATAGTCATATTTCGAAAGCCTCGAGTCTTCTTTCGGTTACTTCCGTTATTGTCCATAACTCCATTCTATAGAAAAGTATCAAGAGGGTATAGCATCGAAGAAGTCTCATTTTGATATTGATGCTGAGACTGTGACTTTTCACATGAATTTAGTTTTACTAATGTTAATTTCTAAACCATACCAAGTGCTTTCATGTTTTTGTGTTTATTAGTTGTTGTAAGCTGTTCATACTATCGGTGAATATCACAGTATCATCTGCTTATCAAATGTTGTTTAATCGTTCTTTATTCATCAGGATTCTTATGTCGGTATTCTCAAGGGCTCCTCTGAAGAATTCTTCTGAATAAAAAATAAATATGAAAAGAAGAATACTGACTGCATTGGTTTGCTCCTCTACATTCATCTTGATAGTAGCTAACTGATTCCAATATGGATTTTGGATGATCCTAAAATATTTATCATCCATTCCTGTGTTTTTCAAGACCTCCATCATCTTTTGATGATGTATTTTATCAAACGCCTTCTCATAGGGGGAAATATGAAAGTTCATATCTCTGTAGCGCTGGAACAATACCAACAAACATAACAAATCTAAACTGTGTGTCTGTTACTCTTTTTTTAACATAGCTTATAGATTCTCCCAAAATTGTTTTTCAGAAAGAGCTTTAGCATGAGGAATCATAAAGCTAATCGTTCTATAGTCGTCACATGCTTTTTGCTACATGTTTCTTATTAATTCTGAGATAATCCATTCTTTTGGGATCTTCCCAGTTTTGTAGATGTTATTGAATGTGCCTGTTAAGTATTTGACGTATTCATCGCCAAGAAGTCTGAAGCATTTAATAATAATAATAATAATAATCTTTATTTCAGTTAGACAAAAATTCAGCATAGGAAATTGTGAATGTATCCCATCTAGTCCTGGAGCCCTTCCTTCCTTTAGTGTTAATGGCGGCTTTCACTTCATCTGTCATGATTCTAGGTCCAGACTCGGCTTGGATGTGTTCTATGTACTTTTTTCATGTTTCTTTAATGTCATTTCTCTAGCAACAATCACCTCTCCTGAATCATTTGTAAAACTTCAATTTCGTGGCATTATTCATCTAATTCTTTTATTTGGCCTCTCGAATTTGTCTCTGTGTGTTTTTTTCTGTATACTTTTGTATGTTGAGGGATTGCTCTTTTGTTGCCTTCGTTCATTTCATAAGTAACAATATTATTTCTACTAGTACTAAACATCTTTATTCACAGAATGAAAATAAAATATACCTAATACGTGTAATTTATAAAATAAAATAAATTCTAACATAATTGGTCTTCTGTTTCATGGCTATCGACCAATGGTCTTTCAGCCCTATTATTTCTATTAATATCAACTACTTTAAATAAGCCTAATTTATTACTCGTACTCTTGACCTACGACAATAAACTATGTGTTAACCTAGGGCCTATTTTCCCGCTTAAACTCCTGCGTACTCTTGACCTACCTCAACATATAATATGTTTGGACCGGTCAGGAGTACGAGAGGTCATTGCATTGTTTGTTGGGGTAGGTCAAGAGTACGATGGAATAGATAATAAACAAGTTTATAAGGTTAAGTTACGCTACAATAAAAAGAGATAAAATATACGATATAAGGTAGGAAATGGAAGATACAAATTAGAAAACAGAGAGTGAAATACAGATAATAAAAAAGATAATATAAAACAGAACACACTTATTACATTATTATAACCTAACATTAATTGCCAGAAAATAAACACGAAAATACATATTATAATAAAAGTCAAAAAAAACAAAGAAAAATGACAGAATTATGGGCATAGACATCAAAACACACCTGTCAAATTTCATATGACATACAATAATTTTATTGATTTTGAATATTATAAACAGGACCGTCCTCAAATTTGACATTTGTCTGTTGACATTTGTTCTTTTGTTGTTGTTTGTACTTATTTTAGAAAAGAGACGTTCATAAAGAAAAAGTTAAATGAAATGGAGAAGAATATAGTAGAATGATAAATGACAGCTAACAGATGATAATTTACTAATAGAAAAAACACGAAAATATTTTCGTAAAATCTTTATTAGTGAATTTTCTACAACGTAAAGGACTTAGATGATAATTTATTGATATTATTTTATGAAGAAATCATTCTTTAAAACTTTTAACCTAGAAAGACTTATAACAGACATAAGGTAGAAAACAAAAGGACTACAATTATGAGATGGGATAGGTTTTTCAAATATAAAAAAAAGTTGAAGGAAAAAGCCAAGATATATAGGACGAACAAAAGTTTTTAAAGATATTACAATCTTTCAAATTGAAATCTAACTAACAGAAGGGAAAAACCAAGCAACAAAAACCGTACACGAAAGCAGGAGAAAATTGATAAAAATAAATGACGTTATATAATGAAAAATAAGAATACAAAAGACATCAAAGATAAATTGGAAAAAAAAACAGATGAAAATTTTCTAAAAAGAAAAACTGATGAAAACTTAAAAAAAAAATCATGTTATATAACTACCTTAGAAGAGAAACAAAGAAGGCAGAAGATAAAAGGCAGAAGGTTGATAATTAAAGACAAAAGAAAAAAAAGATAAACAAAATGTTGAAAATTAAGAACAGGATTTGAAAGATGAAAAAAAGATAATACATAATTATCATAAGATCCTAAAAGATAAAAGTCAAATGACAATTTGTAACTTTTCTACTAAAAATAGATAATAGAGAGGCCAAAGACGAAAGACATAAGGAGGCAGATAATAAAAGATAAAAGACTGAAGTCGAAGATAAAATAAGATTGTATACTAAAACTAATAAAAGCGAAGAAAAATTTTTTCTAAAGGTAGGAAGACAGAAGTTAAAAGTCGACAAAATAAATAGTAATAATGTTTATTGGTGCACATAACAAAGTTTTGCACAGGTCAAAAAAATAATAATAAGTAAATAAACAAACGAGTAATAGATTTTACAATAAATTACATACATAATTACAAGTAGTAAAGAAAATATACTTTTCATTGTTAAATGACGTCAAAATCAAAAATGTAAGAAATTTAATCGAAATTAAAAGCATTCAAGGCAAAATTCAATTCTACTTTCTCTACTTTCTAACTATTTTCCTAAAAAAAACAGAATGTTAGAAGACAAAAGATTAAATACATGAAAAGGCAGAAAACAAAAGATAAAAAAACGAAGATAAAAAGCACGAGATTGTATTCTAACTAAAACAAAATACGCCTAAAACAGAAAGACGTAAGCAAAAGGTTTAAGACAAAAGACGCGGGCATAAATCATAATATATAACTTTTTTTCTAAAGAAAGAAAATTTGTAAGTGGCGATTTGAAAAGTTCTAAAAATTAAAAAGTGGCTATTTGAAAAGCTCTAAAAATTAAATCGCTTCAAAATTTCAAAATATATTCACCCTGAATATGTTTTTAATTTACCTTAAAACAATTGATGTAGTTTGAACGGAAACAAAACAGGAACGCTTTAAACTTGAATTGAAGAAAATGAAATTTGTAAGTGGCGATTTGAAAAGTTCTAAAAATTAAATCGATTGAGTAAATAGCTTGAAAAATTCAAAATATATTCACGCTGAATGTGTTTTTGATTTACCTGAAAACAATTGATCTAACTTGAATGGAAACAAAAGGGCAACGCTTTAAATTCGAATTGAAGAAAATGAAATTTGCAAGTGGCGATTTGAAAAGCTCTAAAAATAAAATCGCTTGCGTAAATAGCTTGAAATTTTCAAAATATATTCACCCTGAATATGTTTTTGATTTGCCTTAAAACAATTATTGTAGTTTGAACGGAAACAAAACAACAACGATTCAAACTCGAACTGAAGAAAATGAAATTTGCAAGTGGCGATTTGAAAAGCTCTAAAAATAAAATCGCTTGAGTAAATAGCTTGAAAAATTCAAAATATATTCACCCTGAATATGTTTTTGATTTACCCTAAAATAATTGATGTAGTATGAATGAAAACAAAACAGTAACGCTTCAAACTCAAACTGCAGAAAATGAAATTTGCAATTGGCAATTTGGAAAGTTTTAAAAATTAAATGGCTTGAAAATTTCAAAATATATTCAGCCTAAATGTGTCTTTAATTTACCTTGAAAGAATTGATGTAATTTTAATGGAAACAAAGCAACAACGCTACAAACTCAAACTGAAGAAAACGAAATTTGCAAGGGGCGATTTGAGAAGCTTTAAAAATAAAATCGCTTGCGTAAATAGCTTGAAAATTTCAATATATATTCACCTTGAATTTTTTTAAAATTTTTCTTAAAACAATTGATATAGTCTGATTGGAAACAAAACAGCAACGCCTTAAACTCGAACTGAAGAAAATGAAATTTGCAAGTGGCGATTTGAAATAGTCTAAAAATAAAATCGCTTCCGCAAATAGCTTCAAAATTTCAAAATATATTCACCCTGAATGATTTACTTTAAAACAATTGATGTAATTTGAATGGAAACAAAACAACAACGCTTCAAACTCAAACTGAAGAAAATGAAATTTGCAAGTGATGATTTGAAAAGCTCTAAAAGTAAAATCGCTTGAGTAAATAGCTTGAAAATTTTAAAATATATTCACCCTGAATCTGTTTTTAATTTACCTTAAAACAATTGTTGTAGTTTGAAAGGAAACAAAACAGCAACGCTTCAAACTCAAACTGAAGAAAATTAAATTTGCAAGTGGCGATTTGAAAAGCTCTAAAAATAAAAACGCTTGAGTAAATAGCTTAAAAATTTCAAAATATATTCATCCTGAATGTGTTTTTGGTTTACCTGAAAACAATTGTCCTAACTTGAATGGAAACAAAAGGGCAACGCTTTAAATTCGAATTGAAGAATATCAAATGTGCAAGTGGCGATTTAAAAAGCTATAAAAATAAAATCGTTTGAGTAATTAGCTTGAAATTTTCAAAATATATTCAGTATGAATATGTCTTTGATTTACCTTAAAACAATTGATGTAGTTTAAATGGAAACAAAACAACAACGCTTTAAACTCGAATTGATGATAATGAAATTTGCAAGTGTCGATTTGAAAAGTTCTAAAAATTAAATCGCTTGTGTAAATAGCTTGAAATTTTCAAAATATATTCACCCTGAATGTGTTTTTGATTTACCTTAAAATAATTGATATAGTTTGAACGAAAACAAAACAACAACGCTTTAAACTCAAACTGAAGAAAATGAAATTTGCAAGTGGCGATTTAAAAAGTTCTAAAAATTAAATCGCTTGTGTAAATAGCTTGAAATTTTCAAAATCTATTCACCCTGAATGTGTTTTTGATTTACCTTAAAACAATTGATCTAGTTGGAATGGAAACAAAAGGGCAACTCTTTGAACTCTAATTGAAAAAAATGAAATTTGTAAGTGGCGATTTGAAACATTCTAAAAATAAAATCGCTTGCGTAAATAGCTTCAAAATTTCAAAATATATTCACCCTGAATGTGTTTTTAATTTATCTTAAAACAATTGATGTCGTCTGACTGTAAACAAAACAGCATCGCTTTAAACTCGAATAGAAGAAAATCAAATTTGCAAGTGGCGATTTGAAAAGATCTAAAAATAAAATAGCTTGCGTAAATAGCTTGAAACTTTGAAAATATATTCACCTTGAATATAATTTGTTAGTCTGACTGGAAACAAAACCACAACGTTCTAAACGAGAACTGAAGAAAATAAAATTTGCAGGTGACGATTTGAAAAGCTCTAAAAATAAAATCTCTTGAGTAAATAGCTTTAAAATTTCAAAATATATTCATTCTGAATATGTTTTTAATTTACCTTAAAACAATTGATCTAATTTTAACGGAAACAAAACAACACCACTTCAAACTCAAACTGAAGAAAATGAAATTTGCAAGTGGCGATTTGAAAAATTCTAAAAATAAAAATGCTTGCGTAAATAGCTTGAAATTTTCAAAATATATTTACTTTAAAGGTGTTTTTGATTTACCTTAGAACAATTGATGTAGTCTGTCTGAAAAAAAAACAGCAACTCTTTAAATTCGAACTGAATGAAATCAAATTTTCAAGTGGTGATTTGAAAAGTTCTAAAAATTCATTCACTTGAGTATTTAACTTGAAAATTTTAAAACATATTCACTCTGAATATGTCTTTGATTTACCTTAAAACAATGGTTGTAGTTTGAAAGGAAACAAAACAGCAACGCTTTAAACTTGAATTGAAGAAAATGAAATTTTCAAGCGACGATTTGAAAAGTTCTAAAAATTAAATCGCTTGCGTAAATAGCTTGAAATGTTCAAAATATATTCATATTTTTGATTTATCTTAAAACAATTAATCTAGTTTGAATGGAAACAAAAGGGCAACGCTTTAACTGAAGAAAGTAAAATTTGCAGGTGACGATTTGAAAAGCTCTAAAAATAAAATCTCTTGAGTAAATAGCTTTAAAATTTCAAAATATATTCATTCTGAATATATTTTTAATTTACCTTAAAACAATTGATCTAGTTTCAACGGAAACAAAACAACAGCACTTCAAACTCAAACTGAAGAAAATGAAATTTGCAAGTGGCGATTTGAAAAATTCTAAAAATAAAAATGCTTGCGTAAATAGCTTGAAATTTTCAAAATATATTTACTTTAAAGGTGTTTTTGATTTACCTTAGAACAATTGATGTAGTCTGTCTGAAAACAAAACAGCAACTCTTTAAATTCGAACTGAATAAAATCAAATTTTCAAGTGGTGATTTGAAAAGTTCTAAAAATTCATTCACTTGAGTAAATAGCTTGAAAATTTTAAAGCATATTCACTCTGAATATGTCTTTGATTTACCTTAAAACAATTGTTGTAGTTTGAAAGGAAACAAAAGAGAAACGCTTTAAACTCTAATTGAAGAAAATTAAATTTGCAAGTGACGATTTAAAAAGTTCTAAAAATTAAATCGCTTGCGTAAATAGCTTGAAATTTTCAAAATATATTCATGAATGTGTTTTTGATTTACCTTAAAACAATTGATCTAGTTGGAATGGAAACAAAAGGGCAACGCTTTGAACTCTAATTGAATAAAATGAAATTTGCAAGTGGCGATTTGAAAACTTCTAAAAATGTGATTTTAATTAAAACAATTGTCAGATACAGGAAATTAAAAAAAAAAACAAACTGGCTAAAACTATCCACGTTCTTAGCCGTTCTATATGATCTTGCTTGCCCCTTAGTTGGTTTTTCCAATATTGTACTGGTCTCTTCAAACTTCTTCATCTATTTACGAGTGAGAGGTATGTTTAGCGCATCATCTAAGTGACTGAGGCAGAAAGTAAAAAATCGAAAGGCATACAGAAGCAGGAAATAAAAGCTCGGATATAAAAAGATAAGAGATTGAATTCTAAAACAAAAGACGAAGGTTAAAAGTAGATGATAAGACAAGAGTCGATATTACATAGCAGATCCTAAACGAATATTTTGGTAGAGAGTGAAGTCTTTCGAAACATTTTCTACGAATTTGAAACTTCAGTAACCATTTAAAAGTAAAGTATCTTAATGAAGACCAAAGAGAAAGAAGTTAAAGTTAATTTGATATGTAGGATGAAAATTATCAAATCTTTAACACCGTACCATTCCTCTCTGCTTTTATTTGGATTGAATTGAATTCCTTTTGCTCTTGCGTGTTAACCTTTTTTTGTGTTGTTTTTTTTTTGGTGCTATATTTCTACACCAATGTCTAAAACAGAAAACTGCACCAAAACCTCAAGCCAAAATATTTAAGCTAAATTATGTATCGTGAAAGGAACACATTATCAATTTTGTGCTATTTTACTATTTATAATCAAAATAAATCAAAATGTATCACCACGGGTTAAGTGAGCGATTAATTGTCAATTTTGGTTTGCACAGAATCTTCTTGGGTATCGCTCTCGGCCTAGGGCTAAGATCAAAGTGTAGAATCTTTTTGGGTATGTTATTCATAAAACATGTTTCCAATTATTCTACAGTTAATTAAGTTAATCTCTTGAGGTATAATATTTAAGTAAATCTTCATTATGACATGTTGGTGATGACAAAAAGTGGTAAAAAAATTAGGGCTCGCCTCGTTTCCCCGAGTTAATTAATAGGTCGTGTATTAATCGCGTCGGGCACATCTAAAAGCCGCGTTACGTTACATCGACTGTTTCAAATCCTGGGGCAAAAGAAAAATTATCCCTCCTGCAAAGAAATTGCCTTTGACGAGCACTAATTGGAGCAGGTTAAACACACGAGTGGCTCCGAGACTGTGAGCACGTAAAAAGTGTTTAGATAGAGAAACTTTACACACAGAACTCGCTAATATTTACCGGCGGTACGTGCAGCAACGTGTTTCATCCATCGGGAATATTTCATAATGTTGAATAAACCCCTTTAACATCCCCTGAAAATATATACATATATATATTTTTATGCTGTTAAAACTAGGACGTATGATTCACCTTTCATTAGCCATTCAGCTTCGTGTATTTTGTTTTACTATCAAAGCGCTTTGTTTAGCAGGGCATGTGCAAAACGTACATTACAATTTTAAATTTGAAGTTGAACTCGGTGCATGACTAAATGAATTTTTAATAGGGAATCAATTAAAGATGATGATTAATATTTAAATTATTTGAAGTATTAATAGAAGAACCTGTCGTAAACTAAAATTTCTTATGGATCTGTGATAGATTTTTTCAAAGATCCTGAGTAAACTTTAAATTTGAGGTAACCCCACAGGAAAAAGGAGAAGGAGACTGCGTCTCGCACGCACAACACGCGATCAGCTGCTGAGAAACGCTCTATAGCTCCTAATTTCCCAAGAGAAAGGCTACTGACTGACACCTCCTAAAACCATAGGATTCGTTGCGGCTAAAAATATCTAAACTTTCTTTTAGAATACCATTCGTCATTGTTAAGTATGAGAATATTCTATTGTGGCAATTCTTTTTCCACATAGTAGTTTCATCAGATAGATGACAAGTCACTATTAAGTAGTTTATTAAAATTTACTTGTTTAACAGTGATTACAAATTCTTCTAAAAAACACTAGTATACATCAAACAACTTTAATAGGTTAATTATCACATTTCTGTAATAAATTTACCTTTCTTAGACTATTTATAGCCTGTATAAATTTACAATTCCAACATTTCACACACACACTCATACACACGGCCAGGAAAACATGTACATGTAAAACTGAACTCAAGGTGAATACGCATACAAAGTTCGCATGAAACAATACTACGGCGCGTGTTTTATCCAAATTATTATACAACAATATTTGCCCGCGATGAAATTCTATCGATCGGGCGCATGCAAGGGGTCGCGGGGGGTGGCAATAGGACGGGGGGGCGGGCGGTTTTATTAAATATAAATATTTTCGCGTCGAGTTAAAACGATGGACTTTTAAATTGATTGATTAAAATTTCGGATGCTTTCAAATGAAATAAAAAAACACATACACACTGAACGTAAATATGATATTATGTCAATAACAATTTGTAACGTTTGGCATTTGCGTGCGGAAAATTCGGTCGATGCTGATGTAAAAATAGTTTTTTCCCCTCCTGTTATACGAGCATTGAAATGTTCATCGGCTCGAACAACAAATGGCCGTCGTAAAATATATATTTCTTTTCATCTAGTTCATCTAGACAGACCGGTAAGATCATAAAAAAACATCCTGAAGATGTTTTGATATGCACAGTTAATTTCCTTAAGGTAGTATATGTTGGCAATACGCTAATGTCTTTTTTTGACTGTGTTTTTAGTCAATTATTTTATAAATATCAGCTAATTATCACTTTTCTGTTTTTGTTTTCAACTACTTTTCCAACTATTTTTACTTGTTTTTGTTAAGAAAGTTTTGCTTGAACTTTTTTCGGCTGTGTTTTCCTTAATTGTTGCGTTAACCTAGCGTACTCTTGACCTACCACAATACCACACTTAATATATTGGCCTCTCGTATAACTGACCTACGTTAACTTTCAGTTGATTGAGATAGGTCAGGGTAACGCCAGGTCAATATCCAGCGTGTTATGGTAGGTCGGGAGTACGATGGGTCGATTTATTATTTGTTAATGTACGCCAGGGTTAACGTAAAATTTATTAGGTTAGGTCAAGAGTACGCTAGGTGAAAACAGAAGGAATTAAGCTAGATGAATCGCACAATAATATGTTTAATCTCTTGAAAAGCTTTGAATTTTGTAAATTTAATACTGTAACCTTCGATGGGCATCACTTGACTGAAAGTAGTGTTCCAATCGAAGAATGAAGAAATCTTAGAAAGATTGAGGGTTCGTAAACATATCCAGATCTTGAATCTGAACCAACCCAAATCTTTATACCTCGTTTTAGAGGCTTCAGTGGTAAATCAGTATTTAAATTCAAAGAGAGATCGTCGTGAAGCAGTCTTTATCGACGATTTCTCTTTGAATTTGGAATAATGAGTCTGAATGTTTGTTTGACACAATTGGCAACTTCATCGATGTAAAATATTTTCTCAGCAATAGCAGATTTTTCTGGATTATTGAAATATAATTTTGATAATAATAATTTACTTCGATCTCTTTATTGAGATGTTATCCAATGATTCATTGTTTGACCAGTAATCGTTGAATCCTGGTACACGGTTGTAGCTCATCACAAGAGATACTCTCAACTGATTATTGAGCAATTTAACATATTTAAAGAAGAAATAAAAAGTTCGATATCAAGTCGTTTTGATAACATTGAATCTCGAATACTAGAATTAGAAAATAAGCACTCAAACTATGAATCCGACTTATCACAAATAAAATTAATGTCTAGCCTTACTTCTGAAGAGATTATAATAGAGATTGAGGAGAGACGTAATAGGTTGTCGAATGTGATTCTTTTCAACTATAGCGAATCTTCATCTCCCATACTGGAAGATCGTTTAAAACATGATATTAGTGGTGTCACTGATATCCTTGAGTAGTAATAGGCCCAGACCATTAAAAATAATTTTTAACTCAAAGGAGGATGCGAAAGAGGTTTTAAAAAGTAATTCGGCATCAAACAATAATTTTGTATTTCGATCTGACAGAACAAAAAAGCAAATAGAACATTATAATAAACTGAAGAAGGAACTAGAGACTAGAAAATCGAATGGGGAAGCTAACTTACGCATTATGTATCGCGACGGGGTACCTTATTTATCTAACAGTAAAGTTGTACGGAATAATAATCAGGCTCAAAAAACTGAATATATATTTTCAAAACTGTGGTGGCCTGAGAACAAAAATTAATGACTTACTACTGAGCGTAAATACTAATAACTTTGATGTCATTATTTTAGTTGAAACATGGTTATATGAGAATATAACTAATAGTCAACTCCAACTATATGACTATAATATATACAGATCTGATCGGTCCATTGATGGTGATGTTAGGGGTGGCGGAATTTTAATTGCTATCAAAAAGTTTTTAACATCAACTTTTATTTCAAGCGACAATTCACTTGAGCAACTTTTTGTTTTATTAAAATTGAAGGATGTATCGTATATAATTGGAGGAATTTAATTTATATACCCCCATCTTCTCCAACTGAAAAATATCAATCGCATTGCAATAAACTCGTAGAAACCTCTGAGCGCTATAATTGTAATAATCTAATAATTTGTGGTGACTATAACCTTCCTAATATTATATGGAACAATGGAACGTGTACGCAATCAAATGTCAATGCCTTAATTGATTGTTATAATTTTTTGAACGCTTCTCGAATAAATAGTATTCCCAATTCACGGGGAATATTCCTTG